>JAJLRJ010000004.1:50852529-51157529 GCA_024195265.1 Dendrophyllia cribrosa
ACTGAGAGCCAATCAGATTGCAAGGATCACAAGTGATTTCAAAAAGGATGTAATAAAAATTTTAATACACGCAGTTTCGCGATCGGATTTTACGAGATAATCTGGACTTTCACTACATTGCTTGGTTTGAATGCTTTTATTTCGCAGTTGTTACCTTCTTTTATCTAAATTCTGTAAGTTTTCATTCAAGAAAATATGATTTTAAAATTAGAATAGCTCAGTTTAAGCTTTCGCACTGCTATGAATAAATTACGCTCGACTTTTCTTTTATACAAAAATTTGAAAAGTTTTTAAAGTTAATCTTCAGCTTTCCACTGCTTTCGCTGTAAGCAAGAACATTTCTCTATCCTCACCAGAAGCAAACACAACAGCCGTTTGTTCTACTGAGAGACATAAACTAATAGAAATGAGTTAACTTTGCAAAGTAAGTTATTTTGTTTATGAATGAAAAAGTTGTGAAGATTACCGAGTTAATTGAGGTTTTGCACGCGTTGTGTCAGTTTTACTTGACACGGCGCGTAAAGACATGATTTCTTTGAAAGTTGTACAAGTGTATCACGATTTTCTCGGCAAATCGCTGAATTGAAGTAGGAAAAAAATAAATAAGTTATTTACCGGCCTTGGTCGGTCCGTATAGGAAAAAACTGTGCCCTCGGTCTTGAGTACGGCCCTCGGCCTACGGCCTCGGGCCGTACTCAAGACCTCGGGCACAGTTTTTTCCTATACGGACCTCCCGGCCGGCAAATAACATATATACACGCCAGCTTTTCATCAAATACAGTTGTCACATAAAAATTGGCCATTTTTCATCATCTACACGGGCAAATAAAAATTGCTCGTGTAGACGGGGCTTAATACAGTTGTTCAAAACCAATCATCGTTTTCTCTCAAAATGACAATTTTACTCGCCATATGATCGCGAGATTAATTCGCAATTTTAGCGCGCGCTAATACAGTTGTTTTTACAGTTGCTAATACAGCCGTTCAAAACCAATCATCGTTTTCTCTCAAAATGACAATTTTACTCGCCATAAGATCGCGAGATTAATTCGCTATTTTAGCGCGCGTTAATACAGTTGATTTTAGAGTTACCAATACAGTTGTACATGTTCAGAACTATCCTGACCACGCAGAATTTTACAACTACTGCCGCTGATGATACATACTGCATCCTCACTCAAAATCATAGTCCACGAAAAAGTCCACGAAATCCTCAAAACGATCTGTTGCGCCGTATATAAAGCGCCCAGGTCTCACTCGGTCAAATGAAACACAGGGAGCCTGTCACGATTAGTGTGCTGCTCGCCAAGGGTGAGACGCCCTTTTTGACGTCATTGGCAGCACGCGCCGAATGGCGGGAAAAGTAAACCTGAGTGGCTGACTTTTTCCAAATTTCCTTCACTGCAGAGAACCCGCATATTTGAGAACCAGGTTAACATCGTCTTAAAATCTTTTCCCGTTCGATTAAACTAGCGGTTATTTCTTATCTCTATAAATACTGGAAAGACAATCCGTTATGAAAAATAATTCAAAATATTAGAGTTACAAGAAATAGATCTAGAATCGATGAGATGTCCTTCATAACAATTCATTTTGGAGGTAAGTTTAGTTTTAGCTTGTTTTAAAATTAAAATAAACGAAGCTTATATTGATTTCATTGCCTATTTTGCAGATAACCAGAAACTCTTCTTCAACCTGCTCTGTCCAACGATTATTTTGTATGAAAACATCAAGCTTCGATGCGGTTGCGAAAAACAAGGTGAAATAGCTTCGCTAGAATGTTTTGCAAACCTTGGAAAATGAAATTGCCTTGCAACACTCCTAATTTTAAATATCGTTTCATTTATAAAGCCTTACACATTGACGTTCAGCTCAGTTTGCTGTCTATATTCCACTCGTCTGTCCGTTTAAGCAAGTTATTTTATTTATGCATGCTTAAGCTTAAACTTGTTTATCTTTTTGTCAGTTGTGATAGATATCGCGGATGAGAACGGCTCACTAAAAATTCTCTCTGAGAGACCTCCTAATCAATACGCATCTGAATATCTGCAGGGAAGAGGAAATTACGTGCTTCTAAAAGTATCAAGTAAGACTTAAGTTAAGTTTTCGTCATTTTCGGTGTGCTATAAACTGTCCCGCCGAAATCAAAACAAATTTCGCTTAGTTTATTTCCACGTTGTACATGTATCGCCAAATGCCCGAATAAAAATATATTCTATAGACTGGCGAAACAAAAGCAGTAGTTTGAAGATAAAGTGCAGGATTGCAAGGATTAAAGTGGATTACAGTTCATCAAATTTGATTTATTGACAGGCGTCAAGTCCGTCAAGAAATGAAACTTGCCATTTTTGTGAAATTTTGACCTTTTTATAGCCGGTATTTTGTTTGTTTACTTCATATTTCTTTGCTTCTATCACTTTTAGCAATGGTTTCTTCCAATTTCAAGGAAATAAAGTAAGCTTGAAACAAGCTTCTGGGGCCCGTTTCTTAAATGTCCCGATAACTTATCGGGCCCGGAGCTTTATTTTTTTTTTAATCAGAATCTTTAGAATGGTGGTGTAAGTTTAAGCCCGCAAACCAGCCTGACTTGTTTCGTCAAATTTATTGCTCAGATTTCTACGCCAACAAAATTTGATTCGCATAAAATAGCTTACCGGGCCCGAAAAGTTATCGGGACTTTCGAGAAACGAGCCCCTGGTCATAATCATGAAAACACGATATTTCAGCCGGGACAGTGCCCTTTTAACTCATTCCCATAATCATTATTGTTCTAGAAAAGACCGACAGCTTAAGTGGGAAAGAGGTCACCACATTTGAGCCACTGTTGAACAACTTGCCTGCAATCTATCCTGATTTAATGTGTAAGTGCATGTAGAATATTGTAGTGAAGGCTCTGACCACTGTAAATCTCTTATCTGAGGATGGAAACAACCATTTTACTCAGGAAGCATGTGGCCCCAATCTTAAAAGGTCAATTCTCCTCACTTATTATTGCAATACATTTCTTTTTATGACAACTTGGTGAAACGTGAATACAAATACATAAAAAAGCTAAGGCTAAAACATTGAGACAAGGGAACGTGCAACAATTTATTCAGTTTTGTCTGAGTTATCAGCGAGACTTAGTGCCTATCTGAGTTTTAGTTTTACTGTTATGGGACGGCAGAAATAAGGGGTGCCTTATAAAGGAATATTTTTGTTTTTCAAATATAAATATTTTTCCATAATAGGTGCAGAGGTTACACGGGGCACTTTTACCGTGTTAAATGACCCTTTCACCTCGGGAAACTGCATTTAGTGAGTGTGACCGACATTCCCCGAGGTAAATTTCCCGTGGTAATTATCCATGGATACATAAAAAAGATCACACAAAGCACCCATGACATTTGCAATGGTATTTCGATGCCAAAGGTACAAGAGCCAATCACGACGCTCCATTTGACATCAACACGTAACCGCAAAGGAAAAGTGATTCCCTGAATGGCGTGACACTTTTTTTACCTCGGCAAATCACAAATCGCGTGTAACCACTGGTTAACACGGTAAACTAAACCCAATTGTGATGTACCGCGGGATGATTTACCATGGGAAATGCCATTTACCGTGGTGTGTGTAACCGCACCTATTAAGAGAAGGGAGGGCAGTTTTGGAGAAGAACCTATGATCATTATAAAGGGATTCCTTTTATTCAAGGAAATAAGGTATATTACCACATTCTATGTTTTATGTTGGTGACATTGAAACAAATTCTGGTCAAAACCAAGAAAAATTAAGGCTTACAGGAATAAAGGGTTACTTTGCCAAACATAGAAAAATACTGGAAGGTCCTTGTTGCAGAACAACCTTTCACAAGGGTCAACACGAAAGAGACTTTTATTCAATCCCCATTTCTTCTTTGTTTCCACAGTGAAAGTGCACAACAACAAGATCAACCCAGATGTCGGTCTTCCAGTTTCAAGCTTTACAGTACCTCCTCAGAAAAGCTCAGTGCAGACGAGAGCCAAATCCAACCCCAGAGGCAGCACAAAACCAAAGTCTGCTGCAATGAGGGCAGGTTCTTTAAGTGGAAACACATTATCTAGCGTCACCAAGATGAAGAGTTCAAACAGATTATTAAAATAACTCTTGTTGGATTTTTTATGTCAAAAGTTTTATTTAGATAGAAGTAATAATGTGAAAGATAAGTACATGTACATGAATTTCATCTTGTGGTTTTGTAAACTTATTAATCACATTTTGAGATGGTATAAAAGTTTTTCAGAGTACTGAGTTTAAATGTGAAGATAATAAATTGTGCTGTTCTAACACTGGTTCGCTGCCTAAAAGCCAGTCAAAGATAAGACACTTTTGTATGAGGTCATCCTAACCACGGACAACCATCCAAGCTTATATCAATCCAAGTTT
This sequence comes from Dendrophyllia cribrosa, assembly GCA_024195265.1. NCBI lineage: Eukaryota > Metazoa > Cnidaria > Anthozoa > Scleractinia > Dendrophylliidae > Dendrophyllia > Dendrophyllia cribrosa. The sequence goes on from JAJLRJ010000004.1 coordinate 50,856,934, forward strand.
GAAATATTTTTTGTTGGTGTAATATTTTGTTTTGTGTGTCTTCATGTTTTATCACTGTACTTGCTTCATAAAAACAATTAACACATTCAAATACCAAAAATATAAAGTAATGTTTTTCTAAGACACTTTGAAGAATTGTATTGTTTTGGTTATAGTAGGTTAAAGAACTTGACAACAAACTTGACACATTGCATTTCAATTTGCTTTGGAGACATCATGTAGAAAAAAAAAACAGCAGAGCTTTCATGCAGTTGTGAATCTTTTAACAGATTTATCACTTTACAAGTTATGTTATGTCTTTTCTAAAACTGTAAAATAAATAACACAAATTTGTCAGCAACAAAAGACTGAACTTTGCTGGTAACATTATACTTAGCTTAAAAACAGAAATGGCAATAAAAAAATGTTTGTGAACAGAAATGTCAATAAGGCCTATCCCTTCTTCCCATTCTTGGTGGCTGAATGGCAACGTCAATGAAATCTCCTATTTGAAACTTCTTTGATTCTAGAGTAATGGTGTCATCAGACCCTTTGCGTCCTGCTGCTGTAGAGCCAATCTCCTTCATGATAAACCCACCACGGCGAGCATCAGGAAATACAATGGCAAATTCAAACACTGTGCCCTTGCGTCTTGCATCGGGATTAACTTCCTTGACAAGACTCATCAGCTCTTTCAGTGTGGCATCTTTCCTGTAATAAAGCAATTAGAAAATAACCATAAAGAGCATGTCGACCCACAGGGCTATTAGAAATACAGTCCAAATGCGGACACCACTGACACTATAAATTGTACATTAATTGTAAATTATATGAAGTTATTGGCCAGTTTTCTAAATATAATGTAAATTATAAAATATTCTTATTGCTGTCTTTTGATAATTTTGTTTCATAATCACTAAATGCTAGGCATACATGTATATGAATGTGAATATACATGTATGATAAACATATATTTGAACTGCAGATAAACATGAGTGAAATTTGTGATCCTCGCAGTGTGCCTCAACTTAAGCAGTTGAAAAAGCAACCTGAAAAAAATTCAGGCTTGAACGGGATTAGAAACCATGACCTTGCGATACCGGTGCAATGCTCTATCCACTGAGATATCTGTGTGGAACATGCACAATAAACTTTTTAGCTAACTTAAAAAGCTCTTGAATTTTGTGACGTCGTAACAATAAATAATGCTCTTTCATGCCATTTCCGTGCCCATGCCTTGCACACCAAAAGCTATATGGAGTCACCTAAAGCAGAGTAATTTTAATAGAAAAAAACATAAGGGCTTTAATTCAATCAGAACAGAGTAAACTGTCTGTTGTAATGAGGTGTCCCTATTAAGTGGGTGTTGACTGTTCATAAAGTGGGATTCAACTGTATAAGAAGAAATGAGCTGTAGGCATATTTCCACTGCTGATCCTAGTTCTCTCCTACCAGTACTGACAAGTGTTGATATTATTACCAGTATGAAGCAAGTAGTTATGGCAGCAAGTGGTTATTAGAGGGGTTTCACTCACATGACCTCCAGTCCTGTGGGACTCAAATGACAAAGGCCATGGCAGCCATGTTGGTGCACATACATGTAACAAAAGAAGTTCATTAAAATTCTTTTGTAGGTGTGCACCAACATGGCTGCCATGACGTAACGTGAAAACCACCTATACTGGTTTAAGATAGCCAGATTCCAAATCTTACCATGTGTAAACTTGAAGTTCATTTGGGGGCAGAGCTGTCCTAGAATATTCATCTAACCTGTTTTATCAAAAAAAATTCATGCATTTGTAACTGAAATAACACACTATCTATCTACTAGCTAGTTTTCATAACTTTGGGGCCTCAAGACACGCACAGATACAGTGCAGGTCAGATAAAAGCAAACAACACAGATGCAGATGCAATGCATGCTTAACCCTGGGGCGGGGGGGGGGGGGGGGGGGGGGTACTCCCATGTATGAGCTATATAGGTATGTGCCACTGTGAAGGGTATGGTTTCCAGGCAGTTTAGTCTGGGATGGGGTATAGTAATCAGAGATTTTTGGTCTAGAATAGGGTATCATTTTCTGCGAAACTGATCAATTGCGTGAAGAATTTAGTCTAGACAAGGTTTACTGGCAAATGGCATTTAAAAATCGGTACGGCATGCAGTACGGCATTTTTACTGACCCCTGTTAACTTATAACTGTGATAGTGAACGAGTTTCTGGAAAATAGCAAGTCTGGAATACTGTCTAGGATAGGGTAGGGTTTTTCGGTGTTTAGTCTAGAATAGGGTTGCAAAATGAAGCTAAAGTGGTCTAGTATAGGTTAAGGGTCTCAGAGTCCCAGCGGCACACCCCCACCCAAAATTTGAAGAGTACCCCCCCCCCCCCCCTCCCGGGTGCTTAACGCATTTATGTTGTGGTTCAAATTTTTGTTTGGTTTGAAAATTTTCAAACCAGTTGTATTTTTATTTCTCTTTGTCTCAAATTATGGCAATGAATGAGACAAAGAAAATACAAATCAAACTGGTTTGAAAAATTTCAAAGCAAAGAAAAAATTAAAACCACAACATAAACATGTTTTTATTTCTGACACGTTGTGCATGTGTTTCCATGTTATTCATTTCCATAAGTGTGTTTTGAGTGACAATGTTTTGCAAAACAAACGAAATCTTCGGGTTTGAAAAAGCAGCCGTCGACAAGAACAAAATTTGCATACTTATATATAAAAACATCAAAATATGCAATGAAAGATGTCATATTTTGAATCTTGCACGCTTCGCAATAGACCATTTTATAGTCATGTGTTTAGTCCATGGCCTGAAGCTCAAAGACTATTGAAAACATTTTTTAGCAAGGGAAATGAAATCCTCAATTAAATCTCAATCCAACTGGGTTAGCGGTAATCAAATTTCAAACAACTGTATATCTTTATTAAGTAATGGTCCTAGTAAGAACTAGGCAACCTAACGGCAAGGAATGCAGAAAGGTGTTAATTGTGATATTGTTGAAACCGTCCACCTCATTGGCTAAAATGTGAAAATCTACCAGAACTTAACCGGGAAGTGCATTTATTTCTCTCTAGTTTACTAATTGGTTCCTTTTAGTGAAAACTATTGAGTTTTAATGCAACCAAAATTCTATGTGGGAAACATGTAAAATTAGAAGTCTTTCTTGGCCATTGTTTTGGAGTTTCACGATTGGCTGAAATCTTCTTCTACTTCTACTTTATTAACTGATAAAGTGGTAATGCCACATCACATCAGGAATCAACGAACGCTTTTCATTCAACTAATCTACATTTGTTTTTCACGTCACCAAATTTCCACCAATAGCGTAGCTCCACCGCTTACTATATAAAACCACACACTACCCACAATTCCTTGATTCGCTCCGACGAAGGGCTAGCGCTCGAAACGTCAGCTATTTGAATCTTTTTACGGTGGTCAATTTACCTTATCGACTCAGTCGATAAAACTAAATTCTCGTGTTTCATCCCCCCACCGACGCAGCACCACAGTTTCTCTAGAAACTAACCCCACACATCAGTATATCTTGTATCTTATCACATCAGTATATCTTGTATCTTATCACATCAGTATATCTTGTAGCACAAAAGAAACATCATTTTAAAATAAAGTTCCAGCACATTTTATTTAAAAAACATGTTGTCCATAGGTTGATGTATCTTCAGTAAGATAAACCTAAACAATCTTATGTGGGGAAAGCGAAATGCCGCGGAACAATAGAGCATTGCCTAGTTCTTACACGCATTGTTACTTAAAGTGTCACACTATTTCAGCCTTACCTGTGATGTCGACCTTGATTACAAAACACTCTTAGGAGCAAAGGACAAGTCTGTAAAGATTACAACAAACACAAACAATGTGAGCATTCTGTGTCAATAATAATGGATAAGCTTAGATGTTGATCATAAATTTCAACAGCAAACCATCATGGCGATTTTAGCTCGAACTTTTCTAGCATAGGATTAAATAACCATATTAAAACTGTACCTTCTCCCTGTCAATTGAAGGCTTTTGATCATTTGTTTCTCGTTCTTTTGCTCGATCTCTTTCTCGCGAACGGTTTCTAACCCCTCTTGGAGGAGAAACTCCTCGAGTCCGCGTGTCCGCCATGTTGATTTTCTCCGCAAACCTTAGTAACCTAGCCTTTATCCAGGACAATTTTAATCTAGTACCCAGGGCTTTCTCCTGTTCAATAGCCGCGCGGTTGCAGATTGCATGAAAAGAAATACGAATGTCGTCTTCTGAGGGACTGAGATTATTTTCAGAGATTAGCAGCCACTTTTTTTCCTTGCAATCTGGAACTTCTCTTTCAAGCGAATTGAAGACATTTCATCGTGTCGGAGTGGCAAAACACTTCACGCCCTTTTTTCGCGCCAGTTTGCAAGAGTAGCTGCCTTTTTGCAATGTTTTGAATGTTCCGGGCTTGTTGAATTGCGGGCTAGCCAGGAAGAAAGTGGTGGTGAAAAAAAGCTGTGAAAAAAGGAATGGAAATGTTCGTGTGTTGTTTGGACAACTTCAGCATTCTTTCACTTTTTGAGCTATTGTGAAAAAAATGGCTCAAAGCCGGCGGCAATTTGGCCTCTTCTCGGTCACCGAGTTCTCGCCTCATAGCCAGCCAACAACAACAACAACAACAACAACAAGGTGGTGTAAAAGTCGAAACGGGAAGAAGAAAAAAGCTAGAGGGCTTTTCCGGAAGTTTCTGTTTCTTTACACTGAAAACTAAATCCTTACAAATCCTCTGGGGCCGGTTGCATTTATTGGTCAAAATGTGTCGCAAATTTTCATGCTTTATTAAATCTAAACGGACAGTATATTAAAAGACCCAGTAAACTTTAATTTGCGATTGCTACGCTTTATGTTTTGTCACTGACTAAACAATCTTGCGCCATTTTCTCAACCAATCAGAAAAACCAAAACCAATCGTAAATTGACTCGTACGCACTTTCCTTCCCTGGCCTGCGAAACATGCTTGGGGTGCCCGAGCGAGGAACGAAAGGCGATCTTTCCTGGGCTACGCTTGCCCGCACTTTATAGGCCACTTTATATAATCTAACGCATTCTTGTCCCCAGGGCCACTTGGCCCTCTAACCGTCGGCGGTTATATAGAGGGTCAAGTGACTCTAAGGACGAGAATGAGTCTAACGCTGACTACATGGGCTATCGTGTACTTGCTTCAAGTTTACTTTTACTTTACTTTATTTTTTATTTATCCACGGGATCCTTATCACTAAAGAGTGGTCTTCTAAAGAGCCGTGCGCATTAAACCTAGTACAAAAAAGCTAAGACTTAAAAATTACAAACATTATTAAAAAAGAAATCCTATAATAAGTACGAAACTAAGTTAAGAAAATTCTAATATACAATAGCAGAATAAAAACTATTTAAAGTAGTGGCCTGCTTAGCCTCCGCTGACAGACTGTTCCATGTTACTGCACCCCTATAACGAAAACTTTTCTTGAGGGCCTCAGTGTTCGGTTGCGGAATAAACAGGTTATGTTGTGCACCTCGAAGATAATGTCTGTGAATGGTATTAACGCTGGCGAATTTATCAGACAGGTATTCAGGTACAATGATTAGATTGTTTGCATCTGTTGTGATTGGACAGTGACTACTTTGGTTTTGGTTTTAGAAGGAACGCGGGCGCACAAAACGGCTGGAAATCGAGCCTAGCTTTTACGACACAAGTGAAAACCGCTCTCAAACAGTACTTTAAGTCCTTTAATACTCGTACAAAAAAGCCCCTTTGGGAAAGTCAATTAAGTTTGTATGAAAGTATATAACTAGGTATGTTTTAAACAAGCCGTAGAAGTTCACAAATAGCGATAAGTACAACACAGAAAAAAGGCAAATCATCTTTATTTTGGACTCTTTCCTCAACCTTAAGGCCTTCTCTGCTTTTTTCAAATTCAAAATGGCGGGTCGGGCAGAGAAGGGGGGGGAGAAGGTCCTGGGTACGAGGTTGCTCTTTCCTAATCAATATCGGCAATAAGAGGCACACTCTTATATTTTTCCTATCATTTGTGTTGGCAGTTCACCCTGCACTTAAAACTCCTGTCATCAGTATAGTGGGGGGTTCGTAGTGGCAGTTCACCCTGCACTTAAAACTCCTGTCGTCAGTATAGTGGAGAGTTCGTAGTGGCAGTTCACCCTTGCACTTAAAACTCCTGTCCCCAGTATAGTGGGGAGTTCAAAGTGGCAGTTTAACCTTGTACTTAAAACTCCTGCCCCCAGTATGATGGGAAGTCGTAGTGGCAGTTCACCCTTGCACTTCAACTCCTGTCCCCAGCAGTATAGTGGGGAGTTCGTCCTGGCAGTTCACCCTTGCACTTAAAACTCCTGTCGCCAGTATAGTGAGAAGTTCGTAGTGGCCAGGTTTCAAGAATGATTGGATTTTTAAGTTCTTCCACAGGAGCGCGATGAAAGGCATTATAAAAGCCTAGTCAGTGTCTTATCTTATTCCGCCTCATGTATGGCTAACTAGGGGAGTGGTCCAGTCGCTGTATGAAATCCATAATGTACATTTGGAGTCGGACGTCATCTGGATTATTGGTAATGGAAAACAATGGCACACCAGCCCTCTGTTTGAATATAAGTTTACAATGTATTAGTACATGCCTATTACTTTAAGGTTACCGTGTACCTTCAGATCGAAAATTTATTGAAATTTTTTTTTGGTGTCAAAATAAAGTTTACAGAATAAACTTTCATCCGAAAAAAAAAATATCGAAAAATAGTGAAAATTGACGGCGAAATGACGGTATAACTTTTGTGGGCGAAGTTTGTTTATGAAGAGATATGTTTTTCTAAGCGCTGTTTTCTCAAAGTTAATTTTTCGCTTGTAGGGGACACTTTAAAGAGCTACAACTCAAAGGGAATTTGTTCGATTTTCCTCAAATTTGGACAGAAGCTAGGCTAACATATAATCAACAAAAACGTGTCGGCGAATTTCTTATTTCCGAAAACTTTTTCGTCAAGAGCCATTTCCGTGCGATCACTCCAATTTTTTTTCTCCCTTTTTCGAAAATATTCTGTAACTTTTCACTGCAATTAAATATAGGAAATCGCCGACAGGTTTTTTTAGCGCTTCGTGTTCGGAAACCCGAGAACAAATCAAATTAGCAAAATACAGTAATCGCTTAGAGTTATATAGCGTTTTAAAGCTGATTCGGACGTTCGAATTTAGACGTCGTAAAATATTCGACAATTCATTTTATTACCAAATGGTTTCCATATTTAGATAGCCAGCTTTATAAGCTTTAATTTGATATCTGGGTTTAGGTACATTAAGTGTAATCTTAAGACGCTAGAGCTGTTATACTGGAGACACCCCCGAAGGTACACGGTAACCTTAATCCAGGTAATTCTGATGCCACAAATGCCCAATACTCTAGCTTAAAATAAAAAATTAATGCATTATTTTCAATAACTGCAGCTAGCAAGTTGTTCATGCTGTTTGCCCCAAAATTGCACAAATTTAAGGTGGCTGGTACCAGTTTTCAGCTTTTTGACGGTTTGTAACTTTGAAAGAATAGAACAAAAAGACAGATCAAGGCCACTGTAACACTTTTGTAGGGTTGAACTATATAATTTATAGTTGACCAAATGTAAGTGTTATTTCTTCATTAGCGGTTTCCATGGCAACGTTTCCAAAGGAATATTCAGCCCTACTTTTTAGCTTGTGACACTAATAGTTAGAAAATTAACCCGGTGACCCCCTGTTTTTTTTTAGTAATAGCTTTTGGCATTTGAAAAGGAAAATGCACAATGATTTTAAAAAAATTCTATGGAGCGGAATTTTTTTAAATTTGGATAAAGACAATTTTCACGCAGTGCAAATTTCCTTCCGTAGAATTTTTTCATTTTTTGTCTGACGTTTCCTCTCAATAATTATATTACTTGAAACAATAAAAAGTGGTAGTCACCGGACTTGTTTTTTTGTAAAAGCCTTCGTGAGTTTAGCAATTCCCACGCGCGTCTTCGCGCATTCATAAAATCCGGATTCTATAAGATCAACAGTTGCTCATGATCTGTTCTGACTACCGCTGACTGTTGCGTGTGCTCGCGCGGGCAGCTACTGTTTGGAGAGTTTCGGAGTCAGTTTAGGATACAATGTACGCGATTTGCCGCCGATCTGGTGTTTGAAGTTGTTTACTGCTTAGAAGATCATTTAGTAGCCGTAAAAGACAGCTTCCTGGATACACTCACCTTTGGGGATTTTATCACAACTTCTGGCTAGATAAGCCATGTCTTTGTCAAATAGCATCAAGCGAAAGTTTGGCTTGCAGAACACGTGTCGGTCGGTGCTTCAGAATGAAAACATTGCGATACTTCTAAATTGTAAAATGACTAAAATGTTGAGCTTCTTTATGTGAGATTTTCTCGGGATTTGTCCTTATTCTTCACGGTTGTTTTCGTCGCAGTGTTTATTAACGATGGCGGCGAATATCCTCTTCGGATATATATCCTTTCGTTCGTTCATTCTCGGTTTGCGATTTTTAGTTTAGTGAATGAAAATGACTGTTATTTACGGATGGCTCAGCATCTTTTAATCTTCAGCCGATATTGTGAGCATCTGCAATCGAAAACATGGCTTGTAGTTTCTGTTTGACAATTCATGTCTGCACTTTCATTGTAAGTTGACCTGTCTCTCGTACGCATATTTATTACTTCGGGAGTGTTTTGCTATAAATTAATCTCTCTACCGGGTCTGTTCACTGTGCCCCTGACGAGAATGACAGACCTTCTAAGAAGATAAAAATTTCCATATTATCAATCTATGTTGTCTATTATAAATAAGTTTTTAGTGAGCTCACTAAAGTACATGTTTTTTTTAGGTACAACTGATTATTTCAAAATCCAAATTTGTCACCAAACTGTTCCGTTTTCGTTCGAGTGTTTGCTGTCCGCTGTTCGTTCAGTTAAGTTTTAATTCTTCAATTTTATTTTTAAGTTGGACTTTTTGGTGTTTTTTCGGTGTGACACAAACGAATAATCTCGCCCATTAGTCCAAAAAATTTTATAAATAAAAAATTACAACAGGTATTAAAACATTTAGGGTCAAAATCTAATGCTCCACTGTTTTAATTTAAATGATAGCATATGTCGCATATTAAGGTTTCTTTCTTTCGGCTACAATTCTTTTTCGTCTAACATAAAGGATTCCTTCAGTCCTTCTCTCTTTCGCTTGCTGGTTTTTGCGTTCGGTTGTCGGTCATCTTGTCGTTCGATGATTCATAGGTTCAGTTCATTCTCGGTTTGCGATTTTTAGTTGGGCGGTTCGTGTCTTACTTTTTAAAAAACGTAGTCTTGTTTATCCTAGTCTCTCTCGCCTGCATACGCAGTGGCCGTTGAGCACACAAAATGGAAACCATAGAATGTGGCCAAGACCATCAAGTGAGATAATTTGTGGTGGTTTGTCATTTCTTCATTTTTATGACCATTTTGCGAGTCCTTGCACTCCCAATCCTCGTCACGATCGATCGCAGTTTTGCCTTTGAAACTTGAGTATTGGACTCCGGAAGCAATTTGTTTTTAATGTAAGGAATTAACTAAGGTCGTACTAGTAGATACAGTCTCGGATATACGCGAATTTCGTTTAAAACAGGACAAAAGTAACCTACTGTAGCACGAAAAAGCCGCGCGCCGCCATGTTTGTTTTGATTTTCATCTTTCAAATCTCGCACTCTTTCGCGCGTGTTTCTTGCGCGTGACGCACGATAGTGACCTGCTCCCGCGCGAGGAAACTGGTACCAGCCACCTTAAGTTGGAATTCAAATTGAAAGACTCAAGCAGAAAATGTCCAGGATAGCTGAAATTCTTGAAAAAAAATCAGTTAAGGTGGCTCGACTGGGTTTTTTGGGGACATAACACCCCAACTTTGAACGGCTGATACTTCACTGTCCGAGCTCGGTCAGGCAAGCTGCTTCACACATAAACTAGAGATGAATTGAACTGTCCAAAAAAGTAGATTTGATTGTCATCAGTGTTACCACAACAATGATCTGATGACGTCATGGTTTTTGCATATAATTTGGTAATTTTCTTAACATCTAGACCTAAACTTTTAAAACGACTGTATGCCTCTTATAGTCTAGATGTATGTCTTCAAGACTGCAAAGTTTGAAAAAATTCTATGAGAGCGTTTTCGAATAAAATTGGGTTGAATATTTTCAATCAAAAATGTAAAAATTTGCATTACTTTCTGTTATTTCGTCGATGCCAGCGTTTTCCTGACAAATTGAAACAATATTTTCACCATATATTATTCATGTGTCATAAAAGTACATTCCTTGAAGGTTTCATGGCCTGTTTTGCTTCACTAGATTTCAGTTGATGCGACCAGAAGCAATGTCTTAAATATGCTCATTCTACTCACAGAAGTAACACTTTTGTTAGGGAAGCGTTTATTTAAAAACTAGTTGATGAAATTTTTTTACAATCTTTTAATTTAAAGTTGTACATGTAATGCACGACCTCTGTAAATTTCAAGTGCATTGAATCATTTAAAGGGCGCGAAATACAATTATAGGGGACGTTTGCATTCGTCTTCCAAAGTTTCATTGCCATATTATTCGTTGACAGCTGGTTTATTTCAGGACTTTCTCCTTTGTCTACATTCTACATATTTGTGCACTTTTGAACAAATTTTAAACGTGTTACATGTGCATGACCGCAGCCTTATGTTAATTGCCATTGTAGTTATTGTACTATGAAAAGAATTTTCACAATCGCTTTGGAGCATGCAGGCATGGCAAACGTGTTGCTTCAAAAGCGCACAAATATGTAGAATGTAGACAAAAGAGAAAGTCCTGAAATAAACCAGCTGTCAACAAATAATACGGCAATAAAACTTTGGAAGACGAATGCAAAAGTCCCCTATACTTTTAATTTTATTTCGCGCCCTTTAAATGATTCAATGCACTTGAAATTTACAGAGGTCGTGCATTACATGGATAACTTTAGATGAAACGATTTTAAAAAAATTTCATCGACTAGTTTTTAAATAAACCCTTCCCTAACAAAAGTGTTACTTCTGTGAGTAGAATGAGCATATTTGAGACATTGCTTCTGATCACATCAACTGAAATCTAGTGAAGCAAACAGGATGAAACCTTCAAGGAAGGTACTTTTATGACACATGAATAATATACGGTGAAAATATTGTTTTAATTTGTCAGGAAAACGCTGGTATCGAGAAATAACAGAAAGTAATGCGAATCTTTAAATTTTTGATGGAAAATATTCAACCCAATTTTATTTGAAAACGCTCTCATAGAATTTTTTCAAACTTTGCGGTCTTGAAGACTTACATCTAGACTATAAGAGGAATACAGTCATTTTAAAAGTTTAGGTCTAGATGTTGAGAAAATTACTAATATGCAAAAACCATGACGTCATCAGAACGTTGTTATGGTAACACCGATGTCAATCAAATCTAGTTTTTTGGAAAGTTCATTTCATGTCTAGTATATGTTGTAGTTCAATTTTATCCTTGGTTCAATTTTCATTTTCCATTGTTTTATATTCATTGTTATATATTACCATAGAAAAGAACAATGAAAAAATAAAAATTGAACCAAGGATAAAATTGAACTACAACATATATGTGTGAAGCAGCTTGCCTGACCGAGCTCAGACAGTGAAGTATCAGCCGTTCAAAGTTGGGATGTTGTGTCGCCAAAAAACCCAGTCGAGCCACCTTAAAGATGCATTGCTCCACTTGAAATATTATAAATGTCAGAGCGAAAAAGATACTGATCAGGATAAAAGTGACCGAGGGTGTACAAACTGTATGTCACATGACATCTGATGGACCATGTCACATGACAGAATGGAAGTTTATACCCACAATCCCACAGGATCTCTAAAGCTTCTCTGATTTTATGCCTAAGAAAAAATGTCAAAAGCTCATAAATTTATTATAAAATAAGCACTTTGGTTCTGATGAACATCTTGTTTGCTTTTTTATCATTAACAGGATAAGCTGGCAAAATGTTTTCCTATAACAAATATCCTTTTTTAAACCTATATTTTATGTTTTTTTTCTTACATAGGTAACTCACCTGAAGAGTTGCCTGCTGATCGCTGACTAACTGGTCCAGTTCCAAAACTAATTTCTGATCCACTTGAGTAATTTCCGTTTCTAATTTCCCTTCCAAATCCTTTAGAAAAACAATGTGAGAGTTAGTAAGGTATGTTTAGGGTTAGCATTAGAGGTACATGTACAGTTATAGCAGTAGGTGGCATAACTTCATGTTAATTTCACTTCTCCTCAGTTTGAGCTATTATGAAATAAAAAATTAGATTATTAATTTATTCTTTGTTGATTATAAGCTATTGTCCCAATCATTCACTGTTAATTGACATATGCATAGAACCCTGGTCTTCTCTGGGAATCCCCTTTTTTGTGTGCCTTTGTGTTTTTGCAGGAGGGTCCTGTAAAAACTTAGATAGTCCCTTATTTAACTATATTTTAAGTTTCTTGGGTAGGCGCATCACATGGGGCTTCGCCCCCTTCCCCCCCCCCCCCCCCCCCCCCCCTCGCGCCTTTCCCTTTAGTCCATATTATGTAAGTAAGTTTGCATCCGATAAAGTTGATAAAAGAAAGATAATAAAAGAAGGCCATATAGGCTATACTCTGACAACAACCCATCGGGCACTTTATTGTGCTGGAACAAGAAAAATTATCTGATATGGAATTGGTGTAGACACAGCCTTAGACAACTACCACAGGATAGCACTTCTCAAAACAGCTTTCTATGAATGGTCACACCAAAGGATAATGTAATGTAAGTAAACTATCAATACCTTCTTTTCTTGGGCATTAGAAGCCTCAACAAGAGGAAGATTATGAGGTCTTTGTTCACAGCTTTGAAGAGCATCTCTTTGTTTCTTAGACAATTGCATTCTCTGAGCTAAAACCAAATCATTTCACATACAATGAACTTCATGAGCAAAATCTAGAAGGTCAGGGCATCAGAGTATACATGAGCTTTCTATTAATGGTGTGTTTCAACTTCAGTATGTAGATGATATTGTGATCAGTGTGAAAAGCAGTATAGAGAGCAGAGAGTTTGGTCTAGAATAGGGTATCATTTACTGGGAAACTGGATATGTTGGACATAGTAATAGAGTTTCTGGAAAATAGCAAGTCTGGGAGGATAGGGATTTTCAGTGTCTAGACTAGAATAGGGCTGCAAAAATGAAAATGTAGCTGAACAAAAACTTAGTTTTAATGAACTATTAAAATGCATTAAACAGTATATACCTTTTTGTGAGTTGACTATTTTCATTCTTTTATTAAGCAAATTTCTTTCAGAAAGTTGTTGTATGTCTTCAAGTCCTTTCACAATCTCAAATACTGTGCCATCAAGAAGACAGGTAGCAATTCCTGAGAGCACATCATAAGTAAATTTCTTTTTATACGTTCTGAAAGTTAAGGGAAAGCAGAATGCATGAGTCATTAACATTATTGATTAATAGAATTTTGTAGTCTATTTTTTTTTCATAACTATTTAATAAAATTTTAATTCCTTAAAATAACAAAGTTTTGCTTTCCTTATTACCATGTGATATCGTCGAATGCCACCATATATATATATATATATACAACTAAAAAGATTGTATAGAGCAAAACAGAAGCAGTAGTTTGGTGAATAGTGCAGGATTACAAGAAAGGAAGTACACTGTAGATTACAGTTCATCAATTTTGATTTTGTGACAAGAAATCAAAATTTCCATTCTGGTAGAATTTTAATTTTCTCAGTAGTTATTTTGTCTTTTTAGTTCATATAATTACGTTTGAAGAACGCAATCCTAATTTCGTGTTGGTTGTCCTGTGGTTTATGTACAGTAAAATTTGAGATTTTTTGGTGGACGGTCTTCCAAATGGCCGCCCCTATTTTTTTTTTCAGGGGCTCATTTCCGCTGGAAATTCTTTCGAATGCGTCTCCATAATCTGCGATCACTGCTAGTTTAGTTCATATTATTTATTGTGAGCCCACAATCCTAATCTGAAGGTTGCTATTATACATGTGCGGCACTGTGTAGCCAGATTCCAGCGCATTATTTTTGGACTTTCTCTAAGAATGAATGGAATGCACAGAACGCAATCTGATCACGAGCGTTTTGACCTTCGATCATGTGAAACTTACACAAAGCAGCAGCGTTGTTTCGCAATCTGATCACGAGTGTTTAGACCTTCGATCATATGAAACTTATGAAATATGGGTACATGTACGGAGGAAGGGATTTGCTGTTGGATGTCATTTTGACCGACACGACTGTGTACGGATGCCGAGGGTAATGAAACATGGTTTACTGCTTCACTGATGTTTTACAATCCCTTCTCAACAAAAACCAGGCATGCAGTGACCTAACTTCCAATCAAATTTCAGAGCCTTTCTTTCTTTAGATAAATATTACGATGGTTTTTGATGCAACAACCAACTACATGTACATCAAGCAACTTGTGGAATAACCTTATCCATTACCAGAGTGTGACTGTGTCACTAACTCGGTAAACAGTTTCAGTTTGTCTTCAGAATGTTTAGTACGTTCATTTGACATTGCAAATCTAACAAAGTTTCAGTTTATTACTCATTCTACTGACAACATGTCCAAGTTTTGTATGTTATAATTTTACAATAAATTGTTCGTTACGTTACATCAATTCATCTCGATTCAATCAATCGCCTCGCCCACAATTCATAACCTTTGTAAATTTTAACTACATAAATATATCACTACTAGTAATATGTGACTCACAGATCCTCGCAAAGCTAGGGTGGGGATGAAATTATTTTGGCATTGTGTGCTGTGCGTCACCATATATATATATATATATATGACAGAAAGTATACACAAAACTGGATCCTGCCTGAGCTCTTGGGCATACTAAATAATAAATCGCTTTGCGAGGCTGAATTATATCATAGTACACATCTGTTAAACTTTTATTAATCCAACAACACCTTGCATCGACCTCGCCCACACTGCCTAACCTTTGGTTATTACCAGTTTGCTTCCATCATTTTTTATTTGTTCTTCCCATTTCAAGATAATAAAGCAAGCTTAAAGCATGCGCCTGTAATTGTTAGTGTAATTTAGCCCCATTCAATCCATTTTTATTGTCTCGAAAACCCATTCGGGGAGTGATTAATAAATCTGTTAAATTGTATTGATTCTGTTGTTTGATGGTGTCCAAATCTAAATATTAAGAATTTATTGTCAATGTCTGTAAACAGGGAACATCGCAATTATTAATTTTTTTCCAATCTTCTCCAAAATAAGCAAGCTCCAAGCTTAAGAAAGGTTCCTCTACTAATAAAAAGTACTCAGAGAAATCTCCTACCCAGGTAAATCTCGAACCATGGCTTGTAGTTGCGTCAAATAGCTGGTCAACCTTTTCTGTTCAGCTTCGATTCTCTGCTGTTCCTTGCGGTATTCTTCTTCTTTGCGAAGCATTTCATCGCGTACCGTGGCCAATAAGTTAGAATCTAGATTAGGCTGATAATTCCATTTTGGTTGCCTTGGACCTCCACCACCGCCGTAAAAGTACGACATCTTTAAATACGAAAATGAACACAAAAGTTCAAGTACAAGGAAGATGTTGATGGCCAAGAAAAGAAAACAGCCAGGCGTACCTGTATATTGTAGGGGGCTTGGGGAGGGCTGGGGAGAGCCTTCCCTTGACACCTTGCGGGCTTACCAAAGAATCATGGCCACCATGTTCAAGAAGCACTCCAGGCGAAATTTTCGGAAAAAAGTTGTCGATGAGGACGATGAAAATGAGAATGATCATGAAACAGAGAACGTTCCTGTAATTTCGGAAAGTGTGGTCGACAATTCGAAGCCAAAACAGCAAGGGAAGTCAAAGATTAAGGTCGGTACAGTGACTTCTTCAAACCCTCTCTTGAGCTTTGACAATGACATTTCCAAGCCAAAAGAGAAGGTAAAATCAAAGATCAAGGGTGTTTCTTCCGCGAATTCTCTGTTGAGCTTTGACGACGAAATTGTGGACGAAAGTGAAGTTTTCAAGGTTAAAAAATCGAAGGAAAGCCGTCGCTTGGCGAAGAAACTTGAGCAGGAACGTAAGAAGAAAGATGCAATCGACGAGAAGAGGTCTGATGGGGATGGAAGCTTTGATCAGAGACAAGATGACGCTGATGAGAAGCTCGCTGCTCTGCGAGCTGAACTTAGTCAAATGGCAGGGGATGGTGATGAAGTGTTGGATGATGATGATGTTGATTCTGTAGGCTCTGGGTCTGTAAAGCAAGAACTGGTTACAAATTCAAATGTTAGAACAGGCGTTTCTGATATCAGTATACCTGATGCAGCTACAATCCATGCAGCACGCAAGAGACGTGAAATGGCCAGACAGACAGAGCAGGATTTTATTCCCCTAGATGACACAAAGAAATACGAGGGAAACTTTGCCTCCACAGGGCGTCTGGTGAGAGAAGATGAAAATGATGTCAGTGATGATGATAGTGAAGAAGGTGCTATAACTTTCTCTGTAGCAAGGAAGCGAGGCTTTCCTGCTTTAGATCGTCGGCGAGAAGTGGAGGCTGCACTCGCAAATCAAGAACTGGATGAAAAATCAGATAATGAGGAGGTGGAAGATGAGGAATTAAAACGTTGGGAAGATGAACAAATCCGTAAAGGAGTAAAAGGAGTTTCTGTTCCCCTAGTACAACAACAAGAATTGTCGCAAACTACCAACGTAACAAACTCATCATATCAACAATCATACACTGAAAATCAATCTTCAGCCTTTCAACTCGCACAAGGACAGCCATATTCATATGGCGCAGGTTACACTGAGATGCACACAAATGGAAATCAAATATATGGACCTGCAATGACTGCTAATTCACTGCAGTCTCGTTATGCTGTCACTGTTGACATGATTTGCGACAAAATGAAACAACAGCTAGGTAGTCTGCAAGAGGTACATCGCGGACATCAGATGGACAAAGAAAAAGTATCATCACAGTTGGAAACTGCACAGAGTAGCATTAAAAAGCTTGAGCGCCAGGGACGAAATGCTGAGCAGAGATTCAGTTTTTTTCAAGAGATGAGGGGGTATGTCAGGGACTTGATAGAATGCCTTAATAACAAGGTGGGTGATACAAGCATGAAATAAGGGGCAAAGGTGTAGCCCTTGGGGGGGGGGGGGGGGGGTACTCATATGACCAATATGGTGACATGCTACTGGACAGGGTATGGTTTATGGATCTGAATCAAAATATATTGTTCCTTGAGGTTAGTTGTTGAAATGAGGAAGTATTCTTGACCTTTTCACTCCTCAAATCAAACCTCCAAACCTCCAAGTACATGTACATGTAGTTTACAAAAAATGTAGCTCAAACTTTTCAGTTTGTGTATGGCACCTTAAAAAGTGCACGACCATTCAAATGAAAGCTCTTGTGAAGCACAGTGGAACCCTGCCATACCACCCCCCTGTTTATTTGACGACCTCATTATTACAACCACATTTTTCAGCAAGAACAGAAGTTGTCATTTTCTTATATAAAAACCCCCGACAACCACCTGTTGTTTTCTTTATGAATTACCCTGTTAATAAGTAGATATGCAAACTGAGATATAATAAGGGCTAGAAGCTAGTAACAATTGCCAAAAAATGAAACATTTCAATTTGGATTCAACTGTACATGTACTTCCATTCGGTTCTTTTTGTCTCAAAATTTTGTTCAAAATGAATTTATATTGTTTTGTTCTTGACCACTTTTATGCACCTTTGGGCAGACATGTATATATGGCAGATTTATATAGTATGATGAAAAAATAAAAAAGGTTTCGTCAATATTCCACAAGTTGCTTAAAAAAGGATGCCCTTCTAGATAAAACATTGTTTGAAATTGAAAGAGTTCTTGCTTCTTTCTCTCCATAGGCTCCAGAAATTGATGAGCTGGAGAGGTCAATGCATGCATTGTTGAAGAATCGAGCTAGCAGCCTGGTGCAGAGGAGGCAGCTAGATGTCAATGATCAGGCAGAAGATTTCCTAAATGCACAAGCTGGTAAGTGTAAGCACAGTACTCTTTGATAGTTGATTTCACTGCCGGGTTAACTATGTTAAAGGTACCATTTGTCTTTCTTGATGTATCCATCGTTAGAAAAAAATAAAGGACAACCTTCCATCAAACTTGGATTAAGCACATTTTCATAATTTTTTTTTAATTTTTTAGATTGTTTTATTTGTTTTTATATCACTCATTTACAGCTGTACAGGTCAATTTATTTTATTTTATTAAGGACTCATAATGAAGTTATTTTTACTCTGAATTCTTTATTGTTTTTTTACTCTGTGAATTCTTTATTGTTTCCAGATCATGGGCAAATCATATTATATATACATGTTAGCTGGTGGCAGAAGTGCATTTTAGAGTTTTTCAATATTTCCTTTGCACCTAGCCTATCCTTCACTACCCACTATCTAAACACTTGGAATAGGCTAAAATAATTATTTGGAACATAGGGTAAAATGTTAGCATTTTTTGACCCTCTAACAGGAAGACAGGGACAAAATTCATCCAAAACACCTGACCAGAGCAAGCTGAGACGCGCTGCGGAGAGAGAGGGAAGAAGAGCACGCAGAAGGAAACACAGAGAAAAGGAGAAGAAAACTCCACAGCACGACACCCATCATGAGGGGCAGTCTAGTGATGATGAAGAAACTGAAACAGATGCCATAAAATTCAAGGCAGAAACAAGTAAAGTTTATTCTAAAATTGTATTTAATTGCAGTGTTTTTAAAAAAAATATATAAAAACTATGTTGAAACAGTCAATTTTATGGTCAAGCTTACAGTATCCCCTCTCCCCTGTACAGATAATATATAATCCCCCCCTTTTAAGGTGCTGTTACACAAGGGAATTTTTTCCTGCAACTTGCAACGCAACGCCGACGAGAGCCATTGTGACATGTTGCGAGACAAGTTGCTGATTACATGTTACACGTTTGCAACTTGTCTCGCAATGTTGCGAGACAAGTTGCAAAGTAGATAAGTGGTCAACTTTTTTGCCATTGCATTTTAGAAGGCTTTTTGTAATTTCAGTTATAGCACCCATCCCCTGGAGTAATAATCCTCTTCTGGTTTAAAACCCATCAAGAGTCTGTTTCTTTGTTTTGAGTCACTACTTGATATGCAGTGCTGGATTTAGCCACAGTATGACTAAAATTCATTATCACTTTCACTGTTTTCCTTAGAGAGAATTATGTCAGAGGAGAAGGCAATATTTGAAGACGTTGTGGAGGACTTCAGTTCAATTGACTCTATAAAGTCAAGATTCGAAGAATGGAAGAACAAACACGAAGACTGTTATAGGAATGCATACATTTCACTTTGTCTTCCTAAACTGTTTGCTCCATTTATTAGACTGCAACTTTTGGACTGGAACCCATTTGAGGTACAATTGATACCTTTCTTATGAACGTTGTGACCAAAAGGAAGTGGAACTGAACTTGGCAAGAACATTGTGTGTGCTGGTGATGTGCACCGTGGCACTGAACACATAGTTTTACTAAAGAAGGTTTATGCTCTATCTACGTTTGACTAAGATTTGATTTTTACACTTTTTGCCTTTAGAAAGACAAATCTTGACTCTTGTGTGTTTCTGACGTCTGATTCTCAATGACATCTTAAAATTGTGACCATGCATTCAGCTAAAAGCAACAGAAAACTCTTCGGCTTTCTGGAAAAAAACTTCTTTATTTGATCTTGTTTGCTTTTTTTTAAGTCTCTTACGGGAGTCAAATGATTATTGAGTCAGAAAAATTTAAAGTCTAGCTTGTCGGGAAAATTTTGATAATATTGAATGTGGGCTATTATTGTGCAGTACTTTCCTGTGGTGAAGTGTAATAATATGCTCTACAAAGTGGTTTAAGAAGTTTTTTATTCTACGAAAAAAAGCAGTTCTTCACTTATTGTTTTTGGCAATTGGAGATTTATGAAATTAGCAAGTTTTTAGTTTCACATTCAGCACTTCAAGACCAATTTTGTCTTTCTGTAGCTCTGTCTCAAGTTGTATAGAGCATAAAATCCCTTTTCCCACTAGTTTGTCCACAAATAAAAACATTTTAAATTTCATAGCTTAATTCAATTTTTTTCTTGTTTTAGGCCAAATGCATGGAAATTGAAGAATTCCGCTGGTACAAGAGTCTTGTACTGTTTGGCTGTGGAGATGATCCTTATGACATTGATGTAGAAGATCCCGATGTCAAACTGATTCCAACTGTGTTGGAGAAATCACTTATTCCAAAACTAGCTGGTAAGTACTTTATCTCCACCACATTATTTCTGCCACTTTTTTTCTTGACTACATGTACTGTCACCCAGATGACCACTCTAGACAGATAGTCTTGATTGTTTTGATGTGGACTTGTTATAATGGTTTACATGTAATTTCCTGACATTGTTGTTTTTATTCTGTATGTCAGGTCTTTTTGAACATGTGTGGGATCCACTTTCACACAAACAAACAACACCGGCCATTAAATTAATACGAGGAATGGCTGAGGTGTATCCTAACTTCCACGCTCAAGACAAGACAACACAGGTAACTTACATATGTACAGTACATTTGTACATCAAATTAAATAGACCTTTGAAATAGACTTTCTCAAAAATGGTGGCTGCAAATTCACTCACTCGACCTTTTCATTGCCTGAGTGGACTCATGCTGCAATTTCAAAAGGTCATGCTACTGGTACTTATTTGTTTATAATGTCTTTTATTTCTACAGTCACTGTTTGCTGCAATAACAACCCGCATGCGGCGATGTGTAAGCGATGATGTGTATGTTCCTCTTTATCCTAAAAGGTATAATATATTCCTTAATGCTGTGAGATCAAAACATTAATTTTGGTAATGTAAAGTGATGAAGTTTTTCAAAATTGTTAAAAAAATG
Source organism: Dendrophyllia cribrosa (assembly GCA_024195265.1). NCBI lineage: Eukaryota > Metazoa > Cnidaria > Anthozoa > Scleractinia > Dendrophylliidae > Dendrophyllia > Dendrophyllia cribrosa. Next base: position 50,877,870 of record JAJLRJ010000004.1, read on the forward strand.
CAGGGTTTGAAGCTTGGTGAAAGGTTCTTGGGAAATTGCCAAGTATCATGTAAAGACATTAATCTGTTCTTTGCTTTCCAGTTTCGATACAAGGAAAGTGTTTTACCCATAGTCTAGATTTTACTCATATGAACTTTCATTTTGAATATGATGAAGGCAACTTCAGTGGACACATTTTCATCATTGTATGACAAAAAAGGGTTAACTGTGATTGATAGAAACTTTGATACAATTTCTTCAAGTTTATTTACAATATCTGCATTTTACTGGTCCTTATGTAAAAAGCTTAGCTCTGTTTTAGAACAACCAAATTACCAGTAACAGGAAATTTCTAAATGCCCTATTAGGATCAACAATCAAATTACAGAATGTTGTTATGTTTCCTTTTATTGATATTATTGTTCTTCTTCTTCCTGTATTTGTTGCAGTTTACTGGACAATAAATCTTCTGGTGCATTGGCCTTCTTTCAGAGACAATTTTGGAGTTGTGTGAAGGTATTTTCTTCCTTAGCTTTTTTCTGTGGGCGTTTAGTCTCCCGCCTGTTTTGTCCTTAGAAAAGACACTGTTCTGCATTGTTGCTTTTCACCTGGGCAGGTATAAAATGGGCACCAGCAAACAAGACAGGGGTAACCCTGTGATGGACTGACATCCCATTCAGGCAAACCTGAGGTAAATGGTAACATAATGGCAACCTTCCACGGCACCTTCTCTGTGTTCAAAATTCTCCAAGAATTTTGGAGTATTTGTCATGTAACACATGATGAAATGTTGACTATGGAAGCTATTTTAGGCGATTAGCGTCCATGGTTGTTTTCTTGCAAACTGGAACCCCTGCTTTAAGCGAAACAAAGGCATTTTATCATATGGCATAGGCAAAATGCTCCACTCTTCCGTGAATGCGTGGGGTCGAGTCTGGTCTGTTTGGTCACTTAGCTCTAAACGGTTTCTCTGTTTAACTTGGTGAACCATTTTTGAGTTTGACAATCTCCTTGAATCCCTTGCAGCTCATGGGTAACATTCTCAGATGGGAAGGACTCATTTCGTCTGCCAGACTTCAGGAAATGGCAGTAGATGGACTACTGAACAGATACCTGCTGTTAGCTCTACAACACTCACATCTCTACTATGACAGCCTGGAAAAAACCAAAGCAGTAAGTAATGTTTACTGCAGACTGGTATCAACCCTGCTGTTTCGATTTCTTTTAGGAAAAGGCGCCGTGCCGTGATTTACCTCTTACCTAACTCGGGCGTCTTTGTTTTGTTTTGTTTTTTTAACTGGGCAAGAGCATAGAGTAGTTTTCAATTGAGTCATAGTAAAACCAAAATGGAGGTAATCACTCTGGCCAATCACACCACTTGCAAACAATCCAATGAACCAATAAGAACTCGTAGCAAATACAGGAAGCCGGTGCCAAGCGCGGGAAAACGCGTGCGAGCAAGTCACGATTGGTTTTGGTTTTACTTCTGATTGGTAGAGGAGCTGGTGTGGTGCTAAATTACTTTGACACAATTGAAAACTGCTGTATTAAAATGCCATAGGGCAAGAAACTGTATCATTTCCTAGGAAAATAACTCATGAAATCACGGCAAATTTGCGTTGACTGGAATGATGTTAAGGTTACCGTGTACCTTCAGATCGAAAATTTATTGAATTTTTTTTTTGCGTCAAAATAAAGTTTACAGAATGAACTTTCATCCAAAAAAAAATTATCGAAAAATAGTGAAAATTGACGGACAAATGACGGTCTAACTTTTGTGGGCGGAGTTTGGTTATGAAGCGATTTGTTTTTCTAAGCGCTGTTTTCTCATAGTTAATTTTTCGCTTGTAGGGGACACTTTAAAGAGCTACAACACAAAGGGAAGTTGTTCGATTTTCCTCAAATTTGGACAGAAGCTAGGCTAACATATAATCAACAAAAACGTGTGGGCGAATTCCTTATTTCCGTGCGATCACTCCAATTTTTTTCTCCCTTTTTTCGAAAATATTCTGTAACTTTTCACTGCTATTGAATATGGGAAATCGCCGACTCGTTTTTTTAGCGCTTCGTGTCCGGAAACCCGAGAACAAATCAAATTAGCAAAATACAATAATCGCTTTGAGTTATAGCGTTTTAAAGCTGATTCGGACGTTCGAATTTAGACGTCGTTAAAAATTCGACAATTCATTTTATTACCAAATGGTTTCCATATTTAGATAGCCAGCTCTTTAAGCTTTAATTTGATATCTGGGTTTAGGTATATTAAGTGTAATCTTAAGACGCTAGAGCTGTTATACTGGAGACATCCCCGAAGGTACACGGTAACCTTAAGTGAAACTTCAAGAACTTTTTTTTTCACTGAAAGAAAACCCTTTTACGCCTTCGTTGCAGATCGCAGCCACGTTTCCCAAACAATGGTTTAACGAGCAACAGCGGACAACTTTGCCTTCGTTGGAAGCCTTCGCTAGATATCTCGCCACCTTAGCAGCCAGTATGCAGCGTTCAAGCGCTGGATGCCCTGAAGCTGAGAAGAAGAAAGCAAGGTAACGTTTTGAAGAAGTAAAGTGTTGTATCCCTTACCGCGCAGAGCGGGAAAGAGTAACCACTTTCTATTTATTTGTATACTTCTTTAAGAGCAGTTTTCAATTGAGTGTCGGAAGCAATTTCGCAATGAATTGTTTTGGTTTTAGAATCAAAACAAAAGTAATCACTCTGGCCAATCGCAGCAAGCGCAAACAATCCACTGAACCAATCAAAACGCGAAGCAAATGCACCAAGCGCGGGAAAACTCTTGCAGGCAAGTCACGAACGGTTTTGGTTTTATTTCTGATTGGTTGAGAAAGTGGCGCGAGATTTTTTAGCCAATCACAAAGCGTAGCAATGCAACACCAAAGCAATTGCGATGTTTTTTCGACACTCAATAGCCTTTATCACGCCCCGCCATTTTGTATAAAAACAAAAGATTAACGCCGCCAAGCCTCCAGGGAGCCGCCGCGTGATTAAGGCCAATAGCCCTTTTCGCGGTTAACCTTTCTCATTTGCATGACAATAAAAGTCAACGTGGTTGCGAGAGAATTTCGGGCAATTTTGTAGTTTCTGCCCGAAATTGCCTCGCAACCACGTTGACTTTTATTGTAATGCAAATGAGAAAAGGGCTATCGAAAACGGCTTTTTCACGCTGTTTTCAATAGCTGTAATCGCATTTTCTTTCTGTTAGGAGCGGTATTAAGAAAGTTATCCAGCTACTTCTACAGTTGAGATCCGTGGACAAGGCCAGACTAGTGGCGGGAGAACATAACATGGAGGAACTCGTAAAAGATGTCTAACACGACTGGCGTTTATTTCGTCTATGAAACTCTGAACCTTGGACTCTGAGAAACTGTGGCTTTATCGTCAGCTGTTGACAGTGACTTTGTCTGAATGTTTATGCGCTTATTTGGTGTTGCATGTTCAATCCTTTGACTCTTAACACTGGCCAACTTAAAACTTGCAAAAAATGAATGGTCGCACTTAAGGATTTTATCCACAGACAACCACCTTTTACAGCATAATAAACAACACGGCATGAAAGTACTGCTTAGTAGCTTTTCATTTGAATGGTCACACTTAATGATTTCATCCACAGACTCAAAAGTTAAAGCCTGACTATATCACTTGACGAAAGAGCTCACTCTAAGAGTGAACGTGTTAATATAGTATGAACATTTATTCCTTTTTCTTCCATGGATCATCAATAACATCAATCAAAAGTTGAATTGCTATCAAGTCAGTTCTCAGGCATGGTTGTCAAAAAAGAAGTCCACAGATACCAGCCTTCACATTGCAAGGTTGTTAAAACTGCTTAACCAAGAAGAAACGAACACTTTTGTAAATAAAATTAATTGAGTACGCTTTTAATAAAATTTTGAGCTCGGAACTGGAGTGCTTTTAATTTTTGATGACTGTTTCCTTTTTTCATCGTCGTAAAATTACAGAGAATTCGGTAAAACACGGCCTCTCCCATTCTCCTTTCCTTTGTACCGCAGGTTAGATCGGTCTATTCGTTTCATAAAATGTATCTAAGAAATGCAGCAAGCTGTATAACGTATATACAGAACCATTTTTGTGCTCATGAAAACGTTTTCGCATTTAACAATGCAAAAATGTTAGGAATGTTTAACAACTATTCGCCGAAGTAGAGGTGGTTAGTGGTGGATATTTACCGAGTCGCGAAGCGGCGAGGAAAATATCCACCTCTGACCACTGACACTGAGGTGTATAGTTGTTTTAGTACATACTAAAACAGTGAGATAATATAGCCAGAAAATGATGAAAATGATTGTTTGGAGGTGTCCCGAGTTTCAGTAGCTAATCAGAGCGTGCCAATTATAGGGGAATCTTTGTTGGGCAGACCAGCTCCTTTCGTAACGCCTCACAGGATTGGCTAAGAAAACAATAGAACAAATAACACAACAATGGACCCTAGCCCTAAAAACAACAAGAGGCTACACTTAGCCTATACTCATGCGCAAGAGACTCTGAGACGCGCGATTGAAGTTACCAATTTTTCTGTGCTCGCTTTTAATATTTAATTTATTGATTCCGATCAAATCCACACTCGTCTATAACTTTCCAAGCTGTGAATTATTTCTGTTACATTTGAAAAGAGTACTTAAAAAAATAGGCAGTAGATGACAGGCTGTAAAAAGAAATTTGATAATCAATATAACGATTTAGTTTTCCTGTGTTACTTAATCGCATGCAACCAGTGTAAAATGGGTTATTCCAGAAAAAATCCCCGCCCCCCCGGACGGATGCAATATTTTTTTACCCCTCCCCCGCCCGGATTTCCCGGCCAGGCCGACCAACCCTCGCACCTTGATTTTTAACCCAGATACCCCCTCCTGCCCGGATTGCCATTAACTTTTTGTAGGCCCTAAATAAACAGGAAATCGCATTCAGGAGATCCGGAATTTTTTTAAAGTTTTCAAATCTTTGGTGAGAATTGTTATGAATTGGTCAAACATTTTGTAAATAAACGTTGCGTGACGCATTCACTAAAATCTTTCCGTGATTTTAAGACCAAATCGAAATGAAATATTTCCATAACTTAAAGCTGGTTCTTTAAAAAATGCTTTGATTTTGCCATCTATAATAAGTTTTTTCCAAGCTTTACAGTTTCTTCAAAGTGTTGTCGCAAATACACAATTTTGCTTTATGCAAATTTTATGTCAAATGTAACTTGATATCAAGGTGTTTTTATAATCACTGAATCCAAAATATATTTTCTATAAAAGGTCAAAACTTTTGAATGAAACTCATATTTCCTTGAATGAAAATGTCTTTCCTTTGATTAAAAGAGTCAAACACCTTTCAGAATTCAGTGATTTTCTGCTTCTGGAAGTCTTGGCGATTTATTGTATCCTAATGACTGCGAGGAACCGGCTAGCGTCTGCGAAAATATAATAAACATCACAAAATAATTCAATTCAGCAACCTATTTTTATTATGCTTTCTAAAATCGCCGACTTTTCCTGTGTAATAGAATGCCAATCTTATCCGGGAAAATGATTCGTATAATAATGCTTTCGCTAATAAAAAAAAAACAGTTCTGAATGGTCAAAGGTACAGAAATGAAATGCTGGCGGCGTTTGAATCATGAGTTCGGATAGCTCATGGTCTGCTAACAAACACTTCGATTCACAGCTCGATTTTTCACTAAAACCTTTTTCCAAACCACGAAAACACCTAAAATAATATTTGAAAACAATACTTGGCCACATTTGGTGAAAGCTGTGCTTGGTAAAGCAGTAAAAAGAACGAGAAAGCTCCGTTTACCTCTTCCACGAATCCAAAGCGCGCACGTACAAACAGAACTGCCTTGACAATCGAGTCGTCTATTAATCCAAAGCTATCAGAACTGTCTCATCGTACAGCAATCGGGTGAACTTGGCACAACTTCGCGCTTCGGAAAGTCGGACTTACTTACACAGGTGACAACATAGTGGTTACTAGTAACCTAGTAACCACAAAAAGCAATAAAGTCAGTAAAAATCGACATTAATATGACACGCATTCCCTAGTCCATAATCCACAGAAGTCCAGTCCCAAAGTCCGGATGTTTTATTAAATCTGATGGGCTGAAGTAACGACGCTGTTTTGCCGTGTGTTTCTATTGTTCTTTCTTGAAAAAAGTCTTGAAATTACTCACCACAGGCAGTGAGGACTGCTCCGATACAGCAATGCAAAGAATCGGCAGTAAAACGGGAAATAAATTGCGAATGCGAGAGATCGATGTTTGACATTTTTGCCTAAGAAGAACTCTGATTAAAAATAGCTCTTAGTTTTTTCAGAATCGCGACAAATTCGGCCTCAAGTTGTATGCTGTGTATAAAAGCAACGTTCACCTCTGTGGGAGAAATACAGGACTGACTTACACACCAATAAGACCAAATGACGGAAAATGTTTGTCATGCGCATGCGTATCAAACATTTGTCTTATACTTCAATGTACCATAAGAAAAGAAGCAATTTATATTTTAATAATTTAAACAAGACAAGAAGACGTCCGACATGGAGAATTCAGTCATCGTACCTGCAAACCACGTTACTATTAAATGTTTTATAAATGAAGGTTGTACCACAATGAAGCCAGTCATTCTTGTGAAAATAATATATACCTGACGTGAACATTGCTAATATCAGTAGGGTTGTAGGAGACCTGTCGTGACACTTCAGTAACGATGTTTTGCCGGAAGTGAGAGTTGCCGGAAGTCACTAAACCGGAAGTATAAAAAGCAAAGCTGTGAACCGGAAATACACAATTTAAAATATGCGTGAATAAATTTGCATGCAAAATCGTGACACAAAAAAAAATTAAAAGAAAAACGAAGCCCATTTTATAACTCATGCCGCTACGCGCATGAGTAATAAAGGTGCACCTCATCCAGGTCCAATGAAATTAGAGGTTCCGAAGAGGTGCAGGCCTACTGTCTTTGTTTACCATTTTTGCCTCATTAGCATATACGCCTCATTTTCTTACTTAGCTACAAAAATATCAACACTGAATATTGAAAGGGCATAGCACAATTAGCTTTCTCTGGAAATTTGAGCCCGATATGCTGGATACACTTCGTGCAATGCTGTTTTAAAAACTCCAAATTTTACAAATAATGTATGGCTTATTAGCGCTTTTGCCGCCCAACAATTTTGCAGTTTTTACTTTTTAACAGCAGATATTTCCTTAAATATTGCACGAAAAAAGCTAAACATTGCATAAATTACTAAGTTTAACAAGCTTTTTTAACTTTTGAAGTCAATTCGTGTTTAGCAAGGTGCCTTCTCCACGTAAATTCGTAATTGCTAATGAAGCAAAATGTAAACAACGACGTCAGCAAAGATCGCCCAATATACCAAAAAGACTTATTCCCTTATTGCCGCTCGAAAAACATGACCAAGATAATACATCAAAAGAGACCTGTAAGTTAAGGCTGTCCCAAACAGTTCAACTTTATAAGAGAATTTCGCGGCCTATGTATCAATATTTTCGTATCAGGGTTTACCTACACGTTTGGTTAAGAAAATATTTTTAAATTCATTGTCACATATATAAGGCTCGACTTTCTGCCTGCAATCATTCTGGTTGTCAGTTAAGGGAATTATAATAAATTTCGAAAGCTATAAACATGTCATTTGACTTTTAATAAGCGATAGAATCGAGCTGTGAGGGAAGCCAGTCCACACACCGGTAGACAGCCAGCATCTGTTAACGTTAGACAACATCTGATTCAACAGGGCTACCAAAGCAGTAAAACACGTATTAAGTATTAGAAGGAACAGAAGAGCAAAGGTGAGTCGTTTACATGCTATTTCAATCAACGTTCAGCTCAAAGCCTACAAGTCAAGACCGAACGAGTAAACCGATCGCCTGTTCCAGGCATGCAGATAGTTGGGAGCGGCGAAACGAAAAGAAACGGCGCGAATGAGCGATGCGACGAGCGGGAAAACGTTTCTTTTGCGCCGCTCCCAACTATCTTGGCTTGTAGCTTTGAGCTTTCATCCGACAACGTTAATTGAAATACGAGGGCGGATCAAAAAGTTTTGTCACTTAACCTATATCTCCAAAGCTTCACCTGCAATTTCAAGAAACACAGTCACATTCCCTCAAAGTAGCTTCCATTGACTTCTATACATCGTTGCATCCTCATCCTCTACTTCTGAAAGCATTCTCGGTACTCTGAAGCAGGAATGGCCCTCATCTCTGAATGCACAGCTTTAGCAAGGTCTCGGATCCTTGAAAAAGGCTTCCCAGCAAGGGCTGACTTGATTTTTGGAAAGAGCCAGAAATCGCACGGAGCCAAGTCGGGTGAGTATGGTGGATGTTCCGTCAAACGGATACCATTGTCATCAAGGTACGTCTGTGTGATGCGAGCTTTGTGAGGAGCTGCATTGTCGTGATGCAACTGGATTCGAGACCGACGTCGAGTCCGTGCCGTTGACTGAATATGCAGAAGAACTTTTGGCAAAACTAACCTTGTATAATATGTGGCGGTGATTGTAGCTTTGACGGGCATTATGTCGACAACAACAGGCCCCTGAATATTGAAGAAAATGGTAAACATTCTCTTTCTTGAACGGAAACCTGTTTCAGGACCTCCGGGCGTGGTTCATCTTCGGCCAGCCACACCATGTTAGAACGCTTATCTTTCATAGTGAAGAAGGAAATCCAACACTCGTCACCCGTAACAACATCAGAAAACCTCTTAGGGCCATTTGGTTCAAATTCTTGCAACCAATTGCGGCAGATTGCCACCCTTTGTTCTTTCTGTTCTGTTGTCAGCTGGTGGGGGACCCATCTTGCGCACCTCTTGGACCGACCAAGCTGCTCATGGACGATAGTATGTGCACTTCCGTAGCTTACACCAAGCTCCAAAGCTAAGAATCTGAGTGTTATAGTTGGGTCAGCATGTAAATAAAAGGACGTGGCAAATTCCACACTGGCTTCGTATATGAGCACTAAATTTGCATAACGATTAGCAAGTTCTCTTGCGATTAGCTGTTAATGAGGTCTAAAGATCAAAATAAGAATGAAGAGCCTTTGTTGCATGGAGAACCTAGGACTTTTCTTGGTGACAGAACTTCCTGATCCGCCCTCGTAGCTGTATGTAATTACAGTTAACGTAAGCAACCATCTTTGGACAGTTTAGAAAACGTGGACTTAACCTGTAGCGATGGTTGCTTACGAGGTTTTCTTGTAAAAAAAAAATTACTGACAATTTTAGAAAACAGGATTTTGTAAAGGTGGTTTCTGGTGGAACTGGTCTTAGAGAGTGGTCGCAAGAACAGCTTCAACTGCATACATTTTTAATACTAACATGACAAGTACGCAACTCAGTTAGGAGAGCAGAATGACTGAAGAGATGCGCTCGGTATTAGATAGGTCGATATTCGAGTGGAGTCGTTTCCTAAAACTGAACGGAAAAGCGAAAGAGAAAACCCTACATTCATACAGTATAGAAAATGCGGTCGCATCTCTAATTTGGTAATTCGGTAATAAACTGAACAAGTTAGAAAAATGTCCCTCTACAACGGTGACTGTAGGGCTGGTTATTTATACGAAGTCTAACTTCGACCTCCACAGATTGAAATTAGTTTCTCAGTTAAAATAAATATGACCGGCCCTATATATCCACCTAAGATCAGCCCCTATATGGTATACCTGCGAACGTTTTCCGAGTGATAGGCGTGACAATGTTTTCGTGGTAGTGCCAGAATTTCCGAAGGCAATCCGACCAAATCCGAAAAGAACCCGATCTATTCCGAAGATGTCCGAAGTTGTACGGAGATGTTCGAAAGAATTCGGAAGTTTCCATGGACCTCAGACCTCTGTAATTGTAATGTTCAGAACGATAAAAACCTACAAAAAAGTGCGATATTTTCGTGAACGTAACTATATTTTTGATTGAATCATGCGATCAGTTAAGGCTGATAGCTCAAATCTGTAAGTCAGGCGTGAGATATTGCTGTACAGGCGTGAGTAGGCGAGAGATCGGAGTTTTGGACTCGCAGGCTTGAGACTCACGCCTAAGGCGTGAGACTTGGCAGGTCTACCCTATCGTGGTTAAAGTTTCGCCCTTTGCAGGAATGGGCTCCTATACCGAAATCAAACGATAGTGGCCGTAATGCTGAAGGGAATAAATGTACAGATGAGAGAACTGGCTTTGCCTGGGGTATTACTGTTTATTTAAGGGTGAACTTTTCAAGAAATTCCTTGATGAAATTGCTATCAAGCTATCAAGAAACACGAGAAATTAGCATGTACAATTAGGTTTACAAACGTTATGCCGGGATGACACCAGTCATCAGTTTTATTACAGTTATAAGAAGAAAACAAGGTTAGTACCAAAACGAGGCACATTTCGTGCACATCTAGGAAAATGTCTCCCACATGCGGGGAAAAAATGTTTTCACCTCTAATATAAAGCTCTTAGCATACACTTGGTGGCGTGAACCGATCAGTGAAAGTTCATGGGACTGCAGATAGTGACCGTAAAAAAAGAATCATGTAATGTTCGAAGCTGGTTTTGTATCAAATGTCCACCTCCCCTTAGCAGTGATCTTTATCAAAAACCTGTGTGAATCAATTCTTAATTTTTTTACATTCGTTTCAAGTGACCCTCCTCGTCCACTAAGAAATCACCTTTCTGGTATGGCGGGTAAGGTGGCTTCCGACATATATAACCATATTTATATCCACTTTTTATTCAACAGACATGAAGTGGTTATTCGTGGTTTCTTTGCTGACCGTTTGCATGATTCTGGTGACGGCTCGCTTCGTTGATCGTCCAGAAACGATTGAAGAACAGGATGTCAAAGATAATCAAGAATCTCGGAACAAGCTGGAGTTGTACCTCCTTTGCTCAAGATGTGGCAAAATGCTGAAAATTGGAGATTACCAAAACCATATTTGTGCCATGTAGCCATCTTAGGAGGCCGGTTCCGCCTATTTCCTTAATAGACTATATATATTTTACGAGGTATTGGTAAACTAAAAATTATCCATTTAATTTGGTTTTTTTCTTAATGACCAGTAACGTTAAGTTTATGAAACAAAATGTGGTTTTCTAAAATTATTTACTATATAACGTTTTAGTTAAAGGAGTGAAAAATGGGAGATCTGAGGACGCTGCCCGAGATTGTAACTGTATAGAATATCGTCTGTTGCTTTCACGACACGGAAAACAATACTTAAGCTTGTTCTTTAGCATTGCATGTGAAAAGAAACCGGGACCTGTAGCAACTAAGAGATCAATAAACACATTGCATTGACGTTGTGGGATTTTAATTCGCCACTCCAACACTGAGGGCCTGTTTATATGGTCTCGGGTACCCGAGACAACCCTCTCCCGCCCCCCTCCCTCCCTCCGAGACAACTTTGCCGAGTGTTTATTATGAGAAATGTTGTCTCTGCTGACCGAGTTAAAGTTGACCCTACTTAAATATTCACAACGCTGCGTAAATATTCAAATCTAAATACAGCTATCGTATACCTGTTCTTTTGACTTTGTTTCATTCATTCGATCACTGTGGGCTTTGCTGATTCACGTTTTACTTCTTTAACCCATTCGCTCCTACACCGGCCAAAACCGGCCGTACAAGACTCCACTGCTTTAAAAAATTGCAACTTTCTCAATCGCGCGAACATTGCCCTAACTAGCAGTTGTAAGCATTGACTAGAAAGTCCCTCAAATTTAGATACCCAATAAACACAAAAAAGTCAGCGATTTTTGCAGAATATCAGCGTTTAAATTTGGACAATAACAAAAATGACCGTTTTTAACGTCAATGAAAAACAACAAAAATCACGTTTTTGCCTGTAGTTTTTTTTATTCAAATCATCGTGGCAAACCCAAAAGTCAACATTCACAGCAAAATTCAGTCCTAGTCCTAGCTTAACAGCGAATTGTTTTGCTCTTATTCGTTGCTCAGGCCAAGCTACAGCATCTCGTTCTAGTGCATACTGACCTTGCCTCGATTTTCAACATCACCACCGCACTGCATGCTGGGAAATAACGAGATTTTTTTGACAGCGTTCCTTCCGTCCTCCACACATTTCATTTTTTTTTTTTTTTTTTGTAATGTAATCTTTATTTCCAATAACAAAAAATACAACAATCTACATTTAAGTTATAATTATTACATTATTACTAGTATTTTTTATTTAAGAGATTGATTACACTACATTTTATTATTATTACGATATATTTATGAAAAGGTATTTATACACAGTTATATGATACACCATAAATTAATAAACAATAGATTGACATTAAGGATTTAAAAGATTGTTTTCATACACATTCCACTTGTTTTTAAAAAGTTGATATTTGTTTTGCTTTTTTGCAACATACTTTTCTGTGTCGTATTTATTGTTCAAAATTTGTTTAAAGTGTGCAATTGCAGGCTTGTGTTCTTTGCGTCTGCAGTCCCAAATATAAATCTTTCCTATAAGTAAGACATAGTTGACCAGATCCATCTCCTCCCTTAAAAAACCAATAATTACATCTCGAAGTAAGAGACTTCTGCAACTACTGAGTTTACTTAAAATAAGAAAGATTACATCATTCCAAAGGATTTTGAAAAAGAGCACTCAAACAAGATATGGTGAATAGTTTCAGGAGTCTCTTTACAAAAGGTACAATTCGAGTCTGTAATGTACCCTATTTTACAAAGAAGTTTATTAGTGTATAAAATGTAGTTTAACACCTTGTACTGAAAGGAACGCACATAAGGCTCAGAAGCAACTCTCAAAGGTAACAGGTATGCTTCAGAAAGTTGTTCGTCTGTTAAATTAAATTCGTTAGCTAGCGTAACCCATTTTTTGGGGTGTTCATAAGTAAGTTGTATTAAGGTGCTGTAGTAGTTCCGACATTTATAGTTTTCTAAATCAAAGACCATTTTAAAAGAAGGCGGCCTTATGCGTAAATGATCAGGAACCGATTTCCTTAAACCAGTCCAAGTCAAAAAGTTCGAGTTAATCGGTCCTTTTTGATTGACCGTGTCAAAAGACTTAATATTATTCTTGTCAAATAACAGGTCGTCAGTTCCACACATTTCATGCTGCGGAACGAGCGCAGCAAGTGAGCAGCAACATAATCAGGATTTAAGAGAAATATATGAGAAAAAAAATATAAGCTACGACTAGTGTATCCAAAAGATAGTAATTGCTGCGGTAAATTTGTTGTAAAAATGCTGTTTTATCGTCTCGCTGGTATTACAGAATTTTGTCTTTCGTTTTTTGAGGGGAAGCAAAGCAAATGTAAACAGGATGAATCGACGAAAACTCCAGCTGATATTAAGACTAATTATGTTTTGTAATTCATGCATCAAGTTCTTGCAATATCTATAGAATATTGTTGAACTAAGGACGCGTTCACCACGAGGTAGGTGTGAAAATTTAGGTTAATTATTGACAGTGAGTATATTGCATTACCAGCTAGCCGTATCGTGTTTGCGTCTGCACGCCTCAGCTTAGTTAGTCTCATCGACCGCTGTCGGAGTGATTTCAAAATAAATTTTTCTTTTATTCCGTACAATCTTCGAAAATCTTTGCTATCCAACGGTCCGTATCGCCATGCCTCACAGTCCTCGCTCAACTCGCGGTAGTCTTCGACACTTGAGTTCCGATTTCGACTGGGACATGTTGGACCAAAATATTACAAATCTCGCAGCCAACAGCTTGAAGCTACTGTTCGCGGCGCAGTGAATTCTGGCCCAAAATGTGTTCGTGGCGCAGTGAATTCTGGTAAAAAGCGATCAAGTCACGAAAGCTTATGGGGCGTGTGTATGCAGGAAATCGCTCAAAAACGTAAAAATACTCAGGAGTGAATGGGTTAATGCGAATTTGTGTTCTTTAAACTAAAAACTTGGCTTTCCGTGACACGCAGAACGCCGTGAGTTATCCCGGGTAGGCGAGCCAAAGTGTTTATATGAGAAAAAGTTGTCCCGCCCGCCAGGGTTACCCTATACCTGCCGAGGTGAGACAACTCACCCAACCGAGTCATATTCAAATGACTGTATTGTTGAATTGCACGAATAATGATTCCTTTGTTATTGTATATTAAAAATACACTGTGTTATGGGAATCGCGAAAAAGCCTGCTACTCCCCCTTTGCATATTTCGTGTCGTATGCCCTTTATTTGCGCCAGTAGCTGCGTAAGAATTAAAACGGCGAGTATAAAGGAACAACAAACTATAAATTACTAGGAGCGTATGTGGCCAAAATAATTGCCTATAGCACTATTGATTTTTTTCCGAAAAATAGCTAAGGTTAAATATTTTTAGCACCAGAGAAGATAGCAGGAAGGTGCTTTTGGAAAAAAAATGATTGCAGAGGCGCATAAATTAAAACATCCCCCCCTCCCCCTCCCTCCCCTCCACCCCCCCCCCCCCCCCCCCCCCCTCCTCCAAAAAAATAATGTCCGTTTCTCAGGTTCAGATTCCCGATATCTTTTGAAGGTGTCCGGCAGTTGCCTGGCAACAACACAGCTCCATTTATATGACCTTATATTATATAATGGATTTTCTGATTTGAAATTAGAAGAATTGGTCATCTTATCCTGCCTGGCACCTCTTAGTTAATCCAGTCCATTTGTTAGTAGCTTATTGTTTGATTTCTGCTGATGAGACAAACTATAAACAATATCACATTGATCAGCCTACCGTCGTTTCAGATCACTTTACTCTTCTTGGCCATTCACTCAACGACATAGAACTCATTCCCCTTCAACTCATTAAGTAATGATCCGCATAAGAAGGATAGCGCTGAACGGCAATGCACGATGGAATGTCAACTTTTTTCATTGTTACAACTAGTGATCTCATTGGCCTAGACTCAAAAACTGCTAAAAAGTTAAGGTTCAAGGTGCATTTTGTCTAATTTTTTTTTAAGGTTTCAAGTAATTTGAGACCCAAGAGAGATCAAAGAAACAAAATTATTAGCTTTTGTCTTCTGCTATTCTGATTGGTTAAGCACGAACATTTCCTAAAATTTAATTGACGCAAATGGATTTTCTTTATTTTTTATACTGAAATATAATTATGAATCATCAGCCCCTCTTCTATTCTTGAAACTCCAAAGATATTCTATGTGGGAAAGAGCCAATGCCGCAAAACAATGAAGTTTATTATAGTTCTTATGTGGAGCGTTACTTAACTCAAACAGGGACGCCATTCGTAAGGCCAGAGAAGCATTTTTAATTTCCAAGGGCAAGACTCTTGGGATGAACAGGCGCGATTTCTATTTTTATAATAGCCTTTCTAAACGTTTCTGCTGTATATTTTTGTTAACCAATCGTATTTAATCTTTTTATTTGGATCATTTTATATCTTGTAACCGTTTTATTCCGTTTTTACTTAGCTCTTTGCAGCCCCTGATGAAGGTTAGTTTTGCCTCACCGAAATATTGGGCAATAAAATACCCTTTATAGCTGTCCGATTAGCCTTGCATTTAGTTTTAAGTTTTATTCAATACTGCTGATCCTGATCTACACCAAGATCCGGCTTCACTTCACCGTGCTGTTTGTCCAAGTGGTCCTTGCTTTATTTGAGAGTTACTATAAACAATACTGAACGTGCACGAGCAAAGATTCTCCTATTTTACAAAGATTCCGCTATATAGCAAAAATTCCCCTATATAGCAAAGATTCCCTTATATAGCTGTCAGTTAATCACTTCTTTTCAAAGGAAAATTCCCAGCCATCAATATAATTAGATGTTAATGAGCAATCGAATGCTAAGGGGTATAGTTAGAACGTTGTGTTAGAACGATCGATTTTGAAACGACATTGTTGGCGTGCGCAATGTACCATGGATTGGAATGCAATAAACCTATTCGTTTCTCGCTCAACAGACTCAACAGACTCAACAGACTCAACAGACTCAACATGGTGTCGTTGTGTCTTCTATGTCTCAGTTTATTATATTCCAAGCCATGGTGCATTGCGCACTGTACCGGTAGATCTCTTACAGAAGAAACCGGGTGTACATGCGGTCAGTGGCACCGCCACAACCAGACGCTCTCGTTCCCAAGTCGTGGATCAGTAAAACATCCGTCTGTCAGCGCATCCCCTACTGTTACCCTGGTAAGATCACCTCCCACTCCTCAAGTTAAACAGTAAAACACACAGCGAACCAACTCTGGAGAGAGGAACAGAAACAGCTCCACGATGGCCATCAACAGCATTAACACCAGCTGCGCTTCCGACCCCTGTTAATTCATCAGGACCAGTGTTGACCAGCACAAAACAACCTGAGATCCATCATCATTCAGTATCAATCACCGAAGCTACAAGCCCAAAGCTAGGGGAAGGAACTGACAAGAACCCGGTCAGGCCGTGTGTCAAAACCAGTCACCCTTCTTGACCTTTGAATATGACTGAACATTAAGACTACTGTTTGACTGTTTTTTTTTTTAATTAAGTTTTCTTGTTATAAATAATAAAAGTTGTTACACTGTTTCTTTTTTGTTCTTTTTGTGTTTTTTCTTTATTCCTTCAAAAACGGGAGAAAAGAAGATGCTAGAGTTTGCAATACACCATGGGCTGGAATGTAATAAACTTATGTGCTTCTCGATCGCTCACCATGCGTGCTTCCGTTGACTCCTCCGTTACGTTTGTCCCCTGTCTGTGGGATCGAGGGGTTTCCAAATATGGTACTAAGCAAAAAATGAATATTCGGAAGGTGTGAATGCGCGTTACACGTTTCAACCCACTTATGGGTTTCTGATAATATGCAATAAGACTTACTGTATATAATCATGGGACATTTAAAAAGATTGTTGACTCGCCCTTTACTCGTACTCTTGCTAATCCGATAGTAACCGAATTACACTTTCTCCTGACTAGTTGATATTTCGTAGAGGGTCTAGTTTAAACCTGTGTTGCTGCCTCATATTTTTATTTAATTATTGTTTCTCCTTTTGTATTTTTGTCTACGGAATGTTCGTCACGCGTGTGTTTTTTAGGTTACTCATTTATATCCTGTAATTACTCTGTTAGATTTTTTCGCATAATTTCGCCTTTGTTTCAAGTTTCGTTTAAATAGTTTTCCGTTAGTTTTTTCAGTACTTGTCAAACCGCTATCCGTCGTTTATAATTTCGTTTACTTTCGTTTACTTTCGTTTACTTTCGTATTCCTGGAAGGAAACAACGTTTGTAAGTGTCGTTGTCGTCTATCCTTATTCATTTTCTTGTTCATTTCGTTTCAATTTCAGCTCTTTTTATGTTCAACCGTGTAACGCGCATTTGTTTACATTTTCATCTTGTACCAACCGTTTTCTTCTACGTACCTATAATAAAGTATTCAAACAAGAGCGCGTTGGAACTTTCCTCGTTTTGGTCCCCATAACCTTTATTTCACTTAGCAACCTTGCGATCATTGCAAATATTTGCACGCCTTGTTTGACCTATTGGACTTTACGCCGATGGGTGTCGTGTCGGGATCTATTGTCAATGAAGGTCGCTACTTGTTGACACGTATCACCTTAATGATATGGAAAGGGATGGACTAAACCAATCAGGTATGGATGAAGAAGCTTGTCGTCTTCAGTTTTTCTACGTTGTGTAACGAATTTCAAATGCAATTTTCACTTCTATCTTCTTCACAAATATGTAAATTCCTTACGATAAATATTTACCATATAATTTTTATATTTCTCTTGTAGTTTTGTTTTGGCTGAGAAGTTCCGAAATGATGGTGAAAATTTCAGGAGAGGTCAGCTTCGACTCTGACGAAAATATCAAAGGAATATATTTTAATGATTTGTCCTAACCAATAACGGTGAGGCTTACGTTGGCCCACATTGCCTTTTGATCTGTTTTTGACATTGATTGATAGCAATTTCTCAGCCAAGATAAAAGCTACGCGAGAAACATTCTGAGAGAATTGTGAGTAAACGCTAAGTTTAAAAGAGCTGTAAAAGAAGAATCCAGAGAGCAAAAAAAAAAAAAGCAGTCAACCAATTCAAAGGAATCTAGGAACTAGCTAATGGAAAGGAAAGGAACGAGCTAATCTCCCAAGAAAGTTCTTTTACAGTAGTGCAGTTATTTCCGTCAAACGTTAAAATATTTCCGTCTTTCTTGGGACATATTTTGACGCATTTCTTTCCGTACGAAACGTGATGTTTCCATGGCAAAAAAGGTTTTGATAGGTATGTCTACTGAAATGTTCATAAAATGTCCAACGGCTATGCCATGCTGATAACGAAACAGCTCTCCATGGCTGCTTCCTGTGATATGACTGTGCGCATGCGTAAGATTCTGGCCATACAATTTGTGGGGTTAACCACGGGAGCTCTCGGGGGTGTTGTTGTGTGTGCCTCTTTCCGTTTTATCATGGGAAATAGATCCTATTCATAAATGGCGGCCGGTTTATTATTCTTTTATATTCATGCTAATCAGCCCAACTAGCCTCGTTAGCATGTGCAAAATTAAAAAGAATTTTTGCTCTAAAATGAGGCTAGTTGGGCTGATTAGCATGAATATAAAAGAATAAATAAATAGGCCGCCATTTATGCATAGGGTCTATAAGCCAGACAGATAGGATGAGTGGGAGTTGCGCCAACGTGGTTTCCCGATTAGTGTGCAAATGTTCCGTCGCTATTTTCCTGCACTTTTAACAGAAATAATATACACACTGCGGTTAAAAACATGACAAAACAACGCATGTTGTAAAAAACTGTGATTAATGACTTGACGTTTCGTATGCTTCAACAAACATCTTCAGAAGTGACGGTTGGATATAATACAATAGCATAATCCATAGCATTTAAATTTTATTGTATTATATCCAACCGTCACTTCTGAAGATGTATGTTGAAGCATACGAAACGTCAAGTCATTAATCAAAGTTTTTTACAACATGCTTTGTTTTGTCATGTTTATAACTGCAGTGTATATATTATTTTTGTTAAAGTTGAAATGGCCGAAGAATCTGAAGAGTTCCTGCACTTTCATGTTTCTGAGAATCATAAATAGCTTTTTTTAGTGTTGTAAAAATAGTAAACAAGAATTAAAAACACAAGATACTGTTGATTTTTTAGGATTAATGATTTCTCTTTTCCATTTCTTCCAACTCTTTTCGCTTTTTATATTTGTTGACACCAGTCCCTACACGGCAAAACATGATGTCGTATTACGCGCAGAATGATATATGCGCATGGCAATTGGGCTGGGAAAAAAAATTGCCGACCGGAGAGAGTGGCAACACTATCTCATAGCCTGCATAAAACTCTGTCCTTGCACGTAAATACAATCACCCCAGCTACGTAGACTATACAAAACTACGAAAACTGCCTATGCATGCCGCGCCGAAGACTGTTTTGCAAAAGTGATGGAGATGTGTTCGTCTCCTACGCAGCTGTTATTGAGTCATCACGCAACTCTCGATGACCAAACAACGGCTGCTAAGGAAACTAGGGTTGTCTGAGTGAGGAGCCAAATTTTATTTAACACTAAGGGACGGACCATTATTTTTTTGACGGGAGAGGGGGGGGGGGGAATTTTGAAATAAATTGTTTGCAGAGGCTATAAACACTGAAATAAATTGTATGCAAGCAAAAAATAAAGAAAAAAAATTGTTTTTTGAAAGTATCAGCAGTTGGACGGAGACATAAAAAAATTGTTTGCAGCAGGTGCCGCATATAAAAAAATACAAAACTGAATGCAAGGCTGGCACTACGGCAAAGGGCAGATTTATTAATGGCCAATATTTCGACTAATAGTATTAGTCTTCCTAGTCTACCAGCAAGTTTAATTTCTGCGTCGTGTGGACCTCTGCATTCAAAGGTTTTTCTATAAAAAATGTTTGCACTGTGAAAATTTTCCAACTCCCCCGTCTTTGTTTGTTTGCCGACTTCTATTTTTGGCTGTTTAGATCTTTTTTGTTTTACAGATCCTACGTTCACTAGCAGCATTTTCGTCCGCGGTCCTGTGCTTATTCTATTGTTACTAAAAAAAAATAATGGTCCGTCCCTAAAAAAAATATCTAGAGTTAAAACTAGGCCTCCAAAATCCCGAAGGAAACCAATCCCCCCACCCCCCCCCCCAAAAAAAATACCATAACGTTTTCCAAGAGCTGAGTACCCGCTTTTTCATGTTAAAAAAAGATCAGAAAACTTAAAAAAGATTAACAGAAGTTGAAAATTATATGTGTTCGGCTTCTTTTGTTATTTACATGCTTCAAGTAGATAGTTATTACACGAATCATGGAACTATTCTTTAAAAAATGTTTAGAAAAATCCCTGCCGGAATCTAACAAACGAAAATTTGGGAAAATTTGAACTCCCAAAAATCCAAAAAAAATTCGAGAATTTCGAACCCCTCCTAGGACCAAAACGCTGCAAGAAAAAAAGGGAAGTTCTTTAAAAATATAGAAGAAACCATTAACCAGTTGTAGGAGCCTATTAAGTCGAGAGTAATCGGTATCATTTGAATACGGTATGCGGAAGCTTCCAACCGGATGTGTACGTAGGTATAAATCGAGATAACGTCATCAAAAAACGGAAGTGATTCTACATGCCCTAAAAGTCGCCCTAAATATTTTTTTAGGTCACAGCGGAACTGAAGTGTGACATTGCTTCATGACCGACAGCAATTCCCTATTACGGTATTTAGATACACTCGATCTCCATTACACATGATCATTGAAGCTTATTGGAATGGAATGGAAAATATTTTTGCGTAACATACGGCGAGCAGGTCGAGGAATTTATTATCAAGAATACAACAACCACAATGGGAAGAATATATATGAAATATATTCAGCAAAGTCAAACAACTGTTTAAATTTTAATAAAATGTGTTATAAATTTTTAAAGTATTTTAAAATGTTACGCGTGCCACCCGTTGTGTTACCAAAAACTGCGCATGCTGTTTTGTTGAATTGACTGTGGATGAGCGGGCGCGACCAGTGTACGCAAAGTTGTCCGTTTCTTCTCCGTTCTACGCGGATTAAAATTCTTATTTTCAAGAGGAATATTCTTCCGATTTACACACTGTTGGATCGTCTGAAAATACTCCAAACTGGGGTAATATCAACGGTCTCCGATGCAGCTTCTCGCTCAGGGAGCCGTGGAATTGTTTAATTTTATTGTGGTGTTTTGCTGACCCTGTTCCGAGATAAGTAAAGGCAAGTTTGTAAATTGCTTCTTTCTAGACCAAAATAGTAAGCTTAAATGTATGTTATGTGGGATCAATCGTAGTTATTCATCAGGAAAAATATAGTTTTGGTATCACGACTTTTTAATATTGTTTCAATAGACTTGGGATTTGGGTTCATTTCCTTTGAACAATTAATATAACAGTGAATTTGCTAGTTCAATGAGCTTACACATTCGTTTACCGGATGTATATTCGTCGTTCTCGATGGCTTGAGAGGTTTCTCCTCTATTATAACATACAAGTAGTCGGTTGAAGTATAATGTCGCATGAAGGAATAAACTCAAAGGATTTGAAGAACAAATACTTAACCAATGAAGTTGTAACAAATTATTGTCAATATTAGCACAAAGCATTTTGTTTGCATAGACAGTGTGAATTTCTCGGGTCGGGTTCTTTTGTACTGCAAATTTTGTATCAAAAGATGATGGTTATCGCTCGTAAAACTGATAAAACAAAAGAGAGGAAAGTTTTGTATTGCTCTTAATGTCTTAATCTCCCCCATTTTCTCTACATTTTCTAGTCTAATCGCCCGGGCACAATCGATGGGGGTCATATTGTATGTGGTTTGCAAGACAATAATGGTCGACGTGATTTCATTTGTGTAGTCGTGGTATTTTTGGAGTACATGTAATCCACGGAGTATAAATGAGGAATGTGCGGATTAATATCAATGTAAATGTTACGGAAACTGATGGATTTGTGACTCAAGAGCCAGGAAAAACGCTTTTGTACAATGAAACTAAATCTTTGCCCTTCCCTAATGTATTCATTTCTCCTTTGTGTCTACTATCTCTCCCACAGGGCTGTTGTTTGGATCGAACGATTGGTGAACTTCGCGAAATGACTTAGATCCTCGCAAGGATCGTATCGACGGCTTGAGGCGAGAGGACAGAAAGACGAAGTGATTTTGCAAAGAAATGTCCCCGCAAGGCGCTTGCAGTTTTTGGAATAAAAAGGAACATTTTCTCCCATTGCTATATGGCTGAGAGGAAAGGAGGTCGACACAAACTCCGTATATTCGCCGGTCAGTTGTTAGCCGCTGTGCAATCTACTGTGGTTTCAGTAGCTGAGAGCGCGACAACTAGACAAGTTTTGAGATTAACTCTTGGGAATCTTGAGATCAAAGGCAAGCCAGACAACTTTGAATTGGTGGAGGTTTGTTATCGAGATAGTGTTTTGGATAATGACAGCGAGCGAGTGCTAAATTTCTCTGAACACCCGGTCGAAGTTCAACAGGGCTGGAGAAAGTTGCCACCAAAGATTAGAACAAAATATCGCCTGTTTATCAGAGAAAAAGTGCTCGAAGAGGTTGAAGAAAAACCCGAATTACTCAGACAACACTGGATGGATTGCCACGAGAGCGTAAGAAACTGCCAAGAGTTGGATTTCGACCTTGAATCTAAATTTCCAGATGACGATTTATGTCGTCTACCGACATTGTCGGAGCAGACTTTGCTCGAACATCTCGAAAGGAGGTTTTCTCAAGGACGAATATACACGTATGTGGGAGAAATTCTTATAGCTGTGAACCCTTTTCGATTTTTTCCTATGTACAATCCAAAGTTTATAAATGCTTACACCAACCGGAACTTGGGATCTTTACCTCCACATATTTTCGCTATTGCTGATGTGGCTTTCCATCGTATGTTACGAGAGAAGAAGAGTCAATGTGTTGTAATAAGCGGCGAAAGTGGATCGGGAAAAACCGAAAGCACCAAGCTGTTAGTTCACCATCTCACAACTTTGGGTTTAAAAACACAAGCTTCGTCCGTAGAGAAAACTATTCTTGGTGTAGGACCCGTTTTAGAGGTATGTAATGTGCATGTTTATAACCACGACTGTTGGTTTTAAATGTTGTTATGATGTTTATAAATGACCTTATGCACTTGGTTTACATGTATGTTTGTTGAATATATGAAGTTGCTTTTTACATGGTAATTAATAAAAATTTAACCATGAGCAGTGTAAATTAATTTGAGTGTGCTCAAACTCAATTTAGTTTAACTAAATGTTCATGTGGGTTAGCCTTCGTTATTAAATCTATATTTATCAGTGAAATGAAATTTAGCAGTTTTCTTTTGGAATATATATTTTTTAAAACAAGAGTGATCTAAGACTTTTAAAAAGAGTAGGTTCCAATTTGAAAATGACAATAAATGTAAGTTATATAAGGAATAACAAAAAAGTGATTGGTTTTCCAAATCCCTCAGCCAGAGCTCAAAGGGATGTTGTGAGCTATGTAATAGTGAATGTTTTGAAATACTTGACACAACTCCCATGGGCATCAATCTAAAGATCAAAGAAGCCCTCCACATTCATTGGGAAAATCCATTGTTAAACCAACAAGTAAAACATGAATTTAAAATTGAAGGGCTCCCGGCAATAACGTCCTGAGTGCGTTTTTGGAAAATTTTCACTGAAATCTTGGATTTTTAGCCTCAAAAGGGACTCGCTTGCCAAAATTATGACTGGATCATGTAAATATGACTGAAAGGATTTAAACCAGGTCAACAAATCTTCTATCTTTGAACAGAATAATTTTTTTTCATGAAAAGATACATAGGGTGTCCTGGAGGGTCGTAAGGTGTCATAGGAGGCCAAAACATTTTCTCAAAGATGTGGATTTTCTTCCCCATTTTGGATCTGTTTTAAGTACCTTAACAATAATAAATCATTAATTTGACAAAACTTTGCTTTTAAAGGCCTAAAACATACAATTTTAGTGAAAGTTACCAAAAAC
Source organism: Dendrophyllia cribrosa (assembly GCA_024195265.1). Lineage (NCBI taxonomy): Eukaryota > Metazoa > Cnidaria > Anthozoa > Scleractinia > Dendrophylliidae > Dendrophyllia > Dendrophyllia cribrosa. The sequence continues at coordinate 50,901,787 of JAJLRJ010000004.1, forward strand.
ACATTCAGGACGTTCTTGTCGGGAGCCCTTCAATTATCATTGTAATTTAAATCAATCTGTTACCTAGTTATTTAAGCTCTGTAAATTACTGTCACACTGATGATGGAAGTTGAACTCCCGAAACATGTCTGTATTCAAAGTTGTAGTATTTGCTTTAAGACTTATATTTATAAAGTTCCTGTTACTCAGACCATTGAAATCTAGTTTCCTTAAGGGTCAACACTGATCATGTCCAATAGCCATATTACTGGGGTGGTTCCACAATCAAGTACTATAATTATTGTTATTGAACAGTTATCCTGGGAATAAGACATTAAATCGTGGCTTTAGTTTCTAATATTGTGGGATAGTTTAGTGGCCTTTCAAGAAGCTGGGACCAGGACAGTGACTCTGCAGTCACATGGGAACATGTGGTAGCCATTGTTACTGTAGCAATTTATGGAGATCAAACCCAATGATTGTTGAGGCACAGTGGTCTAGTGGTTAGCGGCTAGTACTTGGTGTAAGCCGGACTATTATGTCCCGGGCCACACCCATATGCGTAAGAGTGGTGCAGTGTGTCACTTTCAGTGCTTGTACTCATTCTAGAAGTCCGTTGTGCCTTTAGTAGCTGAAGTGTCTGTAGTAGTTGTAGTATCTGTAGTAGCTGTAGTATCTGTAGTATCTGTAGTACCAGTAGTACGTGTAGTAAGTGTAGTATCTGTAGTAACTGTAGTAACTGTAGTAACTGTAGTATCTGTAGTAGCTGTAGTAACTGTAGTAGCTGTAGTAGCTGTAGTAACTGTAGTATCTGTAGTATCTGTAGTACCTGTAGTATCTGTAGTACCTGTAGTAACTGTAGTAAGTGTAGTAACTGTAGTATCTGTAGTATCTGTAGTATCTGTAGTATCTGTAGTACCTGTAGTAACTGTAGTAACTGTAGTATCTGTAGTATCTGTAGTAGCTGTAGTAGCTGTTCAGTAGTAACTGTAGTAGCTGTAGTAACTGTAGTAACTGTAGTAGCTGTAGTAGCTGTAGTAGCTGTAGTATCTGTAGTGGCTGTAGTAGCTGTAGTAGCTGTAGTAACTGTAGTATCTGTAGTATCTGTAGTATCTGTAGTACTGTAGTACCTGTAGTACGTGTAGTAAGTGTAGTACCTGTAGTACGTGTAGTAAGTGTAGTACCTGTAGTATCTGTAGTATCTGTAGTATCTGTAGTACCTGTAGTACGTGTAGTAAGTGTAGTACCTGTAGTACGTGTAGTAAGTGTAGTACCTGTAGTATCTGTAGTATCTGTAGTACCTGTAGTATCTGTAGTAACTGTAGTATCTGTAGTAACTGTAGTACCTGTAGTATCTGTAGTAACTGTAGTATCTGTAGTATCTGTAGTACGTGTAGTATCTGTAGTAACTGTAGTATCTGTAGTATATGTAGTATCTGTAGTATCTGTAGTAACTGTAGTATCTGTAGTAACTGTAGTACCTGCAGTATCTGTAGTATCTGCAGTATCTGTAGTATCTGTAGTACCTGTAGTATCTGTAGTATCTGTAGTAACTGTAGTATCTGTAGTAACTGTAGTACCTGCAGTATCTGTAGTATCTGCAGTATCTGTAGTATCTGTAGTAACTGTAGTACGTGTAGTATCTGTAGTATCTGTAGTACCTGCAGTATCTGTAGTATCTGTAGTACCTGTAGTATCTGTAGTATCTGTAGTAACTGTAGTATCTGTAGTATCTGTAGTACGTGTAGTATCTGTAGTAACTGTAGTACCTGTAGTATATGTAGTATCTGTAGTATCTGTAGTAACTGTAGTATCTGTAGTATCTGTAGTAACTGTAGTACCTGCAGTATCTGTAGTATCTGCAGTATCTGTAGTATCTGTAGTACCTGTAGTACGTGTAGTATCTGTAGTATCTGTAGTACCTGCAGTATCTGTAGTATCTGTAGTACCTGTAGTATCTGTAGTATCTGTAGTAACTGTAGTATCTGTAGTAACTGTAGTACCTGTAGTACCTGTAGTATCTGTAGTATCTGTAGTATCTGTAGTATCTGTAGTACCTGTAGTACCTGTAGTATCTGTAGTATCTGTAGTATCTGTAGTACATGTAGTATCTGTAGTATCTGTAGTACCTGTAGTACCTGTAGTACCTGTAGTACCTGTAGTATCTGTAGTATCTGTAGTACCTGTAGTATCTGTAGTAGGTGTAGTAAGTGTAGTACCTGTAGTACCTGTAGTACCTGTAGTATCTGTAGTATCTGTAGTACCTGTAGTACCTGTAGTATCTGTAGTATCTGTAGTATCTGTAGTATCTGTAGTACCTGTAGTACCTGTAGTACCTGTAGTATCTGTAGTATCTGTAGTACCTGTAGTATCTGTAGTAGGTGTAGTAAGTGTAGTACCTGTAGTATCTGTAGTAACTGTAGTATCTGTAGTATCTGTAGTAAGTGTAGTATCTGTAGTAAGTGTAGTATCTGTAGTAAGTGTAGTAGCTGTAGTAAGTGTAGTAACTGTAGTATCTGTAGTACGTGTAGTAAGTATAGTATCTGTAGTATCTGTAGTAACTGTAGTATCTGTAGTATCTGTAGTAAGTGTAGATTACTATGTGTAGTAGCTGTATAACTGGGCTTGTTATTGGCTCGGCGCTCTCAAAGAAATCACACTCTGGTCCAGAGGCTCTCTCTCGCGGCGTAAATAGAAGAAACACAAGAGACGTGTAATCAGTGAGAGATGTGCGGGACGCGAGAGAGCCTCTTGCACCCAGGGTAGAGGTCCGAGAGCACAGGCCACCTTGAGTTTTGCGGTTTGCTGATCGAGTAAAAAAGCCCAAAACACAACACTACAGATACTACAGTTACTACACTTACTACAGCTACTACAGATACTACAGCTACTACAGTTACTACAGATACTACAGATACTACAGATACTACAGTTACTACAGCTACTACAGTTACTACAGTTACTACAGCTACTACAGTTACTACAGCTACTACAGTTACTACCCTTACCACAGTTACTACAGGTACTACAGATACTACAGATACTACAGGTACTACAGATACTACAGGTACTACAGGTACTACAGATACTACAGGTACTACAGTTGCTACAGTTACTACAGTTACTACACTTACTACAGATACTGCAGGTACTACAGATACTACAGATACTACAGGTACTACAGGTACTACCCTTACTACACTTACTACACTTACCACACGTACTACAGGTACTACACGTACTACAGATACTACAGTTACTACAGATACTACAGTTACTACAGATACTACAGATACTACAGTTACTACAGCTACTACAGATACTACAGATACTACAGATACTACAGCTACTACAGTTACTACAGTTACTACAGATACTACAGCTACTACAGCTACTACAGCTACTACAGTTACTACAGCTACTACAGATACTACAACTACTACAGCTACTACAGCTACTACAGCTACTACAGCTACTACAGTTACTACAGCTACTACAGTTACTACAGCTACTACAGCTACTACAGTTACTACAGATACTACAGCTACTACAGATACTACAGCTACTACAGCTACTACAGTTACTACAGCTACTACAGCTACTACAGTTACTACAGATACTACAGTTACTACAGTTACTACAGCTACTACAGTTACTACAGTTACTACAGCTACTACAGTTACTACAGTTACTACAGCTACTACAGTTACTACAGTTACTACAGTTACTACAGCTACTACAGCTACTACAGTTACTACAGTTACTACAGCTACTACAGCTACTACAGTTACTACAGCTACTACAGTTACTACAGATACTACAGTTACTACAGATACTACAGCTACTACAGATACTACAGTTGCTACAGTTACTACAGTTACTACACTTACTACAGTTACTACAGGTACTACAGATACTACAGTTACTACAGCTACTACGGTTACTACAGATACTACCCTTACCACAGTTACTACAGGTACTACAGATACTACAGATACTACAGATACTACAGGTACTACAGATACTACAGGTACTACAGTTGCTACAGTTACTACAGTTACTACAGATACTACACTTACTACAGATACTGCAGGTACTACAGATACTACAGGTACTACAGGTACTACCCTTACTACACTTACTACACTTACCACACGTACTACAGGTACTACACGTACTACAGATACTACAGTTACTACAGATACTGCAGATACTACAGATACTACAGATACTACAGTTACTACAGATACTACAGTTCCTACAGCTACTACAGATACTACAGATACTACAGATACTACAGATACTACAGCTACTACAGTTACTACAGTTACTACAGATACTACAGATACTACAGCTACTACAGCTACTACAGTTACTACAGCTACTACAGCTACTACAGATACTACAGCTACTACAGCTACTACAGCTACTACAGTTACTACAGCTACTACAGTTACTACAGCTACTGCAGCTACTACAGTTACTACAGATACTACAGATACTACAGATACTACAGCTACTACAGTTACTACAGATACTACAGCTACTACAGTTACTACAGCTACTACAGTTACTACAGATACTACAGATACTACAGTTACTACAGATACTACAGATACTACAGTTGCTACAGTTACTACAGTTACTACACTTACTACAGTTACTACAGGTACTACAGATACTACAGTTACTACAGCTACTACAGCTACTACAGCTACTACAGTTACTACAGCTACTACAGCTACTACAGATACTACAGATACTACAGATACTACAGATACTACAGTTACTACAGATACTACAGTTACTACAGTTACTACAGATACTACAGTTGCTACAGTTACTACACTTACTACAGATACTACAGATACTACAGATACTACACTTACTACACGTACTACTGGTACTACAGATACTACAGCTACTACAGATACTACAACTACTACGGACACTTCAGCTACTAAAGGCACAACGGACTTCTAGAATGAGTACAAGCACTGAAAGTGACACACTGCACCACTCTTACGCATATGGGTGTGGCCCGGGACATAATAGTCCGGCTTACACCAAGTACTAGCCTGGTTAGCGGTCGGTGGTTCGAGCCTGGTCTCTGCCGTCATGTTGTTTCTTAGACAAGAAACTTTGCTTAACATTGTCTCTCCCTACCCAGGTGTATAAATGGGTACCGGCGACATAATGCTGGAGGGTAATCTTGTGATGGACTAGCATGCCATCCAGGGGGGAGTTACTAGTAATACTGTCAGTCGCTTCATGCTACAGAAACTGGGTTAAGCTCCAACAGTTGTGAGCCATTGGGCTTGTAAACACTTACCAAACCCAATGAGTAGGAACTGGGCACTATTAACAGGGTGGCCACAGTCAGGGAAAAATTAATGTCAGGGAAAAACAGGTGTTTTTCAAGGTCAGGGTAATCTCAGGGAAGTTTCCAATAAGTCATGGAAATTCTAAATTCCTTATCAAAGTCAGTGAAAAGTCAGGGAACTTTATTATCAGCTTGCCGCAAGGTCTGATCACGACTGTTTTTATTTTTAGGGCAAGGCAATTTCATTTCAGAAATATATGTTGATATCTTTTTTTACTGTCAAAGAATTCATAGGGTGTGGTCAGTGAAAATTGTTTTGTGGTCAGTGAAGCCAATGTATGATACACTGTCAAAATCTGTTGATCACCAGATGTTGGGACTGCAACTTACATTATTTTAGTATTCCCTAAATATTAATCAAAGATATTTCCAGGACAAATATTGTACTGGATATACATCTTTGATCAAATTAATATTTAGGGAAGCTAAATTTATACTATTTTTTTTGTTTGTATATTTATCTAGGCATTTGGAAATGCAAGCACAGCATATAACAATAATTCCAGCAGGTTTGGAAAATTTACACAAATTAAATTCAGGGAAGATGGAGCAGTGTGCGGGTATGTACAGTGTACATTATAACTTTTTCATGCACAACACACAGGATGGTTAGCTTTGTCCTTAGGTGCCAGTAAAGAGGGATGAAGCATGCAGGGTGCTGTGGGAAGGATGCAAAATGGAAAGTGTCTGACAAATTGCTTTCAAAATGGTTGATGTACACAATTCATCTGTCACACAATGCTAGAACAAGGAGTGATACCTGAGGACAATGCAGCCACTATGACTATGGTTATCCTATTCATCCCTGTCTTTTGCCACTTTTACATAGGCATTCAAACATTTCTATCCCATACATATCATATTATTGATTAGAAATAAACCTAATTTGCATTAACTTTCAACACATTTACATATGCGACTACAAACTTAGTTTTGTCTACAAGACCTCATCAAAGGGTCACCGTATTTGTTTTGAATATGAAATGATCGTGACTATGCATCTTAGACAGATAGATAGAAACTTTATTAAAGTGTCAAAACCTTGTAGCTTGGGAGAATCCCATACTAATTTGGGGACACAAAGTAAATACACTGTACATAAAAAAAATAGAAAATATTACGAGAAAAACATCTTGCATACATCCATACATACTTTATTACCTTTCCCCAAGGGGGCTTTTCAAAGATAATTAAAACTAACTAACAAGAATAATCACAAATCTAACTAATTACAATAATCATAAATATAAATTGTATTTAATTTAGTTAAAATGATATTTTAACAAAGTTAACCGCCACGAGCTAGCGGGCAGTCCTCCTGGTCAGCGGTTACGTGTTCAAGTGCAGGCTCACATGGTTGGATCCAGCTTTGTTTCAGCTTGTTTTAGCGTTCTTGTTAGTGGCGTGTGAGCAGCTCGCGCTGCTCGTTTTTTCTTTTCTTGGGCGGTTAGCGTTTATAGTGGTTGCCTTTTAGCAGCTCGCGCTGCTGGTTTTTAACCAACAGTTTGTCTGCGTTCCACATCTCAAGAATTCTTTCTCCTCGAAGCGTGCGATGCGGACGACGAACAACAGCAGGTCTACCTTCTCTCCGCCAGCTGCTTCACCTTCCAGCTCTCACAACAGCTCGACAACTTCGACTTCCATCTCGACCGTCACTACAACCTCGGCTTCGCCCCATAGTGTCGGTTTGCCGGACAGCAATGCCCTTTCTCTGGCGATTTCGAAGGCTTTGGCGGATTCTTTACCTGCTCTGCTGTCGTCACTTCGCGAGCACGTCGGTGAAAACACGGCCATGTCTTCCAGTTCGGTTCCATCGTCAAACTCTATACCGGCGTCTTCGGCTTCGCCCTTCACTATTCCCGGCCAGTCTTCTCAGTCAGGTACGCTTGTAGTTCCATCGTTTATATCTACGTACAGTACCTTGGGTTCCCCTGCCGTGGTGTCTTCGCTTTCTCCCGCCACATCCATCACGTTCCCGCCATTATCGATCGGGGGCTCTCCGGCCACAACGTTTTCATCGACGCCGCCCACTCTCGGAATGGATTTTCCGGTTGGCCCTGGGTATTCTCCCATCCCCCACAAGTTGGTGGTAAAAATCACAGGAGGACAGTTTATTGAACTCGCTGACCTTTTGTCGGACAACATCAAGGCCCAGGACACGGAACCCCAGGCGTACCTGGAGGGAAAGTTATTAGTCGAGAAGAAGAAGCGCGTGGTGGAAATAACGGACATTGTTACCTGGGTAGAGGCCTTCTCAATTTTCTGTTTGGTGCTTTGCCACTCGTTTCCTTCCCGCTGGCTTGACCTCCACAAGTACAAGCTGCTGATCATCAAAACAGCTAAGCGTTTCCGCGACAGGTCCTGGCTCAATTACGACATAGCGTACAGGAAGGAAGCGGCAGCCTCAGGTTCCACGGATTGGTCTCGCATGAATGCTGATCTATATAATTTCCACACGAGATCTCCCTCCGCTTCAACATCTTTACCAGGCCCTGCACCATGGCCAGCTTCATCGTCTTCCGAGGTACCTGCTGCCTCAGGCAACTCGAGTGCCACACAATACTGCCACTCGTGGAATGATGGACGTTGTCGTTGGCCCTTTGGGTGTTGCCGGTTTCGTCATGCATGCGAAGCGTGCAATGGAGACCATCGAAGCACCCACTGCCCCCACCGCCCTACACGCAGAGCTCGGTCCCGCTCCCCCTCCCAGGAAAAGGGGGGCCGCCGCTACCGCTGACTCTCGAAGCACAGCCAATCCTGTACATAGCCTGGTTTTGTCTCCGTTGATCAATGTTCGTCCGTTACAGTTGCGTTCTCCTCGTTTTCCAGTTTCTCAACACATTACCACAGACTCTCCCAGCCTGGCCAATCCTGTTCATAGCTTTAATTCGTCTTTGCTGATTTCTGTTCGTCCGTCACAGTTGCATTCTCCCCGAGTTCCAGTTTCTCAACATGCTACCGCAGTCTCTCCAAGCCCAGCCAATCCTGTACATAGCTTTGATTCGTCTTCCTTGATTAACGTTCGTCCGTTGCAGTTGCATTCTTCTCCAGCTCCAGTTTCTCAGCACGCAGATCAGTCACAGCTGGTTTCCCATCAACCAGTCTCGTCGTCTTCCGAGGACACTACCTCCACTCCCCCAGCAGCATGCCCCTTGAAACCAGTGTCACAGCTTTCCCCCATTGCGGTGGACAGACTACAGCACGAACTTCGCAATTATCCACACCCAGACAAAGCCGCCTATGTCATCCGGGGTCTACGTCACGGTTTTCACCTCGGCTTCAACCACAATATTTCCCTTAAGTCAGCATCAGGGAACATGGCTTCAGCTCTCTCGAACCCCCAGGTCATCGATGATTACCTCCATACTGAAGTACAACTGGGCAGGGTGGCAGGCCCCTTTCTTCAGCCCCCTTTCCAGAGTCTTCATGTCAGTCGTTTTGGTGTCATTCCCAAACGCAATCAGCCAGGAAAATGGCGCCTCATCCTGGACTTGTCCAGCCCAACTGGTCACAGCGTCAACGATGGCATTGCCAGCGAGGATTACTCCCTCCAGTACATGAAGGTGGATCACATCATTGCAGGCATCATGCAGCTGGGTCGCGGCACACTGATGGCAAAATTCGACGTCCAGAGTGCTTACCGCATCGTACCAATCCACCCAGAGGACCGTCCACTACTGGGCATGAAATGGCAAGGAGCCTATTACGTGGACATGGTCCTTCCCTTTGGCGTCAGGTCCGCTCCTTACATTTTCACTTGTATTGCAGACCTGGTCGAATGGATTGCGAAACACAATTATGACGTCTCCTTCCTGATGCACTACTTAGATGACTTTCACACCCTTGGCCCACCGGGCTCTCCTATTTGTCAGCTCAATCTGGATAACTCCATCCGATGTTTTTCTCAGCTTGGCATCCCCCTCCACCCAGAAAAATTCGAAGGCCCCTCTACGTGTCTGACGGTCCTGGGGATTGAACTAGACTCGTTACTCCTGCAGGCTCGTCTTCCAAAAGACAAGTTTGACAGTACAACGGCTCTGTTGGAACAATGGTCTCACAAGCGTTCCTGTAAACGGAAGGACCTCGAGTCGCTAATCGGTCACCTCCAGCATGCTTGCAAGGTGGTTCCACAAGGTCGCTCCTTCTTACGCCGAATGATTAACCTATTGTGCGCTTTCCGTCGTGATGATCATCCAGTTCGCCTAAACCGGGAGTTCTTTCTCGACCTCACTTGGTGGCGAGAGCTCTTTCGCTCTTGGAATGGCTGCAGTTTTCTTCAGTACCCCCAGTGGGCCCCCCTGCCGGACTTCGAAGTTTCTTCAGATGCCTCAGGTGCTCTGGGCTACGGTGCTTTGTTCCAACGCCACTGGTTCGCAGGCTCCTGGCTAGCCTCACAGGTCCCCCAGTCAATCGAGTATAAGGAACTTTTTCCTATCGTGGTTGCGGCCTACGTATGGGGTCATCTATGGACATCTAAGAGGGTCGATTTCCGATCGGACAACAGCTCAGTGGTGGAAATCCTGCGGTCAGGCACCTCGAGGGCCCCCGACATAATGGTTTTGGTTCGTTACCTCTGTCTCCTAGCCGCACGTCACTCCTTTTCCTTCACAGCCTCCTCAGTCAGGGGAAAGTGTAACCCCATCGCTGACGCGCTCTCTCGTTTTCAGTTTCAGCGCTTCCGTCGCTTGGCCCCACATGCAGCCCTCCATCAGACCCAGATCCCTCAACAGCTCCTCTTGGACTTGGATCTTGTCTGACAGACAAGTGTCGTTTCTACCTAACTCATGGCCTTGCTCCGTCGACACGGAATTGCTATTCGTCAGCTCAGCGTCGCTTTGTAACCTTCTGCATTCAGGATAATCGCCTCCATCCATCTGGGTCAGTGCTTCCTGCCAGCGAGGAAACACTCATACGTTTCTGCGCTCATCTTGCTGATACTCTCCACCACTCTTCAATTAAAGTTTACCTGTCAGCTGTTAGATCTCTCCACATCGACGAAGGTCTGCCTGACCCTCTTATTGGCTGCCTACAGCTGCGACGCGTTCTGCGGGGCATCAAGCGCCACCAAGGAGCAAACCAGCCTAAGCGTCAACCCATTACAAGCGATCTGATGCGGATCATTCATCGCTCACTAGATTTCTCCGCCCACAACCACACAATGCTATGGGCCGCTTGTTGTATTGGGTTTTTTGGTTTCCTTCGAGCGGGTGAGTTTACGGTCAATGCCCCATTTGATCCAGCCATTCATCTCACAGTCAACGACATCCAAGCTGACTCTATGTCCAATCCTAAGAGCTTCAGGATCCACATAAAATGCTCAAAGACAGACCCCTTTCGCCAGGGCTGCTACATCTACATCGGTACTGGTAGGCACGACCTCTGCCCCGTGCGTGCTCTAGTTCAGTACTTGCACCTTCGCGGCTGCGCTCCAGGCCCTCTTTTTCTACTCACAGATGGCACTCCTCTAAGCCGCCAGTGGCTGGCTTCTTCCATCAGGTCCATTTTCTCCTCGGCCGGAGTTCCTGGTTGTTTTTTGGGTCACAGTTTCCGTATTGGTGCGGCCACCTCCGCAGCCTCTCAGGGGATCCCGGATCATCTAATCAAAACCCTTGGCCGATGGTCAAGCGACGCCTATCAACTGTACATTCGTACTCCAGTCGACACTATCATAGGTGTGGCAAGCCAACTGTCTTAAGGTATTTTTTCTTTTCTTTTTTTTTTTTTTTTTTTTTCTTTCTTTATTTATTTATTTTTTCCTCCTTTTTGTGGGCTTTGGGTGCCTCGGGACTTTGGCGAGTTCAGGGCCATGGCTTCCCCCAGCCATGAGCCCTTCCTGCTCTCCGACCCATGCCTGCGGCCGGGTCGGAGAGTCCCTTCGGCATGGAATGGGGGCTCATGGCTGGGTTGCGGGGATTTGCCAGCCATGGGAGCGGTATTCTATCTAGGGGCTGGCTGGCCACAGTGGAAGCCCTTGGATATCCCAGGCACCCACCTTCCATTGAAGCGAGGCAGCGGGTTAAATTTAGTTAAAATGATATTTTAACAAAGTTAACCGCCACGAGCTAGCGGGCAGTCCTCCTGGTCAGCGGTTACGTGTTCAAGTGCAGGCTCACATGGTTGGATCCAGCTTTGTTTCAGCTTGTTTTAGCGTTCTTGTTAGTGGCGTGTGAGCAGCTCGCGCTGCTCGTTTTTTCTTTTCTTGGGCGGTTAGCGTTTATAGCGGTTGCCTTTTAGCAGCTCGCGCTGCTGGTTTTTAACCAACGGTTTGTCTGCGTTCCCCCCCCCCCCCCTCCCTCTTTTCTTTCCTTCCACTGATTCTATCAGTGTGACGGGTGCCTGGAATGGGGGCTCATGGCTGGGTTGCGGGGATTTGCCAGCCATGGGAGCGGTATTCTATCTAGGGGCTGGCTGGCCACAGTGGAAGCCCTTGGATATCCCAGGCACCCACCTTCCATTGAAGCGAGGCAGCGGGTTAACAAAAGATTAATTGAATTAAGTTAAGATTCTAAAAATTCTTTAAGAAGCTTGCGCTCTAAAACTTTCTTAAAAACCGAAACAGATTTACTAAATTTTAAATTTTAAAATAGGGTCCAATGCATGAAAACTAATACTCGTAACCAGGTTACCAAAAATGAAATAAAACAACAAAATTAAATGTAGCAAAATAACAAAACATACCACAATAATTATAGTACTGTAAATACTTTGCAATATTATTATTACATGGAGTTGTGTCCATAGCTTTAGTTTAGAAGCATCTGCTGTCTACTCCATAACAACAGTCCCATACATAACAACAGTCCCATACATAACAACAGTCCCATACATAACAACAGTCCCATACATAACAACAGTCCCATACATAACAACAGTCCCATACATAACAACAGTCCCATACATAACAACAGTCCCATACATAACAACAGTCCCATACATAACAACAGTCCCATACATAACAACAGTCCCATACATAACAACAGTCCCATACATAACAACAGTCCCATACATAACAACAGTCCCATACATAACAACATGTAACATACATATATAAACCATATCCCATACATACATTAATACATGTAACCCTACCAAAATATATTGTAAACATCAGGTTGTTGTCTGACAGGAAGCTGTTAACCCATGGCACCCAAGAAGCTGATATGGGGACCTAATTTAAGGCTTGGACATCTTACATTTTACAGTCTGTGCTCATAACCTAATAATAGCATTGGGCTCCTTAGAAGTTTCCTAAAGCAATAGCATTGTAAAGACAGACAGATGATTTTATACTCACTTTTTTACCCCAAAATTTTCTATTTAAGGCAGGGGGGTGGCTTCCCTTGTTCCATGACATCTGGGCAACATTCCATAAATAATTTACAACTATTTGTTTCTATTTTTTATACCAGTCTGTTTTCTTTTCACTAGAGCTGCTCTTAGGAAATATTTGTTGGAGAAGTCCAGAATTGTCTCACAAGCACCATCAGAAAGGTAAAACAAGGAATGCGTAATGTGTTTTCAGTCAACTCTCTCAATACAGACACCTCTTTAAGGTGGACACCCCTGTAAGGTGGACACCCCTGTAAGGCAGACACCCCTGTAAGGCAGACACCCCTGTAAGGCAGACACCCCTGTAAGGTGGACACCCCTGTAAGGTGGACATCCCTGTAAGGTGGACACCCCTGTAAGGTGGACACCCCTGTAAGGCAGACACCCCTGTAAGATGGACACCCCTGTAAGGCAGACACCCCTGTAAGATGGACACCCCTGTAAGGTGGACACCCCTGTAAGGTGGACACCCCTGTAAGGTGGACACCCCTGTAAGGTGGACACCCCTGTAAGGCAGACACCCCTGTAAGGCAGACACCCCTGTAAGGTGGACACCCCTGTAAGGTGGACATCCCTGTAAGGTGGCCACCCCTGTAAGGTGGACAGTCCCCTGTAAGGCAGACACCTCTCTAAGGTGGACACCCCTGTAAGGCGGACACCCCTGTAAGGCAGACACCCCTGTAAGATGGACACCCCTGTAAGATGGACACCCCTGTAAGGTAGACACCTCTCTAAGGCGGACATCAGTGGCTGGCTGGTTCCGGCCCAGTTTCAGTTAATTGCCTGTAACTAACCTGAGTCTGCTGTGCCCTCTTGTTCCCCTGTCAGATGTTGTTAATCCATTGAGTCAACAAGGACTCATGGAGAGCAAGTTCCCCATCCCCTCTTCATGTTTGGAAAGACTCATTGAATTTATACCATGAAACTTTTCTGCCTAGAAGAAAGTTATCACCATTATCACTGTTGCAGGAATTATCATGTCTTTTATTATCTGCTTGCTGGAACAAGTGCTGAGGAGAAAGAGGAACTTCACCTCACAAATCCAGAGGAATATTGTTATCTTAATCAGGTAAATTATGACTTCTTTTGTTAATGTATTGATGACTGGATCCAAATACTATCCCCCTTCCACTCTTATAATCAGTGCTCTGTTCCTCATCTAACAATTTGTTTTTATACCTGTATTGAGGCGTTGGCATATACATATATATATATAAATATCAATATATATATATATAAATATCAATATATATATATATATATATATATATATATATAATTCATTGATTGCAGATCAGACTTCAGAAGATATTTATTCGTTTAATGCTACAGCTCTGTTTCGTATGAACTGAACTATCAAAGCACATTTGGACCCTCAAAGTCGCAAAGAAACCCTTCAATGTGAAATGGAGGATACTAAGAAAATGTAAACCATATAATAATATTAGCAAAAAATGTAACCTCTGCCTGAGTGAAAATTTTTTTATAATCTGTCAAAAAGAATTATGTAGCCTTAACAAACGCAATGAACTAGCAAGTTCATGCCCCCACAGGAACAGATTTATACTCAAATTCTCCACGATAACGTAGCTATCACATAGTAACGCAGCCCCTCATTCCGCTTTTGTATCTTGTTGCATCTATTTAATATATACCTCGTAGTTCATTTTGTTTATATATTGCATAGCAACGGTGTTAAATGCTTATAACTGCCAGTTTTGAAATGTACGGGTCATTCGTTAAATTGCCTGATGAGTGTGGTCATCTTTCGACCATACGAAACAGAGCTGTAGCATTAAACGAATGAATATCTTCTGAAGTCTGATCTGCTTTCAATGAATTTGTCTTTGCTCCTCTAATGAATTAGAGTTGAGCGCTTTTTGAAATCCATTCAACTGAACTGTCAAAGAATGTATATATATATATACTGATTTTCAAAAACATAGCTATTTGAGAAATATATATCTTATCGCGTTCGAAGAACGCAATCCTAATTTCGTGTTGGTTGCCCTGTGGTTTACGTGCAGTTAATGTTTCGACACGCAATAAAAGACAACACTCATTTGTGGGCGTAAATTGGGCAGGGAATATACTGGCAAGGCTCGGATAGAACCCACCGACCGGATAAACCCACCAGATGAGGGGCCTCGGCACATGGCGCCATGCCGAGGGGGTGCCTCATGCCTGTACTGCAAGGCGGGCACCGACACTGGGGTAATGTCCTGGGGCCAAGTTAACCCAGTCCAGCAAGTATCGTATGCCCCCTCCCTGACGGGGCTTCAGCACAGGGCTGAAGGGGTGCCGCAGGCAGCAATTCCCCGCCCTTAATTTATTGGTAAGACTTAATGAGTAAAAGTTTTCCATCAATCAAACTTAGTAAGCGACTAAGGTCTAAGTAACGGAGCAATAATTTATAGCATATGCAATGAATAAGTATGGGAGGGCGGGAGGGATCAATTTTGCTGCGGAGAAACTTGCAGCCTTCTGAGATGAGGGTGATTGAGAAAGGTCACATAATTTAACCCGTTTCATTGACTTGAGCCAAATAAGGAAGGCAAGTGCCAAATAAGGAGCAACATGTGAGAAGAGGCCGCAGAGGTGATTGTGGGCTCAGATTTGATGTTGCTTTCTAACATTAACTATTATTTTATGCTAAAATATCATTTAATGTTTCGACACGCAATAAAAGACAACACTCATTTGTGGGCGTAAATTGGGCAGGGAATATACTGGCAAGGCTCGGATAGAACCCACCGACCGGATAAACCCACCAGATGAGGGGCCTCGGCACATGGCGCCATGCCGAGGGGGTGCCTCATGCCTGTACTGCAAGGCGGGCACCGACGCTGGGGTAATGTCCTGGGGCCAAGTTAACCCAGTCCAGCAAGTATCGTATGCCCCCTCCCTGACGGGGCTTCAGCACAGGGCTGAAGGGGTGCCGCAGGCAGCAATTCCCCGCCCAAAGCGCCGAGTGGAACGAGAAGTACCCTGTGCGAAGCCCTAGGCCATACTGTAACCGAACCTAGAAACCTATGAATATTGAGGATGCTCTCCATGTGAGGGTGTCAAGTAAACCTTGATCAATGATTGAGGGGTATAGATGCCGACTTATAATAGTTCAAATTATTAGGGGTACAGTGTACGAAGGCCGCTGTCGCACTGAGCTAACCCTTAAGGCCCTATCTCCACCATGCAGCAAAGGCTGGGAGCAGACATTGCATGCCCCAAATGTGGAATGGAGTGAACACAACTGCATGGGGAGAGAGGGGAGTAAGGGGAAGAATAGGTAATGTGACCAGATATTCTTGGCTTGCACTTACGTCATAACATGTCAATCAAAATTCAGGAGCATCCAAAATGTTTATGGAATTGTAACAACACATTGGGCCAAATCTTGACATTAGCCATTTTAGTAGAATTGTATGGAGCGAGAATTCTCATCACAAAAGATTGGACTCCCTATACGTTACAAGAATTAACCCGCAACTGTTATTTTATTTTTGTTTTGTTTATATGATGTCACTTGCAAGCCAAGAATTGTCAACCAAAATAAACTAAATACAGCATCTATGGCAGGACAATGAGACATCCTAGTGTTTGCAAAAAATGCGAGACATTTATACAGTGTTCTCTAGCTAGGATATCTGGAGAGGCAGGAAGCTATTGTGGGTTCTGAGGAACTTTAAGAAAAGTTTGAGCATGGCAGGCTCCTGGAAAGGGTCAGTTTTGCACTTTTTTATGACAACCTCGACAAAAGTGGGGTTGCACAGATGTGGTTGGGATGAGATGTCAGATCTGGGGTCCTGTAATACCATTATGCCCTAAGTATACATTATGGGACCGCAAACTATTAAAACGATTCTGGCTAATCCACTAAGTAGAAAAATCCCAAGTACAAAGTTCACACAGAAGTGTTGGAAAAGATGCGGTTACTTGCAGAGAAACCGCTCACGGCAAAAGAGGAAGAGATCACTACATTCTCGGAGCTAGTGGGAGAACTAGGTTATTGGTACCCGATAATCAAAATCGGTTGCTGAAATACTGAATGTTTGCTTAAGAAAAATTGAAATTCAAAAAATTAAAATTAAATAAAAAGAAGATAAAATAATATAAGGCATGATGGTTAGTTCCCAAGTTGTGTGAACCTTGTAATGGGCTGGTACTGATTCAAATGCTCGCCCGCCTGTCACGAAAACCCTTAAAAACCCAGTGGGAAAAAATAAGGGAACGTATACTCCCAGAAAATGCAGGCTCGCCACCCCTAGAGCTCGGGGCAATCAGGTACCAGAAGATACAAAAATATGCCTAGCTACTGTAAGAATACTGTAGAAAGCAAGGTCTCTGCGGGGTCCAAGGCAAGGTCACCACTTCTGACTGTTGATGGACAGCTACGTCTTGGCGGCATGGTCAGTGTTGTACACCAATTTCCAGCGTTTATGAGGCAGCCACTCAGTGCTGTTGGGAGATGTCCACTGGATAACAAGGACCAGACTTCAGGGAGCAGATTTATGGATGGTATACATTTGCAAACAAAAAAAAAAAAATAAAAATAAATAAATAATATTCAACGCTGTGAGATAACAGGGATATGGCACAAAAAGTAAATAAATAAAATAAAATGAGGTTAATGAAGGTCACAGGTGAAATAATGGTTGGCTGTGATTTCTGTACGGATCCAGCAATCTTCCCTGTCACTTATGACTGCCCATTTGTGCTTGCTGTTGATGCTGTTTTCAGTGGAAAAATTATTAGACGGCCGCATCACGGTGTTCCTTTGTTTTCTTGTATGCTTAATCATTGCTACGGTCTTGCAACATGGTAAGTTTATGTGTTATTTGTTTAGGATTGTTCAGATTTATTGAAGATTGAGTATGCTCATGTTTGAATCACATTATCTTTATCTGTGCTGCTAGCTGGTTTTTTCTCTATGTCAAATATTCGATGTTATTCGCTTATGACTTCAGTAGAATGTTCCTCAATTTCCGCAGTTTTGCGAACCGGAAATATACGTCACTGTATAAAAAGTATGTAACGCAGCTGTAACGCTGTTTCTTTCGTATCGCAACAAAATACAAGCAAATGTTTAGCGGGGATAAATCCGACACCATACTACTTCTTTCAGCTGTTGTTACTCGTGGCATAATGCGCCAACGAGGTAGAATGAGTAGTGTAAGTGTTTGTACTTAGATAGGAGTGACCTTTTGGTCAGTTTATGAAAAAGGCTACATGATAGTTTGTACTTTAGGTAGGAGTGACCTTTGGTCAGTTTATTAAAAACTACGTGATATCAAGTGTCAGTGTTTCTCCGCAAAAGCACTCAAAGCACTAAATAATGCACTGGTTTTTTTTTTTTTTTTAAATAAAGACGCCACGAGTTCAAACTGGGTACGGATTCTTGTTAATAAACAAACATATCGAACAAAATCTTTTAATCTGCTTTGCGTCACACATAGCTGCACATAGTCCAAATCGCCAGTAACCAACTAAAAACTAGCGTGAACTCACTCGAACTGAAGACAAATGATATGTACATGTAGGTATAGATATGGAAACAAAAGCGAAGAATCGCGAAGAAAACCGGCGGAACACAAAAGGAATGTGATATGAATGTACGCAAACTAAAGGCGAAAGTGCCACGTGGCTGGTATGAGAAAGGGGTACGCGAAATACAGAAACAAAGGTAAAATAGCACTGACAAAAGAGCGATGGGAAAAAATGGCACAAAGACATAACAATATAAGCTTAATCACAAATAAAATTAAAACATATAAAAACACAGGACCTGGCTTTCGATGAAATGGACGGCCATGCTGTTAACCATGTCGTCGTCAAGATCAGCTGGAACGGGAATGAGGCGGTGATCCAGAATGTTTTGGTAAATGTGTTTGGCCTCTTGGTTCTCTTTAAGGTAAATGATGATCCCTCGGAGACATCGTGCTCATCCACGATCATGCCGATTATAAAAAGAGCCAGCTCCGCTGGGTTTGAAGGAACGCCCCCTTCGATTCTTGGTCGCCATTATGAAGAGTCTCGCGGGGAAGATTTGGGCCGGCAATAGCGATCGTTTCGGCAGGAGCTGGCGGTGGATCATCATGGATAGTTTTCATGTGTTTTCTGTGTGGGATATGCAAATCCCTTTTTTTTTTCTTTCGGCAGAGTTGGCTGAAGAAGCAGCGCCGCGTGTTCGAGGCTGCGAGTTAGATGGTGGGCGCTCAACGTCCATGCGAATTGAGCTAAGGCGTTAGATAAACTGCTTCTACGACCCACGAATTGGTGGGCTATTTTGAGCCAGCACTAGACGAAGGGCTTAGTTACTAAGGCCCGTGACTTCCATTTTGAATTCTGATCAATTTTGCTGCGGAGAAACTTGCAGCCTTCTTAGATGAGGGTGATTGAGAAAGCTAGGGCACATAATTTAACCCGTTTCATTGACTTGAGCCAAATAAGGAAGGCAAGTGCCAAATAAGGAGCAACATGTGAGAAGAGGCCGCAGAGGTGATTGTGGGCTCAGATTTGATGTTGCTTTCTAACATTAACTATTATTTTATGCTAAAATATCATTAAAATTTGAGATTTTTTGGTAGATGGTCTTCCAAATGGCCGCCCCTATTGTTTTTTTTTTCAGGGGCTCATTTCTGCCGGAAACTGTAAGTTATGTATTTCTAGCCTCGTTTTTGTGAAAGACTCGTGTTTACTCCATGAATGTCTCGTGTTCAAATGTACAGTTTTCGTACTGCGTCACATAATTTCCTTCATCTTTGCAAGTGGATTTCGTGAAGTTTTCTCTTTTAGGTTGCATTTATCGAAGTCTGAGGGAAGTGTGTACGACTCATCTTGCATATAGAAAGCTGCAGCCCGGTGATTTGCCTTCAAAGAAGTATTTCCACGTCGGCATGCGGAATCAAACAGACAACCTCAGTCATTGCATGCAGCAGCCATTAAGCCATATGACCATGATTTGTGGTCACAAATTATTTATCCCACCTAGTTGTGCAGCTCGGCAGTGGCAAATGACCATGATTTGTGGTCAACAAACAACCTTACCGAGTTGTGCAACTCGGCGCTATCGGCCAATGTGGTACGTGATTATCCCTTATGGTCACAACACAATGCAACCGAACTATTTACCTTGATTTTACTTTCTTCAGTTGTGTACTTCTCAGCAAAGCAGAGGCGTTCTACCAATTGAAAGCAATTATACTACAGCCAAATTCACTACTATGAGTCGTGCACAAACGTCTTTTCAAGCTTTGATGAATGATACCTGGACATGCAGTTATGTTTTTAAGACATTCAAACGTAAGCACGATGTTAGTATCAATGTATCATTTCGAAAGACCATTGATTTTGTAACGACAGTTTCAGACAAAACTGATTTGTTTGTTTGTGACAAATCCAAGACCCTCAAAAAACACATTTCAAAAGGAAAAGAGACAGA
Source organism: Dendrophyllia cribrosa (assembly GCA_024195265.1). Lineage (NCBI taxonomy): Eukaryota > Metazoa > Cnidaria > Anthozoa > Scleractinia > Dendrophylliidae > Dendrophyllia > Dendrophyllia cribrosa. Next base: position 50,921,916 of record JAJLRJ010000004.1, read on the forward strand.
GAGCCATCTTGGTTTCCTATCCATAGAGTTTTAAAATTATTGAAGAAAAAGGTATACAGAAATAGGGTTAAATATATTCTTAAAAAAGTGTTCCAAAGTCTTTATTTATCAGCGATTTATGTAGCAATTATAAGTATTGGTACTTGTGCTATAACACTGGTCATTGTTATATAGTACATATGTTTTTTACATATGTTTTTTACATTTTGCGTTTTCTGAACTGATTGCGAACGGGACTTTGAGCGAGATGCTCAACGAGTTTGCCAGATATCAGGAAGGTCTCTGAAGAGTCACTTGGCAGCGACGAAACAACAGTTGTCAGACTAGCCATTACAGTTTTCACAAGTTGAATTTACACAAGTTATTCACAAGTTTTCACAATTATAACAAACAAACATAAAACAAAATGCAACAGGAGGGGGGAAGGGGTTGGAGAGGACGTTCTTGTCAAGTACACTCAACTGCAAATATACCCTTGATCACCTATAATTTTGGGCGGCAATTTCATTTGACATCTGTTTCCCATCACTAGTATCCAATAACACATTTTGCCCTAATTCAAAATCTTTGGATTGTTTCCATTGCAACAACACCTGACATGAAGTCCCAGTGATCTCTCCCCACCCCCTTTCCCACAAAAAATAATAGCCGAACGCGTCTCCATAATCTCTGATTACTACTAGTATATATACCTTTTGTATTCCCATCAAATAGGTGACATTTGTGATGGGAATACAAAAGGTATATATATATATAATATAAGATATATATTTCTCAAATATTTCTCATGTTTTTGAAAATCAGTGTATGTATATGTATAACTGCAGACAGTACTGTTTTGTTTTTTACTCCCATATAAAAATGAGGGGGGTGCTTTTCGCAAGTTTTCGAGAAACACCCTGAAAGGTACCATAATCTTGTTTGATGGGTATGGCTCAAAAGAAGTTTTACCCCTAAGAGGTACCCAATTCAAAACAGCACATCATATTTCTGTCATACTTTTTTGGTTCAATACCCTAAAAGGTACCGAGATAATTCTAATGGTGGTCATTTTAGATTTTTGTACCCTAAGCGGTACCAATCTACAAATTTTGATCCCTAAAAGGTATGACGAGCACACCTGTCATTTTTATATGGAAGTTCCCCCCCCCCCCCTCGGGGTCGCGATGGCGTATTCACTGCGATCACATGTGATCAGGACCAAGTACAGTTAGCTGTAGCTTCCCACCCGTGGCCTTCCTGTAAATGCTTTTTTAACCACGTATAATATGACACATGATGACAAAGGTCGGTTTTAAAATTTACTTTATTGATCACATGCGATAGGCTTAAACTACCCATTGTGGCTAGTGAGTTTTTGAAAGATCACTATAAAACATGACAAAAATGTGAGTGTGAACTGATACGACTAAAATATTTGAATTTCACGGAATTTTGTCAGTGGAAATCACGAATCATGGACCACAGATAAAGCAACTCCTGCGTCACATTCATATGGTATCTTGAATCGCGGCTGGATTTATTTTGTATTCCCGAATCACACACTCAACTTCGGCTAAATCCCCGATCACACAGAACCCCTTCCAGACCCTGAAAAAGATAAAAAGATATAAAGATATAAAGATGAATTTTTGAAACACACTCGCAAATGCTTTTAAAGGGCAAAATGGTTTTCAAAAATCCAGCTAGATATCTCAATAGCATGGCAACAGTGATTGGGAAAAGTGCCAAAAAGCAATTCCCGGCCAACGTCAGCATGTTCTGGAACATTCATTCCACAGTGTTTGCTTGAGATATATAGCTAAATTGTTGAAAACATGGCCAATGAAAATTACAGCAATTTCATTACAACTAGGCCAAACATGGGTTTTTATGACTCCGATCAGCCCGAAAATGACATAAAAGAGAGAGAAGAGGGAAGGGAGTGAGAGTGAGAAAAAAAAAAAGACTAGCAACCATCTTTTGTTTTTATATTGTGAAGTTTAGAGAACACACTCACAGATGCTTGCTAAGGGCGACATGGTTTTCAAAAATGCAGTTAGATAATATTACCGGTATATATATATATATACTAGCAGTAATCACAGATTATGGAGATGCGTTCGATTGAATTTCCGGCGGAAATGAGTCCCTAAAAAAAACCAATAGGGGTGGCCATTTTGAAGACCGTCTACCAAAAAATCTCAAATTTTACTGCACATAAACCACAGGACAACCAACACGAAATTAGGATTGCGTTCTTCGAACGCGACTAGCCACTAGTCAAGACTAATATGCTAAAAAGTTAATCTCAAGCCCTGAGTACATTTATTAACATTAAGAGTTCACTTTTTTCTATTTTTGACTGCAGAATGAATGTTACTCCCTTGAAGGGATTGATGAAGCCTATGAATTTTTAAGGCTCCAAAAGTCTATGGAAATGGTAGGATTCACTGCCGATGTACAAAAGAGGTAACTATATATAGTGGTGTCAGCGATACATGTATCTAGTGATAGTTATATTGACACCTTCTTTCAGCCTGTGGGCTGAATTACATAAGAAGTTGGTCACACTATGCAAGTATATATATTCTCCTTTTTCTTTTAACAGAATTTTTGGCATTTTGTCTGCTGTTCTTCGGATTGGAAACTTGAAGGTTGCACGGGTATGGCTGTTGTTATTTAAACTTTTTTATGTTTCTCAGCTGCCTGCAGTTGAATTCAAATTTTTTTTCCCTTCAGAGACCAGGCCATGAAGAGGCAACCCTCAAAGAAAGTGATGACTTGACAATTGTCTCTGATCTTCTGATGGTAAGCGTTTGTAATTAAAAGAATGTTTGGTAGTTTTGGCACCAAATTTTACTCTCTATTCTATCTCTGCCAACTTTTTCCGAGCGATAGGCGTGATAATTTTTTCATGGGAGTGCCAGGATTTCCGAAGGTGACCAGACCAAATCTGAAGACAGCCCGATCCGAAGAGGTCAGAAGTTGTTGGAAGATGTTCCGAAGAATTTGGAAGTTTCCATGGACCTCACACCTCTGTTTAATAACATCCAGCTGTAATCGTAATGTTCAGAACAATAAAAACCTACAAAAAAGTGCCAAATTTTCATGAACGTAACATTATTTTTAATTGGATCATGTGATCAGTTAAAGCTGATAGCTCAAATCTGTAAGTCAGACATGAGAAATTGCTCCATAGGCATGAGTTGGTGTGAAATCGTAGTTTTGGATTCGCAGGTGTGAGACTCACACCTAAGGCGTGAGACTTGGCAGGTATACTATAATTCTTCTTGTCAGTAATTTTTATTTGACTTCTAAGAAATTCACTTAGCCATTAAGAATCAAAGTGAGCATGGTTTATTGTCAGATTTCCTGTCTTTCAGACTTTACCAAGAATGTGAAAGATTTTTTCTGTTGTCTGTGTACATCTAAAATTTTGTAGTCTACAATCTATAACAATGGACTCTGAATCTACACAAGTTCACCCTGTTTTAAATTATACAACATGCACAGCTGTACCAGTTTTTTTTTCACTAACCAGAAATAGCTTTCAATAATTTTGATTCATTGTCTTTTCAGGAGCAACCAACAAATCGTTTCGGTGGAAAGCTGTTCAGAAGGCCGTAGTCATCTTAAAAATTTGTAATAAATTAGATTAAAAACTAAAGTGTTCTTAAGTGAAGTGTCGCCTCAAACAATCATAACATCAGGAAATTTAACCCCTTTTGTTTTTGGAGAAATAAAAATGTCACTTTGCAGCAGGATTTTCGGAAATTTGAAAGCAGCTAGTGAATTAGTGGGAAAAGATTTCTTTGCCTGAAGTTTTCTGCGCTGAAATAGTCGGCTAAAAGAACCAAACAGTTCAAGCTGTTTCACATAGTTTCCTTTTGATGCACTAAAATGATATTGAAAAAAAATTAATGGTACAACGCCATTCCAAGCATCTTCCTAAACAATTCCTCGTTGGGTTCCCTGTCTTTGATATAATACATTGTTCATGAAAGTTGCATTTTAATTGTTATTCATAGGTTACCAGGCGCAATGTTGTTGAAGTCCTGACAACCAAAAAAACAAAAACAAGAAATGAGCAATTTATTGTACCCTACAAGTATGAAGAGGTGAGTTTTATTTTTTGAATTTATGATGTAATTTAAATGTAAGTCCTTTTGCATAAATAAGCAATTCCAAATATTTAAAAAGGAATACCTCATTAACAGCAGGTGGTATTCATGCAAAATATTGGTTTTTGTGAGACAATCTGAAAAATGTTGAGAAAAATTTTAACCCATCAACAACTGGGCTATTTTTCAATTTTAGCAATTCTCAAAAACAGTTTTATGTGGCTGTCTGTGCAGTAGATTTAGAGTGCAAGATTTATTAAGATTTATTAATTAATGCTTCACATAAAAACTATATATAGTAAACTTCATTGTTCTGCGGCATTGGCTCTTCCCACATAGAATATCGTTGATTTCAAAAATAGAGGAGGGGCTGATGGTTTATAATAATATTTCATTATAAAAATACAGAAAATCAATTTGCGTCAAATATATTTTAGGAAATGTTCATGCTTAACCAATCAGAATAGCCGAAGACAATAGCTACTAATTTTGCTTCTTTGATGAAGTTCCCCAAATACAATATCTTTGAAAAATTGCATGTTGTGCGATTGGGTCTCAAAATACTTGAAACCTTAAAAAAATTAGACTTAATGCACCTTGAACCTTAACTTTTTAGCGGTTTTTGAGTCTAGGCCAATGAGATCACTAGTTGTAACAATGAAAAAAGTTGACATTCCATCGTGCATTGCCGTTCAGCACTTATATCCTTCTTATGCGGATCATTACTAATCGACCACCATTAATTTATGAATAAGGTCTATATATGTACTTAATATATTTTTCAAAGTATATATTAAATGCAATACAGGCAGTCATGTTTTGCAATGTGTGTTTTATTCTGTATTTTTTTCAACAGGCAATAGCGACAAGAGATGCAATGGCCAAAGCCTTATATGGCACCCTGTTTGACTGGATCGTGTTACAAGTCAATCATGCACTGGCTGTCAAACAATCTAATGTCAAAGAGGTACTTGGACTTGTTGTTGCTAAACTTAGATTAAAAAGGCCAAAGCTTCAAAGATACCTTTTTTTTAATAAGATGTAATGTTCAGAGTCCCTTTGATGGGAACTAAATGTACATTGTTGTACATTTGTACATGCCATTTTACAGTGCTCAGACGCAATGGGTTATAACAAGTCAGTGCAGAGAGCAAGTCATGCGATGGTGGGCAGCCTGCACTGTATATTCTTATAAAAGTAGCATGGATGCTTGTCATATTAATTATTTTTGCAGTAATAAAATGCTGTTTTGTACCACTAAATGTGAAACTCCAGTTTCTGAACTTAATGATTTTGGGAATCAAAGTGCTGGATTGTTGAATATTTATGTGGATAAGTACTGTACACAAGTATTATACACTGCATAACATCTGTGACATGTGAATTAATTTCTACAAAAGTTGTCATTAGCAAGGTAAATGATGAGTTCTTGCATATTTTTTCCAGGGATGCTCTATAGGAGTTCTGGATATTTTTGGATTTGAGGATTACCAACACAATAGCTTTGAACAGTTTTGCATCAACTTTGCCAATGAAAAGCTACAGTTTTACTTCAACAAGCATGTTTTCAAACTTGAGCAGGTCAGTTTGCACTAAATGTTTCTGTCACTTAGTAGGCATGACCAAATGATGTTAGGAGGGCCAGGGGTGTAGAATGATATAAAGTAAAAGTTATTCAATAAAAAGTTGTGTAATGCGGCTGAGTATGTTTACAAGTAAGTTTTATTTTTTCAAGCTTTTAGGTGAAAACAAATAAAAGCAGACAAAATTTGTGTCCAGTTGTTCAGTGACCAAATAATTTATATAGTGTATTTACTTTGCATGTAGTAACAAAACATAACGTGACATAATAGTTTATGTAGAAGGTCAACGAAAAATATTAGAAACCACCTAGGCTTTTCTAGTGAATAAAAACGATTTCCCGAAGTAACAATTTTTTAAAATATAAAGTTTCCAATAATAACAAAATTCTTGATATTAAAAGCAGTAAGGGACTTGGCATGGACAACTGTATGTTTTGTATCTTTTGGCAAATGTAGTAGTAGACTAAAGTGCTCTAGTTAAAGTCTGTATGAGTTTCAAAATAAACTAGGGAATGATTTGTGTGCCATGACTACCAGCTCGACATTCTGAGATTCAGAATGATTCTGAGTTTCAAATGCCAAGTTTTTGAGACTTGCAGCGCTGTAGGTTAATTTTGCCAAGATGTACAATTCTTAATAAACTATTCTCAATCAGTTCTGAGATATGTGGTGTAAATATTTTGTGTTGTGAAATTCAATTTGCAATTTAGTAATGAATCGAACAATGTATTATGATTTTTCAGGATGAATATGTTGCTGAAGGGATTGAGTGGAGGAATGTAGACTTTGCCGACAATTCAGCCTGTTTGGATTTGATCTGTGGCCGGCCAACAGGACTACTAAACCTGATTGACGAGGAGAGTAGGTTGGTCAACAGACACGCTCATCTGCAATGCTAATAAATATAATTATTATAAATGGATTATAGTTGAAGGAATAAGAAATGACTTTGCTTAGGAATGTTAGACATTACAACAGTCAGTGATGGTTAGCAGCTTATTATTTTTTTTAAATTTTCCTTCTGAATTAATAAATAAATTTAAATTTTATAAGTACATGTACAGTATTATATTAAAATGCATGATTCAAGCTTCAGTTATAGTTAAAAGTTGTGCCATGTAAATAAGCCAGATGATGATGATGATGATGATGATGATGATGATGATGATGATGATGATGATGATGTCAATAAGTCTCAAGTCTAAACTCCACAAAATGAACTGCTATTCATCAATGACTAATTTAAATTTAATATTTTAATATTGTGAAGCCTAGTATCTTGATTCTGTTTCTTAGTATATTTTAGTTTATTTTAATTACTGCAAATTAGCTGTTCTTTAAACATTAGAACCGCAGCCGGTTCACTACCTTGTGTATAAATAAAGTGTTGTTGTTGTATCAAGTCAAAATGTAGCCTGATTCACAGACAGTCGGAGAACACTTGCTCTAGGAAATGACAGTGAGCAACCATCAGTGGATCAGGCTAAGTGTAATGTTGCCTTTTTTCTGCTTTCAGTTTTCCTGGTGCCACAGAAACCTCTTTGCTGGATAAACTGAACAAGAATCAATCAGGCCATGTGTATTATGAGCAGTCTCTTATTCAGGAAGCTTTTGTCATCAAGCATTATGCTGGAAGTGTCAAGTATAACATCCAGGTTAGCTAGCTGTGAACAAGGAAGCAATCTTTAAATTCACTTTAAATTTTAAGCTACAGTAGCACGCACAACAGTGCATAATTTATTCCAAACTTTACACTCAAAACATCATGTCCTGCTGGTACCACAGGCATCCCAGTGATGTCTTGATGTGTGCTGACTGAACAATGATGTGTGACAGTTACTGTTGATTACCAGAATTTTAATAATGGTGTGTATAGTAAATATAACTCGTATTGTTTTCTTGTAGGGATTTTTGGACAAAAACAGAGATCTTATGAGACCGGACATATTAAGTGTTTTAAAAAACAGTAATTCAAGATTTGTGAGAGACTTGCTTGGTAAGCCTTTTATTTTTATTGACTTTTATTTGTCCATGTCTCCATGGTTACATGTAGTTTATTTTGCATATAAAGTGGTTTTAGGTCACTGATAAATATAATGTGTGTGGTTGGCAACAACCTGATCCCCAGGGTCATTTCCCTTAGGAAAGATACGTGCAACGCATTCTTATCAATCAAAGCATATAATTATGTAGTCTGGAGTGTCAGCCGCAGGGGGAAGGGCAAAAAGTGGCTGACACTTCAGACTAAGCATACTGTATATACTGCATTTTAACCAATTGTTGGCTTGCACTTATGTCATATCAAAATTCAGAAGCATTAAAAAACAGATTTTGAATCCAAAATGTTTATGGAATTGTAGAGGGTTTAAAACTACACATCTGGGCCAAATTTTGAAGTGCCAGAACATTTTGTCCAAGAATAATTATAGGCAAACAAGTATTAGACATTTTTAGTAAAAAATGTGTGGAGCGGCCATCTTGGTGTACCACTTTGGTACACCAACATGGCGGCCAAAACTTCAAACTCATACAAAGATGTAATTATGCAAAAAGTCTCATCACAAAAGATTGGATTCACTATAAGTTTCATTAAATCGGCTTATAAACATCTATAATGTAAAAAATAACTTTCAACTGGTTTAATTTTGTTTATTTTTACAGTTTATTTGAAATAGCATGATGAATTGCGTGACACATTTAAAACCTTCACAAATCGGAAGCAAAACATTGTTGAAACCTGAAACGTTTTGTGAAGGATTATAACACTGGTATCTACATACCATGCTAGAAACAGCTTTGTAGGATGTGAAGTTTAGATTTTTTTAATTTTTATGACGTCATGTACAAGCCAAGAATCGACAGCAAGGCTGAATTCAATCTTCCTATGCTTAGTTGCTTTTTCCCATGCTTGGCATTAGTTCAGAATTTTCCTGCCATTGGTAGTGGATGTACCTTAGTTTGCTTTTTTTTTGCCTTTTTTGTAGGCCTGTTTTTGATGTGATTATTGTATTTACTTAACCCATTGACACCTGAACCGCCCGTAACCGCCCGTACAAGACTCCACTGCTTTAAAAAATTGTAACTTTCTCAATCGTGCGAACATTGCCATAACTAGCAGTTGTGAGCATTGACTAGAAACCTTTCAAATTGAGATACCCAATAAACACAAAAAAGTCAGCGATTTTTGCAGAATATCAGCGTTTGAATTTGGACAATAACAAAAATTACCGTTTTTAACGTCATAGAAAAACAACAAAAATCACGTTTTTGCCTTTAGTTTTTTTTATTCAAATCATCATGGCAAACCCAAAAGTCAACATTCACAGCAAAATTCAGTCCTAGTCCTAGCTTAGCAGTGAATTTTTTTGCTCTTATTCGTTGCTCGGGCCGAGCTCTAGCCTCTCGTTCTAATGCATACTGACCTTGCCTCAATTTTCAATATCACCACCGCACTGCATGCTGGGAAATGGCCAAGAATTTTGACAGCGTTCGTTTCTTTCCGCACACATTTCATATTTATACTAAGTCCACGGCCACTCCGACCCACCGCCGAAATTTCGCGCTTGTTGTGTTCTCCTGTGGTCGCAACTTCCAAAATATGCCGCGGTAGGTCGAGAAATTCATCCAGAGTCGAGTCCCAAAGCTGCTTCGTTTCCAGGCGGCCATTTTTCCAGTTCAACGAGCAACGAGCCAAATTCGTAAACGAAGTACAACAACTAACTCGCTTCATTGAGAAGTGGACTCTGAACTACCTCCAAGCTTAATGATGCTCACCAGGCAGCTACTAAAGATGAAAAATGGCTGTGAACTTACCAAAAATCGTAGATAATTCATATTGGACCCTTTATTGCAAATCAACCAAGCAGAATGAGATCGCCACAATGACGTTTCCAGTAAACTCGAGCCTTCAGTGTTTTAGAACAGCAGCACTTTCAATGGTAACTCCAAATATGGAGTCACGAAATCCTATGGGGCGTGTGTATGCAGAAAATCACCCAAAAACGTAAAAATCCTCAGGTGTGAATGGGTTAAAAAGGGCTGCAGCGTTTATTAAATTTCTCATCTTTCTAATGCGGTGCTTATTCAAGGGCGGTACTTTGATTTGTATTTTGCAATATTTATTACAAAACTGCAACATAATCTTTTAAGACAAAGGATGATGTAAGTTTCTTGATATCCTGATTGATCACATCTTTTTACTTCTCTCATCATCATTATCATCACCATCACCATCATGATGTTGGTGTCTTCTTATCAGATTTTTTTGTTCTTGTTTTTCAGGGGCTGATCCACTAGCCATGTACAGGTGGTCAATTCTCAGATCTTTTTTCAGAGCTGTTCACGCTTTTAAGAATGCTGGCAGGCAGTATCGTGCAAGTAAGAAAATTACTCATCACACATGCATAAATTTTATATTTTTGATCAAGCACAAACTTATTTTTTTGACTAGGTTCTTTGTTGCATCATACATGTTTTTTTTTTCAAAGGATCAGTTGATTTATAATGGCAATAATGCTTAAAAAAAGGAAGCAATCTTTTTTGCGGTATCTGCAGCATATTGCAGATCTTGGAATAAAAGTGTAAAATCTTTTCTTAGTATAAATTCTTTGTATTTAATTAATTACACCTCTAGCAGAGGTATCCATAACAATGTTTTCTTTGTTTTCGTAGGTGGTAAAGCAGATGATCGTCTCAATCACACAGGCCGAAAGAAAAAGAGTGTAAGAGTTAAATTATCTGAGTTCTACATGCTTTTTCGTCCCTTTTTTCCTCCCCCCTCCCCCCACGCTAAAATGTAATTTACACTCGAAGTTTCACAAAATGACTCCTTTGTAATCATGCAAAATTATATTGTCATCCATCAATGTAAAAAAAATGTAAATAAAAATAGTGCTTTATCTCTTTTACATGTAAATTTTATGCTGCTGATGTATCCTAGTATAGACCTATTTGAAATAAAACCAGACATTAATTTCCCTAAACTCTCATATCGAAAAATAATATAAATGGTAAATGTGAGATACTTGGTAAAAGGTTGCGCTGTAAAGCATGCAATCATGTTTTTTAATTTTTTCATACATTTGTCTGTAAACACCTGTGTCAAAGTCCACGGAATTTTATTACGAAAAGGTGCATTATTTCTTACGATTCTCTCTTTTGTATTGTAGATTACTATGCCCAGGGCTACACGGTAAGTACAATACTCTTAACAATTAGATTATGAGCTTGAGATTTCTAAATCTACTAGACGTTCAAAACTTAACAACAAATACTCTTCACAGACACTTCGAAAATGCGAAGAAGCCGCCGCCATTAGTCTACTCACTCTACTCACTTTCTGCAACAGAATAGATAGTGAGTAGCGTAGGCAATAAAATAACAGCATTCGTGATAAAACGTTAGTAGAGTGATACTAATACATTACATATTTCCTATAAGGAAATGGATAGTTGAAAAAGCTGGACTGGACTATTAAAGTCAATCACTTTATTTTACGACAAAGTATTTAGAACTACATTGCTAATTAGAAACACTGTAAAATACTAAAAGGAATATTTAAATTGAACTTGACATTGTTTTACATTATTTGGTTTTTGGTGCAAATATATTACTTTTGACTTTTCGAAGTGTCATTAAAAAGTGTTTACTTGGTCGCTTGGACGTTTCTTCGGTTACATCTCATCATCGTCATCTTTTATTTAAAAACACGGAATCACATTCATTACAAAAATGGTCTTCCATTGAGCTGTGGGCTACTACATACAATAACTATAACTTCAGTTATATCTCTTCCAAACTAGAAAGCAGCTGTAAAATGATTCCAGGTTTGGAGTACGTGTACCATTCTTTCTAGTTCATGTTGGGGCGTGTGAATTTAAGTGTAATTATCTATCTTTCTTCTTATTTTAGGTTGAGTGCCTCGTTTGATTCTGAAGAAGGCCCTGTTAGTCCAAACAGTGAGACAGCTTCTTTCTTCAGAAAAGCTTCTAGAGTTATCAGGTTCGTTCTGCATTTCTGCATTTTATATTTAATTAATCCTTGTAATTTTTTTATTTAAACATCTCTGGGTACAATAAAGCTTTGTTTGTTGTTCCTCGTTTTTTTATTAAGGTGTGGAAAATATGACTAGAGTTCTCACCCACTGAATGCCATTTGTCTGCCACAGAATGCAACAGCACTTTATTGCTTCATTGCAAAACGTCTAACACTTACAGAGTATGTATGAAACCTGGCTCTTACAAAACCAAAAAACTTCAATGACCCTAAATACCTATGTCAAGGGCTGGGAGGGTGGGAAAGCTGTTGCACGTATGGCAAGAAACAAAAACTGAGTCACGTGTCAAAGCGTGACACCCGATATCCCGACTCGTACCAGACCCCCATTCAGTGTGTGAGAACTTCATTTCTTGCCTCTTTCGCAAGCTCAGCCGGCAAGAAAACCATTTCTTAAACGGACTGGCTGAAAAAATTCATACATGGATATAGAGCGAGTTTGAATTGAGTCTCGTAAAATCAAAACCAAAGTAATCACTCTGACCAATCACGATAGCCGGCGCCAAGCGCGGGAAAACGCGTGCGAGTAAGTCACGATTGGTTTTAGTTTTACTTCTGACTGGTTTATAAAGTGACGCGTGATTTTTTAGCCAATCACAAACTAATATCGAAATTACTTCCGATACTCAATTGAGAACCACCCTATTTTCTATGGGATTGTTAGAACACTTCACTGTACAGTTACATTAAGAAGACGTTCTTGAAACGTCAGCATAACTTGAGTGTTAACTGTTTTAACAGCCTTCAGTAAAAGTACTGACATATTTCAGCTGTCTTTCTGAACGTTTCGCTCTTTTTTCAGTGAACAAACTTATCTTCAAAACTCAGGAAACGTCAAAGATCTGTTAAAAACTTAGAAAAGCGCCATTTATAGATAGGATTGGAAAATATTGCAACGAACTTGCCAGTTTTTGTGACCAAGAGTAAATCGATGAATTTATACTAGAAGCTTTTGTTCCAACTTCCCAAGACAGTAGACATGACGGTTTATCCACTAAAGCATTGCAGCCATTAGGCTGAATCACGCTAAACGTTACACATTTTAAAGGGATAGTTATAACTAATTAATCAAAATAAGAGTAAATATAAAATACATAAAATACTGATACAGTTAGAAAGCTATAAAATAACTTAAGATAGACTTAATCCTTAAGTGGGTTACAAATTACGAAACTGTTCTTAAATCTATTGGTCTCGTTGGTACTTCTCCGTAGCCGGCTTTGCCGAAATTGACCGAATTATTTCCTGTCGATTGGCAAACTTATTAATCTCAATATTTTACTAGTAGTTTAACGTACTCTTTGCTTTTTCGTTTGTTTGTAGGAAGATGCAGAGCAATAAACAAACAACTAAGGTTTGCATCGGTTTGTGTTGTACATTGTAGCTGTGTTTATTGCATCGGTTTGTGTTGTTCATTGTAGCTGTGTTTGTTTCAGTTCTTTTGATAATGGACTGATTAGTTAAAGTGATGTAGTGGTAACCTTAATAAAAAAAAATCGTCGTGTTGCCCCACATAGTCGGCTGTCCACCGAGAAAGCTGAGAAAAGGTTAAGCTTTTGTTTCGCTTAGTTAAAAGCGTTTTCCACCACTAAGCGTGCGTTTCTCAAAAGTCCCGTAAAGCTATATATTGTTCAGTTTTTGTTGATTTTGAGAGCATAGAAATAACAGTCCTTAGTTGAGAAATCGAGTTGGGTAGTTTGCTTGCTAAAAACTACAGCGTCACTTTATAGAAACTGAATTTTAAAAAATAGCTTTCGGGCCCAAAATGTCTTCAGGAGCTTTGAAAAACGCACGCCTGACAACCAGGCCCCGCAACGTAACTGGATACTATCGGCAAGTATCCCTTCCGCGGAGGGGGAGAATTAATCCTTGTAACTTACGATAATACTATAGATAAAAGTCGACATTGACAAACAACCAGGCTTGCCGTTGTGTAAGATTAGAGCATATTTAACAAAGCGCAATGGTTATAAAAGTTGAGAAATGTCCTTGTTCGATGTTTTTGTTATCGTTTTTCGGCCTTGACCCTGCACAACACTATAGATGGTGAACTTTTGTTCGAGCAACTGACCAATAGAAATGGTGCTATTAAGTTATTCAGTCATACTGTGTGATCGAAAAACAAAAGATGTGCACGGTCAAGTACAGTTCAACATAAATTGTAGCTCCTTTGATATAGCCATAGGCGTTTATCACGCGGCGGCCATGTTGACTCCCTGGAGAATAAAATGCTTTGTTTTTGCCCGCCCAGCCTCGCAGTGAAAAAGTTGAAAACGAGGTTGGGCGGGCAAAACTCTTTTGTTTTTATACAAAATGGCGGGGCGTGATAAAGGCCTATTGAAGTCTGCAAGGTTTCATAACCAGTCCCTCGATTAACTATGATTAGAGTTGATCTGATACCTTTTGCTTTCTTTTGCAGCCCCTGTCCAAGATCCGTCAAGGCCTGGAAACTAAGCGAGACATGACCGTGCGGACGTTTGATTATCTATTCAGGAATGTACATCAGCGTGGCAAGGGAACACCGAAAAACCCACCCACTGTCAGCGCCCAATTTCAGGTTTGTTCCAATGTCCTCGTTCTTTTTCATGTTTGAGCAAGTACAACAGTTATTAAAAAAATCTCTTTATTTAAGTGTCAATGTATTAAGCATGGAAGTACTATTTAAGGACACTGTTTTTTTGTGCCCTGTGGAGACGGGACCGCCATTTCAACGTGGTCATTACCCTGAAGACCAGAGACATGCTCTCGTGGAAGTCGAGGACGGCCAAAGGCCGGCATCTCTTGTTCAAGTTAACCGATGTTCTTTCGAGAAGAACATCGAGAACTTCCGAGAACAAAACATTTAAACTACGGCACGGAAAAGGCATCTTGTAACAAGGATTGCGAGTAACACGTTTTTTTTAACAAGAGATTCACCAGCCGCCATACATGATAGCTGTATTTGCCGCCTAATGGTGTACCAGTGAGTACAAAGAGTATGATTGAGGACTGACTGAAACTGTGTTTTTTTTTAGTCTTCTCTTATTCGTCTCGTGGAAATCTTAGAAGAGGCTCAACCTTTCTTTGTTCGCTGTATCAGATCAAATGCCGAGAAGGTAAGACAGATTTCGAAGTGTAAAGTGACATGCACTCCTCTCGAAGTAAAAGTGCTATCCAGAGCTATCCACTGGATAAATCTCTAACCAGTGGATAACACAGTTGGTAACAGTACTCCTAACAGGACTCCTAACAGTACTCCTAACAGTACTCCTAACAGTACTCCTAACAGTACTCCTGACAGTACTCCTGACAGTACTCCTAACAGTACTCTTAACAGTACTCCTAACAGTACTCCTAACAGTACTCCTAACAGTACTCCTAACAGTACTCCTAACAGTACTCCTGACAGTACTCCTGACAGTACTCCTAACAGTACTCCTAACAGTACTCCTAACAGTACTCCTGACAGTACTCCTAACAGTACTCCTAACAGTACTCCTAACAGTACTCCTAACAGTACTCCTAACAGTACTCCTAACAGTACTCCTGACAGTACTCCTAACAGTACTCCTGACAGTACTCCTGACAGTACTTCTGACAGTACTCCTAACAGTACTCCTAACAGTACTCCTAACAGTACTCCTAACAGTACTCCTAACAGTACTCCTGACAGTACTCCTGACAGTACTCCTAACAGTACTCCTGACAGTACTCCTAACAGTACTCCTAACAGTACTCCTGACAGTACTCCTGACAGTACTCCTGACAGTACTCCTAACAGTACTCCCAACCTTTGAGGGGCATCAATTTAAAAAAAATATATATAACACCCAAATACAGTTTAGTGTTTTTTAAACTAACATTTGCAAAAAGCAAAATTTAAAAGTCTTAAATTTATAAGGTGGCCTCTCACTTGTACGTTTGTGTCGTTAAATCCCGTTAAACATTTTCAAGTTTGTTCGATATAATTGTTGAGCAAATTTTAAATGAAAATTGAAACCAAAAATATGTTGTGTTGAGGCCGTGCAACTGGGGACAAGAACTAGTCTCCTTATATTATGTTGCTACGCTTTGTGATTGGCTAGAAAATCTTGCGTCACTTTCACAACCAATCAGAAGTAAGGCCAAAACAAATTGTGAGTTGTTCGCACGCGTTTTCCCGCGCTTGACGCCGGCTACATGTATTTGCTTTAAGTTCTGATTGGTTCATTGGATTGTCTGCGCCTGTTGTGATTGGCCAGAGTGGTTACTTTGGTTTTGGTTTTACGACACTCAATTGGAAACTGCTCGAAACCAATATTTAAATCAACTTGAGTTTGTTATCACACGTTTCGAAACAATTCAACGATGTTGAAAGACCTGTTCAAGTACTATTTACGTGTATTATGCTGAATAAGTTAGTTTTAACTCTTGAGTTTTTGGATCAAATCCCAAAGTATGACCATTTATTTGAACCCTTTGAGATGTGCGTTTTGGTAGAACTGTTAGTTTTTCAGTTCTTCTAAATTGCCATTTTTAAAACATCTCTTTTGATCGGCGTAACTTAGTTGGTCTAAAAGTTCAAACAGTTCAATGAATGAAGAATTTTAAGAGCCAATGTCTGAAATTTTCGAAAATCGGGCGTCACTCACAAAATTTCGGATTTCTTCCTATTTTGACCAAATAATCTCTATAGTAAAGTATTTTCAAAAATAACTTAAAAAATTGTAACGGCGTTTTATTTTTTTCGAAAACGGGCAAAGTTTAAAAAACGGCAAATCGGCGGCCTTTCAGTTGTGGAACTGGCGAAAAATTACACATTTTCATCTCGCTCGTACAGAAAAACGCGATGCCATACATAAATAAAATGTGGCCACAACATAAACACGCTCTTGTTCTTCACACTACTGTTATTTACTTTGGATTAGCAGTTGAAATAAGAATATTTCGGCCGTTAGAAGAAACATGATTTCTTCCATTTTAAAAATTAGCAAATTTGAACCAATTTCAACGCCGTGGAAACCCAATTGGTACGTTGAGTTTGAAAACAAAATTAAGACGGTCTTGAAGCACAACTTCTGTTGTTTACTGTGGTGAAATATTTCTGGCGGCACTTTAAAAGTGCCCCGTCGAGAGACGAAAATGTGAAGGGTAGTTTGACACCAGGAGAACTTGTGACACGAACCTGAGCGCCGCCACTACGCATCAAATGTTTATCGTTAAAAATAGTTCCTTTGAGATAGAGCCTTTTTCAGAATCGTAAAGACTTCAGAAGAACTTTATCTATCCTTTGCTAACTTAAAATGATATCTTTTAAGCAGTTTGTTGGGATACGGAGTAGAGACACGAACATCGATCATGTTGTGCGACCTTACAAATAACAGCGATCAACACTTACCCGCTTTAAACTGACCCGAACCTTAAATTGGGTTTATAATAAAGACAATCTTGCACTCCGATCCATTATATTGCTGTGTTTGGAATATCTAAGCCCTGTAGATCATATCATAGCGTTATTTACTCCAAATTGGTTAAAACAACAGTCGCTATATGACAGTTCGGAAGTTTCCCACAATGTGTTGCAAAGAGATTGCGTGACGCGTAGCACACTGGAATTTGCTGCGTGCTTATGGTATCGGTCAAGGGAAGAACATTAATTGCCGTGGAAAAGTCACAGGAGTAACGTCCGTTTTTGGAAATGTATAAATGTATAAAGTCTGTTTCCTTCGTTTTGGTTTTGGTTGGGAGAAAATATATTCTGTATTGGGCGGAGTCGCAAAGCGGCGGAGCCCCGGGGACGGAGCCCAGTACGGAATATATTTTCTTCCAACGCCGTCAATATAATGCAGTATTAACGCGCGCCTTGAAATCGAAATTAGTTTTGTCTAGATTTTTGAGACGTCAATACGACTTTATATTGACGTCTCAAAAGCAAGCAAAAGTATCTGAGAATAGTGATACTATTACAGATGTGAGCTACAGCTGGCTGTCAGTTCTGTTTTCGGCTGGTGGGTTTAAAGCTGTTTCTGTCACATCTCCACCGCAAGTTACAGTCTCAACAGCCACGTCCGATGACAAGGAAAACAGTCCTGAACGTCCAACATCCAATGTATTTTCATACCCACAGGAAGGCTGCATCCCGGGGAGGTGGGGGAGGGGGTACTTCCCAAAAATACCTATACGGGTATGTGCCGCCTAACGGGGCCGTAATTTTGGGACTCCTGGTCTAGAACGAACGGGTATCCATTTTAGAGACATTTCCTAGAACGAGGTATAATATTTCGAACGCACGAAAGCTTCATAAGATGGTGAATAAAGAAATTGTAGATCGTGACTTTATCGTCTTTATCTTCTGTTTGAAATCAAAGCAATTATGTTGCTGATTTGTGTGGAAGCAGAATTGTCGTATTTTGATGTATAAGTCGAACAAACAAAGAAATAACGTTTTTAAAAAATGGGCTATTGAAAGTTACGCAATTTCTACGAAATCTAAATTAAATACTGGGCAGGATATTCCAGAAGTGGTGTTGACCTTGGGATTGTCTAGTTACACGCTCACTTGTACTCCTAACCAGAATCTGACTTTCAACGTCCACAAGGCCGTGGACAATCAGAGATAGGCGGCTGACAGCCCAGCGAGCTTCGAGGCTCTGCCATCCGAGATCGCATATCATTTTCTGTATCATTTTTCTAGAATCAGAGTGTTAAAAATTGACCTATTTTTAGAATGGGGTAACATTTTGAGTGCAAATTCTTTCTAAAACGGGGTCTAAATTTGAAGACCCGGGCGGCACATACCCAGCCAAGACATATCCGAATACCCCCCTAGCCTGCGAGCAAGCTCTCGGGGTCGGGACCGGGTTCGCGGTTTGGGAGGGGAGGAGGCCCCCCGAACCCCTTCCTCCCAACCCCTAAGAATGAGAGCCTTGCTCGCAGGCTAGTACCTCCCGGGGGCTGCATCAAAGTGTTTCAACGGCCGTCCGACCTGTAACGCCATCTGTCATTAGAAGCCTGCTCCAGGTCACCGGAGAGGCACACTCCAATGAACCTGGCCAAACAACAGTACGCCACCCTCCTCAGCGAAAGCGTTGCACTTCTTCCTTTCTGTCAAGCTCAGTTAGCAGCTCAAACAAAGGCCAAAGTCTCAAGGCGGGCTGGGCGCTAAAGGAAATGGAACAGCCCTTGCTACCAGTTCAATGAAAAGCAGAAAGCCTACCTGGAGGCTAAATTTACTATTGGTCAATCCACAGACAGGAAGGTCGACCCGGATGTAGTTACAAAAGAAATGCGTCGTGCCCGTGCCCGGCAGTGAAGAAAAAAGCGCCATCGATGGCCCTCCTTGAAGATTTTGAGGATATTTGCCCTTGTAAAGCTAGAAAATGAAGGGCCAATGTAATGCAAGATTGCTAACCACTTTTGCAGTTTTATTTTCTCTTGTAAGAAGATTGAAGAAGCCTTGTGTGATGCATGATTTGTTTTCCGCCTTGAGGCTGTGCAAGAATTTTTTTCTAGATTATTCCATACTTTTCTTTCTCTCGCTGTGAACGATTATTTTTCTCTACTTTTGCTGTGCAGGAATTTATTTACAACAATGGAGTGCATGATTGGCTTTATCATAAACGCAATTCAAGGTTCGGGTTAGTTTAATTTTCTGATGAACTATTAACGGAAAGCGGGTGCAATAGTGGCTAAAAAGAAAAAAATATCTTTGAATTTCACTTTTGTTTTCGAAAATATCTTGTATTGAATGATGTAAAAAGCACTTTCGAGCCTCCCGACGTCAAAAATCAATATAGAAGGCATGCACTCGGACCCCACTAGAGCCTCAAGTTCTACAACTAAAGGACCCCCAGCCCACTTTATAAAGTCCCATTTACACGAGCAATTTTTCCTTGACAAGTTTTCCTTGACAAGGAAAAATTGCTCGTGTAGATGGAGAATAGTGGACAATTTTTCCTTGTCAAGGAAAAGCTGGCATGCTAGCTTTTCCTTGACAACGGAAAATTGTAAAGGAAAACTTGTTAATCATCTACACAAGCAATAAAAATTGGCAAGTAAACTTGTCAAGGAAAAATTGCTCGTGTAAATGGGGCTTAAATGACACTGACCTGAAACCTTTTCCACGGCAATGTTCTTTCCGTGACCGTTACCATAAGCACGCAACAAATTCCAGCGTGCTACGCGTCACGCAATCTCTTTGCAACACATTGTGGGAACCTTCCGAACTGAAACTTCCGACTGTTGTTTTAACAAATTTGGAGTAAATAACGCTATGATATGATCTCAGCAATATAATGGATCGGAGTTCAGGATTGTCTTTATTATAAACGCAATTCAAGGTTCGGGTCAGTTTAATTTTCTGATGAAAAAGCGGGTAAGTGTTGATCGCTGTTATTTGTAAGGTCGCACAACATGATGTTCGTGTCTCTACTCCGTATCTCAACAAACTGCTTAAAAGATATCATTTTAAGTTAGCAAAGGATAGATGAAGTTCTTCTGAAGTCTTTACGATTCTGAAAAAGGCTCTATCTCAGGAACTATTTTTAGCGATAAACATTTTGTGCGTAATGTCGGCGCTCAGGTTCGTGCCACAAGGTCTCCTGGTGTCAAACTACCCTTCACATTTTGGTCTCTCGACGGGGCACTTTTAAAGTGCCGCCAGAAATATTTCACCACAGTAAACAGCAGAAGTTGTGCTTCAAGACCGTCTTAATTTTGTTTTCAAACTCAACGTACCAATTGGGTTTCCACGGCGTTGAAATTGGTTCAAATTTGCTAATTTTTAAAATGGAAGAAATCATGTTTCTTCTAACGGCCGAAATATTCTTATTTCAACTGCTAATCCAAAGTAAATAACAGTAGTGTGAAGAACAAGAGCGTGTTTATGTTGTGGCCACATTTTATTTATGTATGGCATCGCGTTTTTCTGTACGAGCGAGATGAAAATGTGTAATTTTTCGCCAGTTTCACAACTGAAAGGCCGCCGATTTGCCGTTTTTCAAACTTTGCCCGTTTTCGAAAAAAATAAAACGCCGTTACAATTTTTAATGTTATTTTTGTAAATACTTCACTATAGAGATTATTTGGTCAAAATATGAAGAAATCCGAAATTTTGTGAGTGACGCCCGATTTTCGAAAATTTCAGACATTGGCTCTTAACTATTTGATCGTTTTTTCCAGGCTCCCCTGACATTCGACCGTGACTTGGTTGTTCGTCAGTTGAGATACACAGGAATGCTAGAGACTGTACGGATCAGAACGTTAGGCTATCAATGGAGATTCACATTTAAGGTGAGTTTGTCTGCGATACCTACAGAATGGTTATAGCCTGCGTAGCTGGCGGTTTTGTTGGCGCGCGAGATGTTGAGAAAGACAAAAACGTTTCCCCTCATTATTCGTCGCTCGCGTATTCAGCATCGCGCGCACCAACAGAACCGCCAGCAACACAGGCGACGTGGTCATGGCATGGCTTACCTACTCAACATCCCTGGATCAGGGTACAGTTTCATAAAACAACCGGAAGATCAGTGATTCAGAAGTTTTTATGCCTGACCCGTTCTCCCCTACCCTGGGTGTCAGGGGTATTATTTTTTGGTGAAAACCGACGTAGAGAACGGATCTCTGGAGCCAGGCTAGTTCCCCCCTCTCCAGAAGATTATTACAAAAGGTGAATGTATGTAGGGTATTTAATTACAGTTTTACCTCTCTAATACGGACACTGAAGGGACAGAGCAAAGTTTAAAGAGGTGTCCGTATTATAGAGGTCACCACGACGACGTCACTTTTAAGACTCCACTGACAGTTTTTGTTCAGCAACTAAAACCAGGCCCACACTCGTCTTTTAACTGCATCGAGACACTGTCTGTCAGCGGCAGCGTACTGCATTGTCCATCTCTGCTACATACAGTACTGTATACGAATCATTGTTTTGAAACGAAACGAACTACAATGCAATGCTGCATGTGAAAAAGTTATATAAAGTATAATTCTGAAGACATCTTTCGATATTTCTTTGTAACCACAAACAGGAAATTGTATTACATACACAAACTAATATCACCTCGCTGATCACCAGAGTGTCCGTAATATAAAAGAGGTTAAGTTTATATATGAATTTGCTCTCTGGGGCCGAGATTTAGTCACCTTTGTCCGTATTAGAGAGGGTCCGTATTATAGAGGGTTTTTTTTAAGGAAAATATGTGAGAATTTTGTCGGGTCATAGAAACTGTCCGTAATAGAGAGTTGTCCGTAAGGAGAGGTTCGACATTACTGATAATAGTTTCTTGTGGAGCGAATGTATCTTCACTGTATTGACATCTTTCCGTTTCCTTTTTGTCACAAAGCCTCGCTATTTGATGTTTGAAATTCTTTGAAACTGAATATGATTAAGATTAAGTTTCACTGCCTTCGCCATACTGACCTTCAGTGGAACAAGTTGATGCATGTACCCGCCTATACCGACCTTGTATACAACGTAAATTAAAACCTTATTATCGATCGCCACATGGATATTTTTATTCATCAGTGCATGAAACATGTTGATGCATGACCGACCTTACGTACAACGTAATTTATAAAGTGGATATTTGTATTCGTCAGTGGAACATGTTGATGCATGACCGACCTTGTGTACAACGTAAATTAAAACCGAGCATGTATTTCCTTTAATTCCCACTTCCTTTGCGGATGGCGAATTTATAGATAAAACATCTATCACACTGTTCTTTTTGTCATTTGTCGATTATGTTATTTCTGATGGCTAATTATAGTGCTTGCATCAGTGAAATCAAATAGAGTTGCGTGTCTTAGTTCTCGTGCAACATATTTGCGGCCAGGGTAATGTTTCGTCCCATGCAGATCTCGTGTAACTTTGCCAAGAACAACGGCTGCCTGCACTTAATAACCACACACAACAATTATTGAGATAAAAGATATAAATTTACAGAAATTGCCCGTGGGGGTGGGGGAGACTCCCATATAAAATTGATGGGGGTGATAGTCGGAAATATTGAAAGGAACTCCTTAGAGGTACCAGAAACCCGTTTTGTTGGGTGTGGCTCACGTGGATTTCTACCACTAAAGGCTGGTTTTCACTAGCGCACAAGCATAAGCATAAGCATAAGAGATTCAGAAACAAGTGAGAACTCCCACGACATAAGCATAAGTACAAGAGCACAAGAAAAACGAACACGTTCCATTCTTCTTGTGCTTATGCTATGCTTGTGTCACATTTATGTCACGTGAGAACGGGGATGAAATAAGCAACAAGCAAGAGCACAAGGCGGTCAACCAATCATCGCTCACTTTGACCCAGACCTCATCGAGAAACTTGCCACAAGCAAAATCAAAATGGCGGATTCCGGTCAAGTGTCAGTCGATGAACTCCTGGCGGAAACAGTCAGACAATACACCGTCTTGTACGATGAGTTTCACAGGTTCTTATACCGAGGATGAGCCAAATAATTTTTTAACTTACCGAAAGAAAAGCTCTCTGTCGCTCGCACGAAGTTCCCAAACCAGGTTGTTAAATTCGCGGTGCGATTCCCTGCGACGGTAAATTTCTCTTACCCAATACCTTTTAGGTCTGATGGATTTTCTTCTACGTCGCCTTAAGCGAAGGATGTAAATTACAAGAAGAGCAAAAGCAAAGATTTCAACTTCAAAATCATTCGCCATCATTGATTCAGATCTCACAGCCGAGGAAAGCTGGTATCGAGAATTTCGTTCATACTGCGCTTGCGTATGTCTTTATGCTTATGTTCTGGCGTTCTCACTTGCTTTTCGGCCGATTATGCTTATGCTTATGCTTGTGCTTATGCGCTAGTGAAAACCAGCCTTAAGAGATACCCATACCAAAGGGAAGAAGAAGCGCGAGCGGGACTCGAAGTTAAGCCACATACAAGTCGCCTGCTGTGCCTATGTCACTATCTTTAGTGTTACTTTAAAAAGCCAAAATACATCTTTATATCAGTGAAAACCCAAAAATAATGGTCCAGTTTTGTTTCAAATTATTCTACTAGTGCGCTAAGAGTGAAAATAAGTGACTTGGGCTGCAGATGGACAGGATGGAAATGGATTGGAAAGTTTTTCAAGTTAATCGCTTGTGTCTTGAAAAACTCGCTAAAACTCTGATTATGGTTTATTTTCTCTTCTAAAACTCACTTGATATCTTCCTCTCAGTGTTCTATAAGCATTTATTGTCAACAAAAGTACTTAGTTTTAATTTGGGGCAGTTTGACCCCCAAACCTTAAAATCATCATGACATGGCTCCTTTCAAATATAGTTTAATAATGGAAGGACTAGAAAGTTAATAACAAAATTGAGAAACGGTGGTGCTGAAAATTTGGTTTTATGGACTGAGTTGAAAAGGAA
Source organism: Dendrophyllia cribrosa (assembly GCA_024195265.1). Taxonomy (NCBI): domain Eukaryota; kingdom Metazoa; phylum Cnidaria; class Anthozoa; order Scleractinia; family Dendrophylliidae; genus Dendrophyllia; species Dendrophyllia cribrosa. Next base: position 50,945,987 of record JAJLRJ010000004.1, read on the forward strand.
AATAGGCCACCGTAAAGAGATTTTAAAGCTGACCTTTCACGAAAGAAAGAGCAAAGCTAAGAATTAAATTTTGATAGCGAATGACAATTAACTTTGTTTTGAGAGCAAATGACAAACATCTTATGGTTCTGTTTCGGTAACAGTAAAAACAGAAACAGTTGCTAAGAAACAGATGATTTAAAAATATCTTGGCAACAGAAAACAAGGCGCGTTCTCTCAACAACATGGCAACGGTTGCTAAGAAACGAACTAATTTGGAGACAAAAGACATATTGTTTGGGTTTTGCCATGGTAACGGAAAAAAAAACATGGAAAAAAAAAACATAGCAACAGTATCCAATAAAGGGAGTATTTTCTGCAAGGATTTTCTCAAATCTTATTTGCCTGTTTTAAAAACACAACACTGCCGTACCGTACAACATTTTGAATTTTCTTCAGTGATGGGTTGTTCAGCAAGTAGCTCGCTTATTCCCGTGTCTCCTGACACTGCTACTACCGGTCTGTCGAGAGAAGAATACGAGATGGCGCTTGCTGTTTTGTCACGAATACGAGTCAAACCCGCGATACAGCGGAGACGGCCTCGCTCAGTTGGATTGCCTGAAGAGGAGGGTGTGTTTTGGGTATACTGGAGACCTAACGGCCCGGGGAAAGAGAGGTATCAGCCACTGAGAGCATTGTATCCAGGTCCATCTCTGATGACTGTGTCGGACGTTGAATAGCTGGTGCACGCTAAGAACTGTTTCAGACTTGATTTTATTAAGATTGGTGCTCACGAGCGAAGGACGTTCATGAGGGAGTCGGAATACATCGTTTTATACGGAGAAGTGATTCATAATATATTTTATACATCTTATTGACCAAGTGCGAGGGCCGTACTGGGAGAATATCGGCCCGAGGTCTTGACAGTACGGACCGAGCGCAGCGAGGTCCGTACAGAAAAGACCGAGGGCCGTATAAAAAAAAAAATCCATATTTTTTTAGCAGAGCTACCTTTATCGCAAAACAAGACGCTGTTCAAGCGAAAAAAACAATACGGATATCAATGTCAGCATTATTGAGAGTAGATATCTAATTCAAGCATAAAACATCACGAGATGTTTCGTTCAGGAAGTATAAGTAAAAACTTCCAAAGACTGGAAAAATGTCATGCCATTGCCAATATTTCGGTTTTGCTACAAAACGCTTCCTCGCGAACACCGAGAAGTGGGTTAAAAAACATGAGGCGCAACCCAGTTATTTTAACCGTCTTCGAGGTGGTAGGATATCTGACGTCTTTCGAGTGTTTGATATAGCTTCTCAAACCATTTATAATTCTTGAAAAAAATACAAAGCAAAAGTTAGCGAAATGTTATGGTAATTAGTATCACTGGACTGAAAGGGTTGCAGTTAAATCTAATTAGTAAATCTAATTAGTATCACTGGACTAAAAGGGTAGCAACAACAACAACAACAACAATTTATTTTTCAAATAATAAAACAAAATATAGCAGTAACCCCTTTAAATCTAAGTATTAAAAAGGATAGCAAAAACTGGGCAGAAATAACACGCAAACGTTACACTTGCCTCCTCTTAAAAATATTGAGGCGGTACGCTCCTAATATTTTTCCTGTTTCACAGCGTTTATATGACCCTGTAAGAAATAATTTTAAGCTTATCTTTAAGGTATAAGAAAGGGGAGTCTGTATACCATATACCATGTGACTTAATTTAAGTGATGTAATTTTGTATTCTATGTTTTCTTTCCTTGAAAATTTTATACTTTTTACTTACTTTTTTCACCTTATATTCAATTCTGTATTATCATCTGCTAAGGTTTGGAGAAATAAATAAATGTGAAAAATGTAAATGTATGTGAAAGGGGTATCTTTTCGATAAAAGTTTGTATGTGAAAGGGTAAGGAGTTGAATCACTGGGCGGAGCATCCCCGTATGAAACTTTATTGAGTGCTCCTCGGGAATTTGTTGAACTAATTTACAATCGGTCCTCAAAATAAAGCAAAGAATAACGAAAGCTTGATGGTGTTTGGATACCCTATCTTAATTAGCATAGATTGTGGTCACTAATTATCTTTCTATTTATGTTGTGTTTTGTTTGAGTATATATATATCAAACCGACCCCACAGAGTGTTTTGTAAGGACATCCAACACCTCGAGATTCGTAAAAAAGTAAACTCTGCTTCGCGTCGCTTTTTCAACTCTCCTCTCATGGATATCTAATGAAACGCGCTCTGTCGCGTTCGATCTGTTATACTGATAACACTTGTGGCTTTTGAGAACACTTAATTCGGCGCGTGCTTTCTGCATTTTTCTTGTGCGTGTTTTGCGACAATATCGTACATGGTTTGGCCCCTTCATGTTCGTGTTTTTTTTTTTCATTTTTAAATTCCAGCATACTTTGGCTATTGTTATTGTTTAAATATAGGTTGCAGGTTACACATTTAAATTCTAATTTTTCAGTATAAATACGCTCGAAAGGAGGTCGGACACTTTAATGAGAATTATATAACGTTAAGTCGACATAATGTTTTTTTTTTGGTTATGATTAAAAAATCTATCTTTAATAATCTTTTTAAGTGTTAAAAGGAAAATCCAAAAGTCCTCACCCAGAATCGAACCTGTCACTTCAGCTTGTGTTTCAAAAGTACCAGAGCACCACCGAGCCGCTCTGGTCAATTCGGTTTAAATTGAACTATATCATCTGCTAACCGATAGCTTACCACAGCAAATCCGTTTTTACGTCATATAATTCTCAATAAGGTGTCCGACTTGCTTTTGAGCTATCTCGGCTCTACCTGCATTGCATGGAATCTAGACTCTACCATTTGAGAACACTTGAGAAATTAAGGAAGCACTCAACGGCGGCTAGTGTCTTTAGCATTTCTCTTGTGTTTTCAAATGCCCGTCATGTTTTATGACAATACAATACATGTTTTGGCCTTTTTTTTTAACTGCACCGTTTGGCCTTCTTTACTTTTTAAATATAGAATGCAGGTTACAAATTCCCACAACATTCCGTAAGAATAATTTACATTCTAATTTTTTAGTATAAATGCAAAGTTTCAATGAATTTCATAGGTTACAGCAGGGAAAGTGTCTTATGGTTGTTTCAGTCATTGCAACTTTCTTCATTTTTGATAACGGTGCTTCATAAATTGATGAAGTGATGAGTAGTTTACCAACAAACAGGGAAACGCATTTGGATAATGCCATCTTAAAACAGGTTAGTTGAACCCTGGCAGAAAATTACGTCTAATTTTGAGCTGAGGTTATTGAGTCGGGACTGAACTTTCTTATTTTTTTTTTCGCTGAGATAAATGATAGTCTGATTTCAGTAAATAATAGTTTGAATGCAGAGGAAAAACAAAAACAAACAACAACAGAAATGCAAAAGAGAAAAAAGAAGCTAAGCTCTTCAACTTTTCTAATTGTTACACATGTTTGCTATTTAAAAAAAAGGAAACTTGTGGACTTCGGGTTAAGAAATTACTCTGTACATGTTATTTTATGCATTCTAGCATTTTGGATTAATATGCACTGTACATTTACTCAGATCAAATTGTTACGTTTTATTTCATACCTATTTATCTCATTGTAAAAACAAGAGGACAATATAAACTACATTCTAATCTAAATGTGGATTGTACTTGGAGTCTTTGAAAAAAACGTTTGTCTGCACTTAGACAAGAATTCACAAAAGCCGCTATAACGCGACAAAATTGTGCTAAAATTACCGATACGTACCTTCACTCATGCACAAAATTTTCTCAATGACGCTAATAAAGAACATATAAAGTGAATTCTTAACGAGAGAACAAACCACAGCCATTGTTTTTACCGATTTTTCAAAGACACGGAGAAATTTTAGCCGAAATGTTCCATTTTGCAATCCATTTCCATCCTGGCCATCCGCTCCTAAAAACGCATCTTAATTGTTTCAGTGCACTAAAATAGTAACTGTTAACATTTTAAGTTTCCTTTGATACAAATACGGTATGGCCTTTGGCTTTTCAAAGTAACTATACAATCTGGTAACATAGCCCCCCCCTCCCTTAAAGAAATAAGGCAGTAAATTAAAGGGAGGGACACTGTCCCGGCTTATATATCGTGTTTTTACGATAATGGCCAGGACTTTGCTTTAATCTTACTGTTTTTTCTTGGCATACAAAGAAAAAATCACTAAAATTGATGAAAGCAAAAGAATATTAACTAAAAAGACAAAATAACACCTAAAAAAGTCAAAATTCCTCAAGAATGACGAGCAATTTTGATTTCTTGACCGCCTGTCACGAAATCAAATTTGATGAACTGTAATCCACTTGCAATCCTGCACTTTATCAGTATCTCCTAATTCTTCTATTTTGCTCAATAGAATCTTTTTATCCAATTAAATTCTATATTTGGTGGCATTAAAGCGAATGATACACGGTATAACAACGTACAACATTGGTTGCTCAACAAATGTTGTACTATGTTGCAACTTGTTGAATGAGTAACAAACACATTCAACATTTTAAAACGATTGACTGACGCCGTTCAACAAGTTGCAACTTGTTGAACGGAATAGAGCCGAGTTCTATTTTCGTTCAACAACGTTCAACAACTTTCAACATGTTGAACGGCATATTTCAACATTCAACATCAAATGATACACTATCAACATTTGTTGAACAGCGGCTGCAACATTTGTTGCTCAACAAATGTTGAACCGTGTATCATTGGCTTTAGCGAAATAACATGAAAATAAGGTGTGCGAAGGTTTGTTATTTCGGCTGGGCAGTGTCGAGATATGAACAGTTTCCTATCAACAGGCACACATACACAAGCAGTTCCGTATTCAATCACTGTCCTTATAATTTGTTAGTAAGAAGTCCCTAGAAGTATTACTTCGGTATCATGCTAACTTATTAATAACAAAGCCAATCTATTTTTGTGTGGTGACCAGCTTTTTAGTTCTTGCTCCTAGACTGTGGAAATCACGTACATGTGATGTGGTTTGAAATCGAATTAAGTAGTTCAATGACGTTAAACAAAAAGAAATGTCATTAAAGTTTGCTCCATTTAACATGATATTATCCAAGTATCGAGAACCGAGCTGAGGTGCCAGAAGTGGCATGCATTTGAATCAAAATTAGCGCAAGGTCTACACTTACAATGCTGGCCAAAATGTTTTGGACACTTTGCATTTTTCACATTAAAACATCAATAAAATGTTCCCCCCCTCCTGAACAATGTTAAGTGCCAAGAGTCAAACATGTCATGGCGATTTGGGTGAGCGCATATTATCGCTTATTTACTATTTGCACACAGAAAAGTTAAAAAAAAGTGAAGTGCCCCTAATCCATTTGGCCAACATTGTAGTGTAAAGAATAAAAAAGAACGCACAAATGCGCAAAGTGGATTTCCGGTTGGATATTGTGGCTCAGGAATTTTGTCACCCTTTCAAGAAGTTCCTTTCAGTCTGGAAATTTCGCGGTGGGTTAAACCTCTTCCTATTACCTTCCAAACGAAATTTCCGGAAAGTTTTAAAAAACTGTGAATTTGCTTTCAATGATCTGAAAATATTGAACTAACTGAAAAACAGGATACCAGAATGGATTCGACAACTGAATTTAATAAAAAAAATTAAAGTTCCGTAGAAATCTTTTTCAAACTTGAAAAAATATAAATGCTTCAAATTACGACTTTTATAGAAGAGTGAATGACAGGCTGGCACTTACATTTTTTGCAAAACTTCTTCAGTTTACAGCAGATCTCTACGAAACTTCACATATTTAGTTACTTTAGTATGTGAAGTGTATTCATTGACCTTGTGTTTCATTATATTCAATATTCAAAAAGCTCGTGTTGTTTCGAAAAAGGAATTTTATATTTGGTGTCTACAAAACAAACAAAGTGGACGAATTAGGCACGGAATACAGACATGGAAACATGCACGAATTACAGTGTTTTTATGAGGAAAAGGACCGGAATTCGATGTCAAATGATTTCGGTGACGTTTTAAATCTGAGCAATTTATGAATTGTTAACTTGAGATACCAGGTAAAAGATTTTTCTGTTCAAAGTTGAGATATGTAGCTGGTCTACAAAGCGGGGTTTTTATTCCACTTTTTCCACACATTTACCAGTAAAATTTTTCCGCGAACCTTCACAGGTTTTACGCCGAAAAGTTACGGCAAAAATGAGTATTTTTATCTTCAATTTCCAAAGTTACGGCGATGGTTTTATTTGTCTTTATTTGATGTTTGCACTTTGTCCCGTAAACAATGAAATCTAAAATAATTTCTGTCTTCTCCAATTTTGGCCATATGTACTTCTGAACGTCTTCTTAATATTATTGTTTTGTTTTTCTACAGCTTCAAAGCAATATTTTAATTGTTTTCAAGATAGTTTGTGCGTAATTACTCTGCATATAGAGTGACATACTATTAAAATAACCAGAGGAAATGAAATTTTCGTGTGAAACTATTATGGCTGTCGGCTTTGCCAGTCAAAATTTCACGCCAAGAAAGAAAAGTAAGCTTTTGGCGCCCAGAATAGCCACAAATTCGCTTTGCTTTAGTAGAAAGAATTTCGGCCCAGAGATATAACCTTCATTTGAAATTCTTACAAAGTTGATTGTGCAATCTTAATTTCAGTTTTGCATGTAAGTATAACCACCTGTTGACATAAATTTGTACACGGCTCGCTTTTCTTAACAAGCGTGCTTAGCTACGTCCACTTAACCCTTTTAAGTTTTACCAGAATTACCCTGGATGTATGAACCCTAAAGTGTGACCATGGAAGCTTTTGAGTATAGTATTTTCCTGTGGTGCGGTATATTATGCCGTATAAAGTGGGATAACTTTTGAATTTATGAGTGAAATTATAAAGTGTGACCATTCAATTGAAAGCACTTGAGCAGTACTTTTAAATGATGCTATTATTCTCTCGATATTTTTCAAAATGAACATTTACATTTTTTTGTTAGTATTTCTATGTTTGCCTCTTTAAAAAGGAATTTCTGTAAACTAGTGTAAGACCATTGGCCAAGTAAAGGCTCCAAAATTTTTGTTTTTTTCAATGTTGTTCTCTTTGAAAATTAAATTTTATAGGAAGAGGTAGTAAACCGGAAGATCATTGACCAAAGAACAGGCTCCAACTTGTGCGTGCCCACAGCAGGTGACGAAAACTGTCACCCGATATTTGGCGCTAAGTCGGGAAATTCTCGTCTTGATTACAGCTGCTTGATCTGTCGCAAACTCGCCAGATTAACTTCAGTCGGTCGCTAACGCGCATTTGGATTTAAACGCTGTGTTAGGCATCACGCTCACCACATCGCGCCGGTTAAACGGCGGAAAAATGAGAAATTCACCGCATTCGTCGACCAGTATCACATAGAATCTTGTAATAAGGGAGTTAGTTCGCTTTTCGTTTCATGGCTAGTGACTAAGCCGAGAATGGACAGAATGGTTGTGAAGGGATTTTTGTCTGCCGCTTGGAGGGTGGGTGTCGAAGGGTCAACGTTTTTCGTCGTCAATGCCTTCACTATGTTCCATTTGATAAAGGTTAGTAGTTTAGTTCTTGTATTGCGTTTCCGGATATTATCAACAGTGTACGTATCGTACTCACTATCAACAATGAAAGATTTTCTTCATTGAAGATTAAAGCAGGTTCTATGCACAAAATTACGAACGATATCTTGTCATACAGTGTAAGTAAATTCCAAATCAAAGAAGAACTTGGTTGATTTTATTCTAGCGAGGAATTTCGCCCTTTCCGGTCCGTTTCGACATAACACAAAAATAGCAGTGATTTTAAACTTGGTTAGAACCAGTTCATTATAGTATAATATATAGACAGTATTTAGATCTAAGAATAAAACTCAAGCCTGTCTGATGCATTATAAACACATTGGAACTATAAGTAATAATTTTATTTATTTTCCAGTCGATAGATTTATTACTATTCGCGAAGCATTAAAGTTAAATTTTAATTCTTCATTGTTATTTATTTGTGGAAATTTCACGCGCGCGTAATCACCTTTTTCATTCGCAGAATTAATAATGGTACTTCCGGATAATCGCTGATTTAAATAAGAATCTTAATTTATCGACTTGATAATAGAATGCCTGTCTATGCTTTGTTTTGGTTAGACCTTTTCTCTTGAGTCTTGAGTCGTCAAATGCGGTCGGTTCTTACTGTTGATTTTGTTTGATTCTGTGAATCACATTCCGAAAGTGTAACTATTTTCATAAACGAGCAAAAACGTTTATGTGGTGATATTGAAGTTGTATAAATTGTATCTGATAACGCATTTCTACATCGTGACGATCAATTGAAAGCTCGCGAGCAATATATTTAAACGGGGTCATGTTTAATACGTTGTAAATCTGACACTTTACTATCGATTCCATGAATGAAATTCCTAAGTGTAACCTTTTCATAAAAGCTAACGAAAATATAAACGATTATGCGGTGATGTTTAATTTGCTGTGTAAGGCGTTTCTATCTAACGTTTTGCGTCTGTAGACGTAAGCTATTGAGCGGTATGTCGCTTCGGTGTTGTTTATTTTTCGATATCTGCCAAGATAAAATTCTAGAAAACTAAGAAAATTTTAGCTTGTGAACAGGACGTCTGGTTGAAAAGAAAAGCCGGTGAACGAGGTTCCACTCAGCTCGCTTCGCTCGCGGCTTCAGCTTTCTTTTCCGGTCCCGGGAGGCGAGTTCCCAGCCTAAGAAAATTTTTGCTTTGTCATGCTTATTCAGTTTAAGCTTGAAGTGTCGAGAACAAACAAACGGGAAGCCTCAACAATGATCCACCCGAAAATTATTTGCGGTAGAAAAGTAGTCTTGTGCTAGACACTTGTGACCATCTGTGGTTTGGTGTGATGTTTTAATCTTCTATTTTAATCACATTTGTTCTTTTTATGGAGATCTGAAGAACGTAACACATTGCGGTAACAGTAATAAAGTTAGTGAATGTCATGTTTTATGCTTTTCAGTTTTGGCGACTTTTGCATACCTTATTCTTGCCAAAAAAAATCGACGGACCCATATTTAAAGAGGGTATATTTCTCGCACGATTTCAGAAAACACGAGCTCTCAATATATAACTCTTATTTTGAAAATCGCGGTACATTGCGAAGATAAAGTGAAAAAAAAGCGATGTCCATACTTAACATATTTCTTTTAATGAGTTATAAAACAAATTCCTACACGAATTCGTCCATTATCAGTTCATTTCTGTCGGCCCGACAAATAGCAAACTCTATTCTCAAAACCTATATATTGTAACAACATTGAACGGCTCAGCGAGAAGGTTTTTTTTTTCCGAACTCGGAAACGCCAGGTTAACGGGGTGAACAAAAGTTATCGTGCTTATAAAAAGACAATCACCTCGCGTGTGACGGAAAAAGGACTCAAACTGCCGTCAAATGTTTTCTATTAACTACTCGCATTGTTTATGGTCCTTAGTGTTATGTTCCTGTCAACGTTTTCTTTCGCCACTTTTGGAAGTGAATGATAAATAAAGGGTTTACTGTGAAGTTCAATAAACTTTATTAGCCTATCATGACAAATCTGAAATATGTTAACGATTATTTATTTGTCGGGTATACGCATTTACGATAGTAGATCTTAGAAGGCCTTCTCAGTTGACTTTTTATAGAAGGTTCCCGTCATTATGTAATACAATATTTTAATATTTACAAGCAGCGTCTTGTTTGGAAGTTACCCATTTTTTTTCAATCAAAATACTTCAGTTTATATATAACTGTTGCAGTTATCTCATAAGCGTATTGATTAATTTTAGGAAAATGTGTGATAAAATGATTTTGGACAGTTTGCAAAAATGCGGAAAATTTCGAATCGGTAGAATCAGCATCACAGGACAGTCGTGCATCCGTAGGAGAAGCCATTACCGTATATGGCGCAATAGATCTTTTTGTGGATTTGAGAGTGGCTTCGCCAGCTTCCGAGTCATTATAAAGTAGTTTAGGAAATATCGTGTGTGCTTTTTTTATGAGCTAAGACGAACTTAGAAGGGGAATAAAGTTATCATTTAATAAAGTGAACTCCAGCTATCACGTACATTAGACAATGTCAACACTGAGAATAAGAGAAACAAGAAACTGGAATTCCGTTCCGTTCCTTGATATGCTGCCTTCTATAGATCTCTTTACGTGGACTGGAATATGAAAAGCCTTGCATCTCATCCTGTAAAGCAGGTTTAATGTTTGATAAGTATCGTTATTGCAGATAGCTAAACCTGTTTGTCTTGTTACTTCAGACAGTGGTTAGTACGATTAAGATTTGGTTATTCGTAAGGTTGCCAAACTAGTACTCTAAAAAATGTCTCAAAGTTGCATCGGTTAGTTCTTTGCATGAGAACTTCGTTGCTCTCCGGCTTTCCGTTATCCGAAATAAAAACACATTCTTTATGACTTATCTTATTTATTCTAATAACAAAACTAATTCATGTGATCATTAAGCCTGATACCCAACCGTGTCGAGAAAAAAATGATCCCGTTTTCCTCCCCTTGAAGTTACTTTTAGTCTGGGTGCAGGCGCCGGTTGACATATAGTGCGTAATTTCGCGGACGCGCGCGAAATTACGCCCTTTGGAACTTTGACCAAACGCGCGTAATTACTTGGCGACAAAGCTTTATTTATACAGACTGGGTTATTTTTGGATTCAGATCAGACCATCACTCCGACGAAGGGCTAGCGCTCGAAACGTCAGCTTTCTCGAATCTTTTTTACGGTGGCTAATTTACCTTATCGACTCAGTCGATAATACCAAATTCATCGTGTTCATAGTTTGTTATACAAAAACTAAAACTAATGCGCTCACAGTGATTGGTCAATAACTATTGACTGTTATACGGATAACCCACTCACATGGAAAATGAAGTTGTTATATCAAAGCAATATACCACACCTTTCTATGGTTTATCGGTGCAATAAACCACTTGGAATGTTGGAAAACACTCGAAAAGCTTTACAATCTCTTCTCGTGCTCTTTCAACATCCCACGTGGTTTATTGAGCCAATAAAGCTGTGCTGAAAATGGGCTAGCGCTCGAAACGCCAGCATTTGAGTGTCTTTACGGTGGCCAATTTACCTCGGTTGATAAGACCAAAGTTTCGTGCGTTGACGATAACCTAGTACATGTAACACGATCATAATGCCGGTGGAACAAAAGGGAGATAACGATGGAAGGTTAACCCTTTCATTCCCAGAGTCAGTTATGGAGACATGTGATGTAGTTCTAACTTTTGAGTCTGGATGAAATCCTTTGGTGTGACCATTTAAATGAAACCTCTTCAGCAGTACTTTTGCATGGTACCATAAATGTTTTTTTTTTTTTAATATTTTACAATATGAGAGTGGAGATTTTTCTTGAATTTTGATATCTGGCACTATTGGGAGTTAACGGGGTTAAGACTTGATACCGTATCAGCATTAGCCTTAACACCGATAATTGCAGCAATTCTATTCTATTTCACCACGTTCAGCCGAATAGAAAACATGTCTATGACATGCTAAATGAATACAACTGTATAGGGAGAGGCCGACCAGCCATACAAGCTTTATTTGATTTCATGCGAATCGAAACAATTTTTCATTTTACAATAAGTATCATTAACACTGCGTAAAACAAAGCTGGTAAATATAGTAACCAAAGCGACAACACGCCGGACGCGAAAAACCGGACAATGTCCGGAAACATGTTCTCCAAACCAAGTGCGTGTTAGTCAAATAACTTCCCTGGAGTTTAAGGAAGAGCTACATTAGGGTATAAATTGATTGATTGATTGATTGAATAGTAACGAGCGGGGGGGCGGGTGGGAAGTGAGCTTGTAACTGGTGGCGTCAATGGGTGAACCTCGTGGAAACGAGCAACATAACTAGCTCGAATTCCCAAAGGGAAATTGAGAACAACATTGCCATGCCGCAATCATGCAATGTCAAGAAATACGAGAATGTTAAAGTAATTAGTAATTCAGCTGAGAATTATAGAGCCCACGTCACGCGATTCTTGACTATGTCACGCAAGATTTTCGTCGCGTGAATTTCTCGTTATGTGCCATTTCCTTGCTTGTATTCGCCTTAATTTCCATCAGGTAACTTGTTGTGTTTATAAACAGAGCTAGTAGATTTACTCGTTCTGACTTACTTGACCGCAAGCTCATGGTACTGAGGCCTCTCTAAAAGCATTGTAACATATGTTATGAATTTATCAGAACTTGAAGCATAAGCATGCAATTGTTATCAAGTGTAGGAAAAACATGTACCGGTGCAAAGCGCAAAAACAACATGAAACCGATGTAAAGCGCGCGAAAAGATGTAATCAATACAAAGCGCGGGAAAACATGTAAATGATTCCAAAGGGCGACGAAACATGTAATCAGTACAAAGCGCAGGAAGACATAACACCGGTGCTAAGCGCGGGAAAACATGTAATCGGTACAAGGCGCGGGAATACATGTTATCAGTACACTGAAGGCGCGGGAAAATACGCGTTATCCAGGTCACGGTTTTTCTTGAGTTTGTTTTTAATGTGTGATAGTGTTTTTGGTTGAAAGACTATTAAAGAAGTTGTTTTCTTTTCCAGGAATTCGTGAAGCGCTACAGCTTGTTGTTCCCGAGAATTGAGAATGGAGATCTGCGAGATGATATGCCGAGCATTCTGGAATCCTTGGGGTTGGATCTACGGGAATATCAGATGGGCAAACAAAAGGTAAGACCCGGTCAACCTCGTCCCTGGAATAGGGATTAAAAGAAGAGACCCTGGGACCCGTTTTCCATGTAGTCGTTTAACGAGGCAATGTCACGGCGATTTAGCTGATTTTTAGACAAAACTCTTTGCACAAATTACTTCTACAACACTCAACAGAAAATATTCAAGTGATTCTTCGAAGGGAGGACCATAACCGGTTTGTAAACTTTTTTCCGTAGATACCACGAAAGCCGTCGGAACATTAAAAAATTGGCCACTGATGTTTTGAAGTTACAATCCATTTCCATCCTGGCCATCCGCAGCCAAAGACGGTTCTTTATAGTTTTAATGCCACAATATTGTTATTGTAAACAAAACTGGTGCATTATTTGTAGGTTTCCGTTGATGTAAATATGTTTTTTGGTTTGTCAAAATGATGCTAAAATGCGTGACACTTTAATGATAAGTGTTCCGACTTCTTTGGACTTCTTGGAACTTCTTGGGTGCTTACCATCTACGGGAAAATAAAAGCAGTTAAAATGATGTTATTCTGTAAAATCAGCATTCCAACAGAAACAATCGAAAGAGATGTCACCTACCATTTACAATTCGTTTTCCGGTTTTTGTTTTCCTCTTGTTATGAGGTTGGGACCCAGAGAAATGATCAGATGGTAAGAGATGTGTCTGTTGGTTCACCAACTTCATAATTTCCAACCGAAATTTCCGGAAAATGAACTGTTCCATTTGCTTCAAACCGAAAAAACCGGGAGTTTTGGTTAAATGTAAGCACCCTTTGTCTCATCTTAGTTGAGGAATTCATCCACAGCCCAGCTTGCACATCACAGTGAGCAACACCACAGGAAAGTACTGCTCCAAAGACTTCACATGAATGGTCGATCATCCATGGGCTCCAGAGAAATGTTAGAACTGAATGATGTGAAGGCAATTGAAGCCTTTCATTCCCAGAGTCAATTATGGAGACATGTTGTGTAGTTCCAACTTTTGAATCTGTTGACGAAAACCTATGGTGTGACCATTGATATGAAACCTCTTTGGCAGTTCTTTTGTATGGTACCATTTGTTTTACAACATTTAAGAAAAATGAATTTGGGATTTTTCCTTGAATTTTGATGTTTTGCACCCTTAAGTGTAAAAGGGTTAAATCTAGTTGTAAACGGGAAAAAGTAACTTTATTTTGCGTTTACTGTTCTGTAGATCTTTCTCCGAGACAGTCAGCATTCTCTTTTACAAACCCGTCTTCACTCGGAGCAGATCCACAAGATCTGTGTTTTACAGCGCTGGATCAAGGGAGTTCTACAGAGGAGACAGTTTCTCAGGCAACGAACTGCTGCCGTTGTGATTCAGGTACGAAAACGTATTAGATATTAGGTGAAAAGATGTTAGATGATACACTAACGGTAAGTTTATTTTTATTTCGTTTCTTCAGGCCGCGTGGCGCGGTTACCTGGCCCGCGCTGAACTTGAGCTGCAAGGACTGGCAGTACTTCGAATCCAGTCCTCCTGGCGCATGTTCGTTGCTCGGCGTTACTATCTAGACGTGCGTTACAGAATTGTTGTGTTACAGAGTCACGCTAGAGGATACTTGGCAAGAAGAAGGTTTGTTAGACAGTGTTTTCTTTCATGATTAAATACTGCGCGTTAAAATGTAGTAAACATTACTTAACATATGTACAAGAAAATCTTAAAATTGAAGCGGCTGCAATTCTGCTTACTAAGTTTTGCGTGCACTTTATTTTTCAAATTTCAAGGAATCATTTCTCACTAAACTTTGTCACGATTTGTTAGGAATGTTTGGTATTCAATTTGATTTTAAAAGGCGTTTTCGGGATCGACGACTAGTTGGCATTTTCTTGTGATCGCAAAAAATCGTGAAATTAACTTCTGGCGAGAGTAATCGAGAGAACTAAAATAAAACAAATAACAGACCAGCGAGCAGATTGGTAAAGGGGCCATGCAAACTCTGGGCCGGTTATTTAAACGAAGTTTAGACGGTGTTTAATAAAACCGCGGTCTAAACCAATTTCATTCCGTGGCCAACCATAATATTAAACGTTATTTACTGTAAACAGTGTTCAGAAGGCATATAGCACAGACTAGAAAAACATTTATCTACTTAAAATGACCCATTTATAAACAGATGTGGAGGTCCATTAATTAGACTTCGTTTAAATAACCGGCCGTTTGTGTTTGACGGGTAGATTTGTAGTAAAGCAAAATTCACGCGTGCAATCTCAAAATTGAAAATTAGTTTCATGCCCTGAAAAAAAAGAAAACTCAAACAAAGGTAACCAGATCGAATAAAATTGAATAAAATTGACTTATCTTGCGCCTGTTAACGTCAAGTCCTTATGTCATGTATTAAAATTGTAGAAAATCGTGTATACAGTGTAAATATTTATTTTTTGTAAAAAATGTGGTCTTGTTATTTCTGCATGAAGACGTTAGCTTCTTGAGTCGCACTTAAAGTCGAGTATAAATAAATATGTGTATGTGTGTGTTTTGCAGATATGCAGAGAGGGTTAAACAAGTCGAAGAGCTGATGTTAAAACGGGTTTCCTGCAAGTCGCCTGTCTCGCCGTAAGATTTCCTTTTCCACATAGACGTAATGGAATAGAGACGGTTTACCAAAATGGCGGCCGCACGTTCAAATTTAAATTTAAGCCCCAATAGTTATTCTTTTATATGTATGCTAATTAGCCTCACTGGCCTCATTTTAGAGTAAAAATTCATCTGAATTTTGCACATGTTAACGAGGCCACTAAGGCTGATTAACATTCATTAAAAGAGTAAATAAAGCGGCCGCCATTATGAAGGAGGTCTATAGTGATCATCACCAAATTTCTCCTTGTAATATCAATGCTTATAAATCAGAGAGGTCATGAGAATTCTGGACATGATCACCCAAGAGCAATTCTCTTGATATCTTAACAAATTCTCCTTACTATTCAATAAGAAAAACAGATAGATAGAAAAACAGACTTTGGCATACAAACGTCTGAAGTGTTTCTAACCTTCCCACAGTGGTTTGTCTAAGAATTTGTAATGTGTTGTCTTAGAAAATTTCTTTGTTCCTGTTCAAGAGGGATTACAGTTAAATGCCATTTTTGTACGATTTTAGATCAGTTATGTGCAATTATCTTGTTAACATTTAAAACAATCCAATTTAAAACAATTGGTTTTTAGACGGATCGATCTTGTCTGGAGTTTGAATTTTTTTTTTTTTGTGATTTGTGAGTGTTTGTGTGGGAAAAACGGTTGGGAATTGTGAGATTCTTTTAAAAAAATAAAGAAATCTTGTAGATTTTATGAAGTTTTAAGAGTAGAAGTTAATGATCAGAAGATGGACACCCAATTAGTCCGCTATTAACCTGGGGCGCTCTTGCGTGGGTATCAACTGTTTCTTGGTAATTTTCTCTCTTCTGGGTTATCACTCGTCACGCAAAAGTTCTCCCCTCTTGCTTACCTAAAATAATGACAGGTATAACGTCGGGATTGTCACGCAGTAATGCGTGACGAACCCGAAGAGACTGCGTGACGAACCCGAAGAACGTCTGCTTGGGCGCCATGCCACGCAGTTGCACAATCTCTAAATTATGGTTGCGTTGTTTAGTCGACAGAAACTTTCTCCATTGCGGTCACTTAGTCGATCATTAAGTGATCCTTCGAGGTACAAAGTACCACTTCATTCAGAAGACGGCGTTACTTCTGAAGACTATCTAGACGAAAACGAGGAAGTGTCGGACAGGGCTAAAAACGGAGAAGAATATGAGGACCCTTGGATGCCAAGAGAAAGAGCTCCCTCCAAGTAAGAACACCACAAGTGTCGCTTTTCGTTTGTATCGAAATGTGCTGTAGGATCCAGACGAAGTAACCAAAGCTGATATACATTTGCTTACGGATACCTCCATAATACGGACACCTCTCTATTACGGACTGTTCACTTGGTCTCGAAGATACCAAAATTCATGCAATCTCTTCCTCTATAATACAGACACCACTTTAATGCGGACACTTTGGACTGCACTTGAGGGTTACATCCACAGACCGTGCTTAACTGTACAACGGCCGCCTAAGCTTTCACCGCTTTTACTGCCTTCTCGCGCAATGAGACGGACTTTACTGCAGTCTAACACCGTTCTCGTTGATTTTATTGTTTTGTTTTCTTTCTGAGTTTACGTTTTTGAGTAAATTGGACTTAATGTTTCTTTACAGGGTTAAAGAAATTTCCAAAATGCTAGAGGATAAACTACCGCAAAATGAATCGAGGGACAAGGTATGTGCGGGAGACTTTATTATTTGGTACATCGCGTTTTAAGGTCGTGCTACAGTCCTTGTTCTTTTCTCTTTTCGGAGGCGTGGTTCCAGTACTGGTCTCTTTCGTCATGTTGTTTCCTTAACAGACGAGAAACTTAGGGCGCTTAACATTTGTCAGAACTGGCCCTGTCGTACCGATCGTTTTGTAAATAAAATGTGCCTTTATGAAGGCCTGTTTCCACAAGTTCATCGAAATGGTACACACTGTGTATGAATTGACCGGTCAAGCTGGCCTGTTCCGACACATTGTTGCATAGTATTCACAAGTTGATCGGTCCTGCCGGCAGTTTTTACAAATGATAAGCGCTCTTAGCTTCAATTCACTCTCCCTTCCTAGAGGATACTCCAGTGTTGCTTCTTTAATGAGGAAGGCTAGCACCAATGAACTGTTGATGTTGATAACTCTCCCCGTTGCTCCAATCAAAGGGTCGTTAGTTTCGTAACTTGACTGTTCTCATTTCCTTCTCTTAGGTTGTCCGCCAGAGGTCATCCTCAGTGCCCAACAGTCCAGAAACCAAGCGACACAATCGGCCTCCTCCAATCGAACTTACGCCAACCAAACCGCCCCGGAGAAACGCCTTCAGTGAACTGAGCCCTATACCTTCTCCCACGACACCCACCACAAAGTCAGCCGAGGATCTTCCGAGCGAACTCAAACCCCCTAATTTTTCCCGAAAGCTCACGAGCAGCATTCGAAGGCGCCTGTCACCTAAAGGCAAACCTGGTCAGCGGTATAGCGCTTCAGACGTTCTGGACGATCGATCGTCAGTTGTTGATGACATGCATTTGTTGAGGACTGGGGTGAAGTCGAATTTCCCCAACAGTTTACACCGCGCTGAGTATGGCGGCAAAGTGAAGAAAGGATTCCTGCGTAAAATTGCGCGCAACAACTCTCTAAGAAGACGGTCTGATACTAATTTAAACAAAAGTGCGGCAAAGAAATCATCCACCGAGTTGCCTTTAGGAAGTGCTTCGCATGAAGGTCAGAAAGTTCTTCTATTGGCATTAGCCTTTCGTTATTTTTATTATTTATTTTGTGTGTGTTCTGTTTGGAGGAGCTTCGTTTGGTTTGTTTGTGTGGTTAACATTTTCAGTTCACACTGAAGTCGCTTGCAGCGGTTAACCCAGAGTCAATTATGGAGACATGTCATGTAGTTCTAACTTTTGAGCCCATCGACGAAATCCTGTTGTGTGACCATTCAAATGAAACCTCTTCAGCAGTACTTTTACATGGTACCATTTGTTCTAACTTTTGAGTCTGTTGATGAAATCCTATGGTGTGACCATTCAAATGAAACCTCTTCAGCAGTACTTTTGCATGGTACCATTTGTTCTAACTTTTGAGTCTGTTGATGAAATCCTATGGTGTGACCATTCATATGAAACCCCTTCAGCAGTACTTTTGCATGGTACCATTTGTTCTAACTTTTGAGTCTGTTGATGAAATCCTATTGTGTGACCATTCAAATGAAACCTCTTCAGCAGTACTTTTGCATGGTACCATTTGTTCTAACTTTTGAGTCTGTTGATGAAATCCTATGGTGTGACCATTCAAATGAAACCTCTTCAGCAGTACTTTAGCATAGTACTATTTGTTTTTCATCATTTTACAAAATGAAATTTGGGATTTTACTTGAATTCAGTCTTGGGAGTTAAAGGGTTAAGCATCCTGCAGAAGCAAGAGATCATCCTGGTCTGAATGCTTTTAAGGCTAGCCTGTCAAATAAAATACTTTTTAATAAACTGAGGTGATAGGTAGAGTTATAATAAGATTGAAGTTATTAATAAGTTAGAATTAGTTTATGATAATTAGTTATGATTAGATAAATAGTTTTTATTGGATAGTTGTGATTGTAATGTATAAGGTTTTTTAAATTTTTTATAGTTATTGTATGTAGTAGTCCACGGCTCACTGGAAGACCATTTTTGTAATGAATGTGATCCCGTGTTTTTAAAAAGCGATGATGATGATGATGATGATGATGATGATGATGACCCAGTGTTGTCTATTATGCTTCACGTGCCTCTGTTATTGTTTTGGTTTGCACAGGAGCGAGGCTTCTATAGTCCAGGGCCGGGTTGTTGAAACCACGATTAGGCTAACCCAGGATTAGCGTCAATTTCAATTTCAATTTCAATCAATTTCAATCCAGTTAAACAACTCAACAATTGAAAAATTTCCAAAGTGTTCTGCCCTTCAGTTTTGACTTTAACTTGTCTTCACTACTAGCTACAAATGACCTTTTGACAACATTTTTAAACAGAAAAATGAAATCCTTGGTTAACTTTTAATCTAGGATTAGCGTTAATCGGCTTTCGAACAACTGGTTCCAGAGGCGCGTGGAGAACAATGCGCAATACTGGGTCTTCAATAGAACGTCGAAAGTTATTTGTCTTTACTTTGGTATGCATTCATTACTGGTCGAGAAAACTCGCAACATATTTTCAACCATTAAAAAGTAGCCGCATACCAATCGTAACGTGCTCGCGCTCATTTTCCCGCGCTTGGGGCCAGCTGATTTCTGATTGGTTCATTGGATTGTCTGCCTCCGTTATGATTGGCTAGATGGATTACTTTTTTATTTGGTTTTACGACATTAAAACGAAAACTGCTCTAAATATCAACGATTTAACCGTAAAACGTCGGGGTAGTATTTCAAACAAATCCACTAAAGCTGTTTCACGGTCCTGATGCACGAACACAAACACTGATGTAGGGGTGATTCCCTTAACGTCTAACTGTTTTTAATACAGTTTCTTTTAATCACTCGCGGCAAACAATTTTCATTTTTATCATTTACTTTGAGTGCTACGCAGCAAAAACATTTTTCGTGCAAAGTTTGCTGCTGAGCAGATGTAAAATTTTGATACTTATGGAAAATCTGACAAGTTTTGGTTTTCTCAACTGAGTCGATAAGGTACATTGGCCACCGTATAAAAGTGATTCAAAAGTTGACGTTTCGAGCGCTTGCCCTTCGTCACTGGAGCGAAGCTAGCGCTCGAAACGTCAGCTTTTGAAAAACATTTTCGTGTTTCACTCCCTCGCAGACGCAGCGCCACAGTTTCTTCAGAAACTATTCCCTTTATTAACTTGACAATTTGTTTGATGTCCTCTTTTGTCTGTTTGCAGACCTGACAAAGGCGCTGAAGCAGACGAAGATAGTCAGCTGTAATGTCACACCAGGTCCTGTGCAGTGGAAAAATACGGGCAAAAAGTTCGTAAAGGGGAACGAGGAACTGGGTGAACTGGAGGTGTTTCTGATGAATAAGGTACACACTGCCTTGCGCCTGTTTACATTCTTGAAAATGTAATACAGTCTAACCGCTTCTTACGTTCATCTCTCTGTTACAGACAATTCACTTGGTCCCGAAAAGGCTGAAACACATATTATCTCTGCATATGTATTATGGACGCCTCTGTTAATTAACGCTCTCACTCCCAAGAGTGCCATATTTGGTTAATTTGTGTGAAATTTGCACAGCCAAAAGACCTTGGAAAGATATTCACGTCGGAAACATATAATTGTTTCCCCTCTTATATGAGACTTGATTTACCACCCATACAACTTTAGTCAGTTTTCTTCTTTGCACTTTTAAGGTCAAGTTATTATCTAACAACAACCTATGCAATGAGAACTGCATTTTCCAATTTAATATGTGACTTCCTCCAGGTCATTTGTTGTCCTTTTTTAGCATACCCCAGATGATATCTTTTAAATGATATATCACATGTGCTCGTTCAGTTCATAGTCACCATTTTAGAAAAATACCTTATTATAGGAAATTAACGCTCCTGTAAATTAAGGTCTTTGAAATTAACGCGACTTAAATTAAGACGAATTGGAGGGAAAATTTCTTTCGAATAAAGGAAATTAACGCGGTGAAGGGGCAAATTTTCAAAATCAAGAAAATGAACGCGATTTTTGATGTCTCTAAAGATATTTTGGCTGACTGTTTAGTACAAAAAAAAAAGAAAGTCGAGAACCGCTCTTCTGAAAGCAAGAATAAACTGGAAATATTGCATATGACATATCTTTAAGGCTTTTATATTGTTAAAGATTGAAAAATACTGTGCAGAAAAGAGAAGGTTATTGTTTCCTAGTTGCTATAGTGTTCGGACGGTATCCAGAATTTGGGGTGAAATTAAGGTCTCGGAAATGAACGCTCCACTTACATAATGTCGCGGAAATTAACGCTCACAAAAATTAACGCGACTTAAATCAACGCTAATTTTGAGAATTGGCGTTAATTTCATGGAGCGTTAATTTCCTGTAAGGTACGTCATTTCACACGGTAGTGAAATAGCTAAGTAGGCACATGGGTGTGTTCCTTCGCTTTTCATGATAAAGGGTTCCACTGTATTGCATGACTTTAGCAGTTACGTAATCTAATTGTAATTTTCACAAAGGGCGCGTTTTTTTTTTTCATGGCGAATCCAATTCCGGAATGCTTCCGGCCATTCTCATACCAGGGGCAGAATGACCAGAATCGCAAATATCTTGCACCTCTTCAGAACCTCTAATTTCATTCGACCTGGATGAGGTGCACCTCTATTGTTTTTAGGGCTAGGGTCCATTGTTCTGTTGTTTGTTCTATTGTTTTCTCAGCCAATCCTGTGAGGCGTTCCGTGACGTACATGCCGCCTCCAGAATCGTTCTCAATTCCCATTCCATTCATTCCCACTCCAAAGGAGACCAAACAAACGCGCCCAAATTTTCATTTTTTTTTCTCTTCAGGTCTCCATCTTGAACAAAGAGGAGAACAAGCGGGACACTATTGTAGACCGTGTGTTTAGAAAGGCTCTACAAGAATTCCACATGCAGCTTATTGCATCATATTCTGTTCTTATGAAGGTAGGATAATTCTAACTGAATTCAACATTGTTAGAACATCGTAGGGCATGATGTGGTGTTGGGTTGTTATAACAAAGTCAGGGGAGCAGGGATGGTGCAGTGGTGAGAGCACTCGCAACTCACCAATGTGGACCGGGTTCGATTCCCGGAGTCTACGCCATATGTGGGTTGAGTTTGTTGTTAAGCTCTAAAACCCCGGCTACACGTTCTAACATTGCTATATAATACGTCCAACATTTGTTGTAAACAATGTTTAACGAGCGGCGAAACGTCATTCAACATCGCTCCAATGTTAAAAGTTAGCGAAAATGTTTGATCGGGATCAAAACATCCAACAGAAAATGTTGGTCAAACATCCTCTAACATGGCATGCTGAACGTTCTAACATTGTTCGACCAACAAAATGTTGTACAACAATGTGAGAACGTTTAGCCGGGGTTTTAGCTCTCGTCTTTTCTCCAAGGGTTTTTCTCTGGGTACTCCGGTTTTCCTCCCTCCACAAAAACCAACATTTCCCAATTCCAATCCGGAAACAGTGGAACAGAAAGTAAGAGCCACCTCGTGGATTTCACTGAAATTCCTATTTATTTATTTGTTTGTTTATTCATTTATTTACAAAGTCAAATAAGACTTTTTTAAATAAAGGCATCAGCTAAACACATCTGCTATCATATTATAACATGTCCTTTCACTTTTGTTTTCATAACATAGGAAGACAAGTCGTTTACCCTAAAGTACGAAGATTTGATGGGTCAGTTTGAGTTCACACTGAATAAAATCATCAAAAGTGAGCGGATTACGGACAGTTTCCCTGTCATTATGGGTGTAAACGCGTTTGCTGGAGTAATCTCCGAGTTTATCACCTCAAGGTACCTCTTATTATTTTGGTATTTTAGCTGTTTTCTATTGAGTGTCGAAAGTAATTTCGCGACTGCTTTGATTTTGCAGTGCTTCGCTTTGTGGTTGACTAAAAAAATCTCCCGCCACTTTCTCAACCAATCAGAAGTAAAACCAAAACCAATCGTGACTTGCATGCGTTTTCCCGCGCTTGGCGCCTGCGACATGTATTTGCTTCGAGCTCCGATTGGTTCATTGGGTTTCCTGCGTCTGTTGTGATTGGTCAGAGTAATTGGTTTTGGCACTCAAGTGAAAACCGCTTTATTGTGTTACGTGTAAACAGTTTCGCAACAGGACAAAAAATCAAATCTGACTTCTTTGTTTTGCTTTTTGTTGTTGTTTACAGAACACTCACGCAGCCCAAACCGGCGAAGGTAAGAAGACAACTGCTTTTTCGATTAGAGTATAATTGAATTTGCGTTTAGGAAGCGTTAAGACCCCTGCAATCAAGAAAACACTTAAAAACAGCATCTTATTCTTTCTCCATTTATTGCGTGTCCACGCAGCATTTGTTGTGGAAGCAATGCAATACAATGCAATGTAAGCTAGGAAACTAAGGGCACGTTTCTTTTTTAGAACATATTCTGGCCATTCCAAAAACACAATACCTGTAAATATTGCACCTTTTGATCTTATAAAATGTGTTGGTGAGAATGTAAACAACATAGTTTTGTTAGCGTATTCTGATTTCAGAATGATCTTAGCGTCTCCCTGTGCGAGACGCTTATGGAAGGCCAAATGGTGCAAAATTCAAGAACTCTAATTTAATCACATTCAAGGATAACGATCACATTCAAGGATAACGATCACATTCAAGGATAACGATCACATTCAACAACCACATTCACATTCAACATATCTAAATTAATCAATTTCAACAGTCATCTCGATCACATTCAAGGTCACACATCACATTCAACAAGCACATTCACATTCAACATATGTAAATTATCAATCACATTCAACAGACATCTCGATCACATTCAAGAACATTATTTAAATGTAAACATATCCCATAATGTTTTGCGTTACTGTCGACGCAAAATAGACAGGCTGAACGCGACTCCCACTCGCCTTTAAATCACAGCTATGAATTTGTTCTCTTCAATTATATTGACCTTTTGATCTCGGCGGATCTCAAATTGATAGCCGGGAGGATTTCATGCTGTCCAGGGCCGTTAAAATTATATTATTTCTTTATGCATTGTTCAGTGCTAGCACAATTGGCATACATTGCGGTTTCTTTGGCTCACTTTTGTTGCAAGATAAATACTCAGTATCGGCTAAAGTTTGTTATCGCTTTGAAAGCGCTGGGATTGTTAAATTTCTCAGGCCGTGATTTAGTGTCTTGCAACAAAAGTGAGCCGAAGAAACCGCAATGTATGCCAATAGAGCTTGCACCGTACAACGGCATATAAAATAAATAATTCTATAAACGGCTCTGGACAGCATGAAATCCTCCTATCAATATGAGAGATATAAGTACGCGGAGATCAAAAGGTCAATGTCATGGAAGAGAACAAACTCATAGCTACTAGCTGTGAGCTAATGGCGCAAATCTCTCAGACATCTCACTGGGAAAGCTTCATGCTGTTACTAACATGGTATGTAGATACCAGTGTTACAATCATTCACTAAAAGTTTCAGGTTTTAACGATGTTTTGCTTCGATTTGGAAAGGTCACGCAATTCGTCACGCTATTTCAGATAAGCCGTGAAAATAAACAAAATTGAACCAGTTGAAAGTTATTTTTGCATCATACATGCTTATAAGCCGATTTAATGGAACTTATAGTGAATCCAATCTTTTGTGATGGGATTTTTGCGTAATTGGCCGTCATGTTGGTGTAAGTGGTAAAAAGGCCAAGATTGCCGCTCAATACAATGTCTAATATTCGTCCGCCTTTAACTCTTGAACGAAATGCTCTGGCGCTTCAAAATTTGGCCCAGATGTGTAGTTTTAAACCCTCTACAATTCCATAAACATTTTGGAATCGAAATCTGTTTTTCAATGCTTCTGGAATTTTGATATGAAGTGCAAGCCAAGAATGATTTTTAAGCCACTGGCTACGTCGACAGTAGCGCAAATCATTATGGGATATGTTGACATTTAAAAAATGTTCTTGAATGTGATCGAGATGTCTGTTGAATGTGATTGATAATTTACATATGTTGAATGTGAATGTGCTTGTTGAATGTGATGTGTGACCTTGAATGTGATCGAGATGACTGTTGAAATTGATTAATTTAGATATGTTGAATGTGAATGTGTTGTTGAATGTGATCGTTATCCTTGAATGTGATCAAATTAGAGTTCTTGAATTTTGCACCATTTGGCCTTCCATAGACGCTTGTGTAAGCAACCAAAGCGTGAGTGACTAGGCGGTAACAACTGGAAGCTCAATAGTTTCTCTTGAATCTATCCGTCATTCTACATCTTAGACCCTATCCACACCAACTAAAGTTAAGTCTATCATTTTTGGCCCCTGTAGTTACTTTCGTCGTTCAGTTAAAACCACTCTATTAAAACAATATGCTGAACCCTTCAACTCCAAAGAGTGCCATAAATCAATTTTCAAGAAAAATACCAAAGTTCATTTTGTAAAATATTGAAAAACAAATGGTCTGACCATGCAAAAGTACTGTCAAAGGGGTTTCATTTGAATGATTACACCAAAGGATTTCATCAACAGACTCAAAAGTTAGAACAAATGGTACCATGCAAACGTACTGCTGAAGAGGTTTCATTTGAATGGTCACACCATAGGATTTTATCAACAGACTCAAAAGTTAGAACAAATGGTACCATGCAAAAGTACTGCCGAAGAGGTTTCATTTGAATGGTCACACCATAGGATTTCATCAACAGACTCAAAAGTTAGAACAAATGGTACCATGCAAAAGTACTGCCGAAGAGGTTTCATTTGAATGGTCACACCATAGGATTTCATCAACAGACTCAAAAGTTAGAACTACACTACATGTCTCCATAATATGAGTCAGAGGGTTAATAATATACGTACTGCCTGCAATGGTAGTAACAGTGGTCAATAAAGCTTCGTTTAGAAGAGAGTTCATTTTAAATATTACGGGAAGTTCGAAGATACTTTTCAAACCAGTTTAACTAAACAGCATTTAAACATATTTAAGCGTTGGTGTGAACCGAATCTTAGGTTGATGTGGTTGTGCTAATTTTAAAACTCCGTGTTTTTTCCTTGTTACCAAAGCACCACAAGAAACATGTGAAGAAACGAAAGTCCTCAGAGCTCACGGTAAGTGTTGAGAGAATAATTTTCCAGGATGGAAATGATTAAAAGCAAACATGCTTGTTGCTCTAAGTCCCAAAAACCATTCGGGCCCGAAAAGCTGTGTTATGTGCAGAATGTTTGCCAATAAATATTTAGTTTTTGTTGATTTTGAAAGCTAAGTAATAAAATCTTACGCTTACTTCACAAGCTGAGCTGGTTTGCGGGCTAAAAACGTCGATGCCATTCGCTAGAAACTAAATTTTAAAAATAGCTTTCGGGCCCGAAATGTCTTCGGGAGTTTTAAGAAACACACGCCAGGGCGAACAAGTACCGGTATGGTTTAATACCCACCCCCCTCCCCCCCTCCTCCCATCCTCTCCCCATCCTTCCGGTCTTGGAATGGTGAGGCTTGCATTACATAGCGGCAACTGTCGAGTGACCCGTGACGAGACTTCGTGCCGGTTTACCCATCGTGACCTCATGTATGGATAATTGATTTGTGGTCTCTTAAAAAACGCGATGATACAGTTTATTCACTGTTTTCTGAAAAAAGAACCTAGCAGTTTCTGTAGAAATGAAAGGAATATTATCTTTTGATCTTGTTATTCCAAATAATCGTTAACTTTTATTGTTTGCTTCTTTCAGTTTTTTTTTCGAATTACAAAGATGATTATTCGAACAGTACATTAAACCACTCATTGTACCAGGATAGCCCTTGTCAATGTCGTCTTTTTACTTAAACTGTAAATTTGCATACGACGAAAACGCCTGAAATAATTTCGCATATATTAAAAAATAAAAAAAGTATCAACCAATAAGAATGCGGTGTGAATCTTACATCAGCGACAGGCTAGAAGGTTCATTGTTCAATTTTGTTTCTCCTGCGTTGTGAAATGAACTCTGCTGTTGATGTAATGGCCTGTTCGTCGACGAGCGCCACTACGAGCAATGCTTCTGTTAGTAAAGTCAGAAGGTGGGCTAGTATTGGTATTAGGAATCGAGCGGGAAGTTTCGTTCACCGTACGGTATGTCTGGCTCTAATTACGTACCCAAATTAGTTACTCTAATTGCCTCTCTGATTACTTTTCCCTCTCTTAATTGCAACTCGAGATGCGCTGATATCAAGTCACCTTTACATAAGTTTTATTTTGTTTTGTTTTAATCTTTTTATTTTCAGAAAATTTCAAAAAAATGTTTATTTTTTCGTTGAATCTTCTGCTATGTCGGCGGTACATTGGCTAAATTGATTGGTGCAAAAAATATATTTTCTCTCCCGCTTTGAAAGTAGGCTTTGGCTCCTTTTCGTTTGCCTTCTGTACGTTGAACCAAGTACTTTTGAATGCTAGGATTTCACTCTTTGTTTTCTCTCTCTAAAGATTGACATTTAAAGGATGATTTTCGACTTCGTTAATTTGTTTAACATATCATAGCGGAAATGATGCTTTGACTCCATTCGAGAAGCAAAGTACCATCAGTTTATTCTTATTCACCATTCGCTGCTTATACGCCCATTTTCTCTAAATATCATTATCAGTATCATTCGCCCTAGACTACAAGCAGTCCCTCTCTGGATAGTCGAGCGGGCGAGCAAATAAGCGATCGGCGATCAACCGAGCGGCGAGCGAACGAAAGTAATGCGAACCGAGGGCTCGGTAGACTGTTAGCAGTCCCTCGCTGGATAGTCGAGCGCCGGGGGCGAGCAAATACGCGATCGGCGATCAACCGAGCGGCGAGCGAGTGAAAGTAATGCGACGTGAAAAAGTGTTAAGTTTAACGCTGTAAAAAGTGTTAAAAATGAAACTAGACGTTTCGGCAATGCTGCCTTCATCAGTAGTAAAAATGTGTTCGTTGCTAACGTGTGCGAAAATTCAAAAAATTCAAATTCACGCGCGCCGAAGAAAAGCGCGCGCAAGGCTAGCATACGAGTTAATTATGAAAAGCCAAAGTCTTGGTTCAAACCACTCGGCGCCAAAGTCTTGTAATTGAAAATGAACCGCATTTCTTCGCGTCTTCTCCTGATCTGGTCACCTAGATTCGCTTTAATTACCGCTACCATCATGTCGCTGAGGTTGTGGTTTGGTCTCGTAAAATGTTCAGGCACTGGCAGCGCAACTTTCTTTTTGATCACATCCAATCGGTGTTCACGGAAGCGGTCTCCAAGACGACGGCCCGTCTCGCCAATGTAGACAATTGCAGGGCATTTACGGCATGAAATGCAGTAGACCAATTGGCTTGTGATGTACGTATAATGTCCCGAGATCTTGATGTGTCCATTTGTAGTTCTAATACTGTCACTGGAATTGATAAAAGGACAGGTACGGCAGTCACGTCGGTTGCAGGGAAATGCGAACCGAGAGCTCGGTAGACTGCTAGCAGTCCCTCTCTGGATAGTCGAGCGGGCGAGCAAATAAGCGATCGGCGAACAGTGGAACCTCCACGTGTGACCACCTCTTCTAAGCGACCACATTTCCAAAATACCAAATTTCCTCCACTTAAAAAGCTATAGTCCAAACCTGTCGTAAGCGAACGTGACCACACAGCGCTGATGATTTGAACTGTTCTATTGTTTTTAACCTCTGGTATGCGACCACTCCCCCATATTTGGATCTCACTGCAGACGCAAACTGAATAATGTGTTATAGTACAAGTCCAACAAAGCGAAAATTTTGTCCCTTGCATCAAAACGTCAAGTTCTTTGTATATTGAAATTACTCCAGGTTGATATGATTTAAAGTTAAGACCGCCTTTTTTTCTCCACTTCTAATTTTTCTTCTCCTTATTGTATCAATTTGTAGTGCTTTTGTAGAGCGAAAAAAAGCCAGAGTTATGTTTGAAGTCGTGATCACAACGAAGCACTATATTTTTGTTTTAATCATGTTTGATTTTAAGTTTCTGTTAAAGGAGCTAAGTTACGGGGATTTTGACGGTTTTTGATCAAACCTGTCCCAAGTTAAAACCTAATGCCTTTGTCATACACGAAACACTTACAGAACACGAAGGGGAAAGGATCAAGTGCACACAACGTGATTTGGTCGAATTTGTTCAAGATGCAATCCATTTCCATCCTGGCTATTTGCAGCTCATTACACTTGTGTTTACTCATGGAGCACTAGTAGATTAATTTGAAACAAAACCGAACCATTTTTTTTTGGGTAAAATAGTTGAACAAAAAAGTTAAAAAAACTGCGTGGCACTTGTGACAATAAATAATAGAAAATGTTAATGTTGAAAAGTAACGAAAATTTGAAATCTGATTTTTCAGACGTTTCGGGCTGAGACCTTCTTCGGTGAAATGTCGATTTCACCGAAGAAGGGCTAAGCCCGAAACGTCTGAAAATTCTCAAATTTTCGACACTTTTCAACATTAAGTTTTTCCATTATTTCTGGATGTCCACTGATATAAATGCCTTTTGGGCTTTTTAACACTAAAAATGGTGGCGTAACTTCTTTAAACAAAATATTGTGACATACATTTTACAGGTGGGAGTTAGCTGACACAAAACTGTTTTTTCACGATCCTCAATATTCCCGTCAGTTTCTCCTCCGGTTAATTTATGACAGGTGTTTGCCGTGAAGGTTCTTAAACCCTGACACTATATAAGGGTAGAATATCGACACCGTTAAAACGATAACTCAGAATTGTGTGAACAGCTCGTTTATATTTCTTTTCTGTACATGAAAAGTTTAGCATCAGGTATACAATACTAGGCTGAGCCGTAAGTTTCATTAATACGCCATCGTAACCATATCTTTTTCGTTTAGCATAGGTGTTTTGGTACTGTAATTTAGCGAATACAATTTATAGGAACTCCAACCAAAGATCACAGTACCAAAAAGGATACCCTATTTAAGGACTGAGCACCTCAAAACCCATAGCCTATCCCGCGGCACACACCTATATAGCTTATGTGGGAGTACCCTCTCCCCCTTTTTTTTGCCGCGGGAAACATTGATATCTTGGCGATTCATAATTTTTGAAGATGATTCACCCACAATTTTTTGAAATGGCAGCGCACTACGTTAACAAAAATCGTCATTTATTATTTTCAGAACTTTAATGGCCACCAGTTCTCTACCACTCAGTTCAGTATCCCAACATTCTGTGAGCACTGTGGAGGGTTCATTTGGGGACTCGACAAAGGATTCGTTTGCCAAGGTAACTTATCTCGTCTTCTCTTTGAGTTTAAACCCGTATAATTTAATGGTGCTGTTATACGTTACAATTTTTCGCGCAACTTATCTCGCATAAAAAAATTGTTACGTTAGACGTTATAATGTTACACATTGTCTGGCGACTGAAAAAAAATGCGTAAAATGGTTGATTATTAGAGCAGTTTTCAATTGAGTGTGGTAAAACCAAAACCAAAGTAATTACTCTGACCAATCACAGCAGTCGTAAACAATCCAATGAACCAATCAGAGCTCGAAGCAATTACATGTCGGCGGCGCCAAGCGCGGGAAAACGTGTGCGAGCAAGGCACGATTGGTTTTGGTTTTACTTCTGATTGGTCGAGAAAGTGACGCGAGATTTTTTAGCCAATCGCAAAGCGTAGCAATGAGAAACCAAAGCAATTGTGTAATTACTTTTCACACTTAATTGAAAACTGCTCTAAGCGGTGCATTGGTGGTTTTACCTTGAAGCTCCGCAGTTAAAGTTAAACTTAAGGTTTTACGGGGGCAGTGTCGGCCGAAATGTCCAAATTTCTCTGATCTAATTTGCATGTTATATCGTCAAATACCGTCAAATATACAAATCAAAGTTTTATATTATTCAGTGAATGGCGCTATCCACCTTTTGAACAACTTGGGCCAGGATTACAGTTCATTCTCGCCGTTAGTTTGTCTTTTCAGTTTATATTTTATTGCTTTTATGGCTTTAGGCGATTTCAAGATACTAAAAAGCTCCAGCTCATGAAAATAAGATATACGAGCCGGGACACTGATATACAAGCCGGGACACTGATCTTATAGCAGTATTAATTTTAGAGCATGGTTCCTTTTTATCTCGCTTTAAATGTTTCATCTTTTTGTTATTATGAAAGTCACTACTGAATAATTCAAAAGGAAAATTCAAAAGAAATGAAAATTTAATGAAGGCTTGTAATCCTGATACAGAGCAGCTATGAAATGCTATTTATATGAAATGCTATTTAATTGTAACCACTTGTGGATGTGTTTAATACGGAATATTGTTTGGTTAAAAGGTAGATTTTAGTTAATTTTGAAACAGCATATCTTCCATAATCGTAAGCTAGTTGTAAAGGTGTTATGCACCTGCTCTTAGAACAAAGCCTTCGAATAAGAAATGAGCTCTAGGTTTTAAGAGGTTCTAAGTGCGTGAAAAGTAATATCCGTCATTAGAATTTCCTCCATTTGTTTAGCTTAAATAAGTCAAACTGTGTTGCCGAAATACTATTGGCTACAGCTCGTTTATGACAATTGTCCTTTTACTGAGTAACTTTGAGTTCTGCCTGTAAGTGAGTCACGAACACCATTAAACACCATGTTCTTTGATGATGTTTTGGTCCACTTGATATAAAAGATCCCGGAGGGTAGCAGGGCACCTCTCGCTTAGCCATGGCGCTAAAGTCCCCAAAAGTCCCTGTTACATTGTTGGAGAATCGTGGCATTATCAAGTCGATCAAAATACACATCAGGACTAGTAAAACTACGCTTTTGAAGCTCACATTGAAGGAAAAGTCAAGACGAGACAGAGCCAGACTCCCTGTTACAGATGTATACAGTGGTTGTAACTAATTCGCATTTCATTTTAATTTCATAAGTAGTCTACAGCATTCGCGTCCGTGTTGTATCAGATCTACCGTCACTCACCTTCAGCTCGTGATTGTAAATCTAATACAACACGGCCACTTATCTTGTAAACACTACAATTCCGTGTTTGTTGCATCGTTTTATTGTAGATACTCTGAATAAACATTTTAATCATATTTAAACTGAAATTATTTCTATAATTTCAGAATGCAGATTTACTTGCCACAAGAAGTGTCACGCAAAGTCACAGAACATTTGCCGAAAGGGAAAAAACAATTCCAAGGGAAAAGTGAGTAATACCAAGTTAACAATAAAAAATATGTTCTTTCCGTAATGTGGAAGCGCTGGGGGCTGGCAGTATTCGGCGGACTTGTTCCAAGTCGTCAAATATTTTGTTTACGAGATGATAGTTTGCCCGAGGATGGTGTGCACGAGTTTACACGATGTTTACTCGAGTGGGAAGCGATTGTTTGTGAATGTGCGTGTAAAATGTGAGCACGAATCGCACACCAGCCGCCATCTTGCCTCATACTGACTATTCTTCAGCGTTCCTTTTAGTGAATTAAAACAAGCCACTTGGTGTAAGTTTAGGTGGTGATCTGAAGGTAGATGGTTCTAGCTAGATATGACACCTCTTAGTGCCCCTCTCTTCACGCAGGTTTGTACAGTCGAATCTCTTCTTGCGGACACCTCCATAATACGGACATCTCTCAATTACGGACTGTTCACTTGGTCCCAAAGATACAAAATTGATACAATTCCTACCGCTGTAATACACATTTATAATGCGGACACCTCTATAATGCGGACACTTTGGTCTGGCCCTTTGTTGCTCGTATTAAGGAGATTGGACTGTAATTGAAAACGGTGAAATGTTTACAAAAGGTTGTGACAAAATATGAGTTCTTCAGGGACGGAGCTAACCCTACGATGGCCCAATTCGATATTTTCTTGTCTATCGATTAGTTTATTTGACGGTCTGTGTATTTTTTTTTTGTTCAGACGGAACTATTTGGAGGTGATATATCCTGTCTTGTGTCAAATGAAAACACCGTTCCACCATTAGTTGACAAACTCATCAAAGACATTGAAAAAAGAGGTAAGTCATTTCATGAGTATGATGATGATCGTGTGATTGTAACCTGAGTATGAGCTTTGTGAGCGCGATTTTGTAAAACAAAAATGCAAGCAATGAAACGTCACACATATTTATCGATTCTATGTTTAAAAATTAAGGGAAACTTGTTCTTAGTGTTGAAAATAACATACAATAAGACATACATTCACGAGACATTCTAAAACCTTAAAGGTTGATTGTAGCTTGTTCTTCTTGTTCTTCTGTTTATGCGATAATGATCAAACGATACTTTCTCCTGGTATGATGTTGGTACACAGCAGGTGTTGTGTTTCAAGGAAGCTAATGGTCCCACTGAAATAGAAGATGTTTATTCCAAAACTAATAACTATTTCCGGAGATTGCTATTTTGCATAAAGGTGTCATGTCTCTTACCAAGATCCTACTAGTTTGTATTTCAAATTTTCTACGAAGTTCGTAGAAAATTCTAAATTAAACTTCTCTTTCACTGAGCAACCTTGCGATCATTGAAATATTTACACACCTTGATTAATCTATTGGACTTGCCCATAGGTGTCAACTCAAATAAATGAAATAAAACCCAGGTCAAGTTTTTCTAAGCGCTCTTCCTGGAAATAGTATTTTTAGTTAGAGTAACTTATTCTCATTCAACTGTCCTATTTTTCAGTAAAAATATATCGATTATTTTGGACATAACGTTGTGGCTATTTGATTACTTTTGTATTATTATACCCACTTCACACAAATAAGGTAGAATATGATTTTAATAACAAAAGAACTATTGCCAATAAAGATCGCACAAGGTCACTCAGTGCCATACAGGTTTACTCGTTGACAATTACCACTTTAATGATATGGAAAAGGCTGGACTAAACTTAACCAATCAGGTATGATGAAGAAGCTTGTCAGCTTCAGTTTTTCTACATTGTGCAACGAATTTCAAATGTTATTTTGACGATTACCTAGCTTCTCTGTAGATGTCTAAACTTTGCGATAGAACTCAACTTTGTAATTTTTATATTTCTCCGGCTTGTAGTCTTGTTTTGGCTGAGCAGTTCCGAAATGTTAGTGAAAATTGAAAAAGAAGTCAGCTTCGACACTGACAACATATCGAAGGAATATATGTCCTGATCAATCACGATGAGGCGTACGTTAGCCTACATTCCCTTTTGATCTGATTTTGACATTGATTGATAGCTAATTCTCAGCCAAGATAAAAGCTATTCGGGAAACATTCTAAGCAGAATTGTGAGTAAACGCTGAGTCGTAAAGAGCTGTAAAAAAAGAATCCAGAGAGTAATAAAAAGCAGTCAACCAAAGAAGACTAGTACATTGGTTTTATGTAAAGGAACAAGCTAATCCCCTGAAAAGTTCTTTTACACGATTAAGCCTCGCGGCAAGGCGAGATAAAATTCCCAATCTACACTCCTTCCAGACTTTTGTGACCTCGGAACAAAACTTGCGTCTGTTTGCAGTTCGGTGTGTTTGAGATTGTGAGACTGTTCGTCTAGCGGAATATTTAGCTTTTAAGAGCCAATGTCTGTAAATATCGAGAATGCCGCGTCACTCGCGAAATTTCGAATTTCTTCATATTTTGCTCAAATAACCTCTATAGTAAGTTATTTTCGACAATACTACTCAAAGGTCCAGAAGCGCTTTAGTTTTAACGAAATCGAGGAAAGTCTAAAAAACGCTATTTTGGCTTTAAATCCATGCCGAAAATAGAGGAAAATGATGCATTTTCTTCTCGCTCGTACAGACAAACGCGATAAGATCTTTCAATGTCCTTTGGCTGGTTCATAACACATCTCTTGATCTTTCTATTACACCAAATAAATTTGGGAAATATGTTATTTTTATGATATTTTTGGCCTTTACAAATTCCCTTCTTGTAGCGCTTGAGCGAGAGGGTGAATTTAGGCAAACTTTTACACCAGTGAAAGTCCACTGGTACATTGACCTTGAAGTTCAAACTGACATGGTCTTGAAGCAAAACCTTTATATTCTACTGTGTTAAAATTTCTAAGGTGGCCCGATAAAAGTGTCCCATTGAGGGACGGAAACGTGAAGTGTATTTTTACACAACAAAACATCCATTGCTATCCGTGGCACGAAGAAAGGGGTTCCCGGCCCCGAACATGAAACTCTTATCACAAGCAAATATCTGTCATAGGAAAACCTTTTTGCCAATGAAAAAACTGTTTTTGTCAAGCTACAAAGCTGTAATGTACTTTAGTTAAAACATTATTTAGTAAAACAGGAAAAAAGACAATAACACGCAGTTCAATGCGACCCCTAGGTCATGTGCAGAAAACACGAGCATGGGCTCAAATTACAATTCTGTTCGGCTTCAATAGTCAATATTTTGCTCAAGGTGAAAAGTAAATGGAGCTCTGATCTCGCTAGCTTTAATTTTAACCCATTGTTCTTAAGTAATGTCGGGATTTTAATTTTCTACAAGGCCATCCCAATTTAATGCTTCGTTTCCCATCGCCCGACCGACCCATTTTTTTGGGAAAGTAAAAAAAAATAAAAAAATTCCAGAATCACTTGTAAAGAAGCAAGTACTTTAATTAACAAGCTCACGATCTTGTCTTATTAACACCAATTGTCTTAAATTAACATCGATACTTCGTTTTTGTAGCCTTTTTAGACATTTAAATCCAACTCTGCATTTGACACGTACATCTAAATCTCCATCATATACATCGGTGAATACTCCTTGAAATGACAAGTTCTTGTCAACGAACTTTAGCTTAGGTAAGGCCACAACTCTCTTCTCTTTTCGTATTCTTATCACAAGCGCACATGAATTACTGTCTGCCATTGCAGATAGGAATTTAATACGAACGAAAGCACCACGTTCTCGAGTTGACTTTGTAACCAAGCTTTCGTACTTAGCAGCCCGGCCTTTACTGGCACCCAGACCCCTTTATGTGCTCATTCTTTTTTTCTTTTTTTTTTGCCCGACCGACCGACCCATCTTCACGAGAGGGAGGGCGATGGGAAACGAAACATTTTATTGGGATGGCCCAAGCGACCCAGAGACCAGCGCCAACAAAAATAAACATGACCAAGATTAGAGGAAACAAATGCGACAATAACATTTCTGGGCCGTGTATGCATGAAACAGTGTGGGAAATATTAAACATGAACAAAAACAATTCAATCTTACTCGTGTGTTTGCAATGTAATGTGAAGATTTTGCGATTCCAATGATTCCATTTCGTAACTTTCGTCAACCAGTGAGTGTACTCTTGTTATTGCACGAGACGAAACAAAGAGTGACGTGACATTGTCTGTAATGCAGTGTTACAATCGTCTTGCGTGACGTTGTCCGTGTTCTTTGGATTACAGTAATTTTTTAAAAAGTTCTAGATTTCAAACCGCGTTAGGCGTAGTGGAAGTATTTTAGTTAGCCTCTGTTACGAACCTGTCTACTTTCCGGAACATTCTAACTAAGCGGCTCACAGCTAGCCTGCGAATAAAGCCGCCTCTAATCGCTCCCGGCCGCTGGGGCTAATCACAGCTCAGTTTGCCGCCATGGCTGTCATAACTAAGTGCAATTGGTGGTGAATGCGATCCTAGTTCGGAAAATCTGGACAATACGGAGTCTGTGTCTGCCCGGCAGCGTACAAAGGACGTCCATGGCCATCTGGTATTTTACAATGTGAGCGATGATGCTGGATTGGACAGCGAATCCTAATGTTTTCTTGTTTGTAGGGTGTGTCGAGAACTCAGACCTGGAAAACTCATACCCAACGGTGTATCAAAAACACCGAACCCATAAAAAACTCAAACCCTTGTGCGTATCGGAGACTCGGATCCACAAAAAACTGAGACTCCTGGGTGTATTGAAAACTCGGACCCTAAATTACTTCAAGCTGTCATGTCTACGTTTTGTCTGTGCAGTCTTGTGGTGAGTGAAACCTGCGGAGAGTAAGAAGCTACTCGCGGCTTAGAAGGCTTAGAATTCAATTATCATATTGCATACTGCTCATGATCAGTGCATCGTGATCCTTCCTATCCAGCGTGCGAGAGCGAGCGATGCGAGGAGGGTAATGACAGAGAACACGTGGCGGCTTGCGCCACGCGCGTTTCTTCCTCGCTTCGGTCGCTTTCCACTGTGCTTTTCTATCTCCATTCTATCACTCGTTCTCCAGGCGCGTCTGTCAGGAAAGCGCTAGACTCAAGTTCATTGTACCCTGGCAACAAGGTACAGAAGAATGATCTAGAGTCAGGGAGTTGGGCAAATACAAAAAAGAAATCCGCGAAGCATTTGTAGAAATAAAAAATAATACGCACAGGAAAAACAGGAAAACGATCTTAAGAAATATTTAGCATTTAGTCGCAAAACTGTCAAAAATAGAATGGTCCACCTCCAATTCCACTTGTAGCCTGCACAACAAACGCTTTTGTTTTGGGGGGAAGGGTGGGCAGAGCGGCTAGCTTGGGGGTATGCAAGCGCGGAACTTGAGGCACGAAAAAAAAAAAAAAGGAAAAAAATACGCTTATTCCTGCAAAGGGTACTCTTACAAACATTTTCTTTATCAATCAAATCCCGACTAATATAGGATGTTTATACGTGCAACTAATTGTATTTTTCCATCGATCAGTGTAAGAGGATAATTGACTTGCAAGCTAGTTTTTGCTCGCCTCCAGCACTCTCGAAAAGGAAACGACTTCTAGGCAACTTCTAAGCCATTTTGGGGACGTACCGCTGGACAGGGTATGGTTTTTGTCCATTTTTGTCCTGAACATAACAAGGTATATAATTTAACGTGGTTTGTCCTAAACAGGGTCTGAATCTGTCCTTATCCTAGGCAGGGTCCTAAAAGGTCAAGTAAGTGGGGCATGGCAGCATGGGCGGCAATCTGAGCTGAGTCGCTTTGTTAGAATGTTCCGGAAAGTAGACAGGTTCGTAACAGAGGCTAACAAAAATACTTCCACTACGCCTAACGCGGTTCGAAATCGGAACTTAAAAAAAAAAAAACAATAATAATAATCCAAAGACCGGAAACCAACAATTGACGAACACGGACAACGTCACGTAAGACGATTGCAACACTACATTTATACAGACAATGTCACGTCACTATTTGTTTCGTCTCGTGCAATAACAAGAGTAAAAGTACACTCACTGGTTGACGAAAGTTACGAAATGGAATCATTTGAATCGCAAAATCTTCACATTACATTGCAAACACACGGGTAAGATTGAATTGTTTTTGTTCATGTTCAATATTTTCCCACACTGTTTCATGAATACACGGCCCAGAAATGTTTAATATTGTCGTATTTGTTTACTCAAATCTTGGTCATGTTTATTTTTGATGGCGCTGGCCTCTGGGTCGCCTGTAGAAAATTAAAATCCAGATATTACTTAAGAACAATGGGTTAAAATTAAAGGTAGCGAGATCAAAGCTCCATTTACTTTTCACCTTGAGCAACATATTGACTACTGAAGCCGAACAGAATTGTAATTTGAGCCCATGCTCGTGTTTTCTGTACATGACCTAGGGGTCGCATTGAACTGCGTGTTATTGTCTTTTTTCCTGTTTTACGAAATAATGTTTTAACTAAAGTACATTACAGCTTTGTAGCTTGACAAAAACAGTTTTTTCATTGGCAAAAAGGTTTTCCTATGACAGATATTTGCTTTTGATAAGAGTTTCATGTTCGGAGCAAGGAAGCCCTTCGTGTCACGGATGTTCGTTGTGTAAAAATACACTTCACGTTTACGTCCCTCAACTGGACACTTTTATCGGGCCTCCTTAGAAATTTTAACACAGTAGAATATAAAGGTTTTGCTTCAAGACCATGTCAGTTTGAACTTCAAAGTCAATGTACCAGTGGACTTTCACTGGTGTAAACGTTTGCCTAAATTCATCCTCGCGCTCAAGCGCTACAAGAAGGGAATTTGTAAAGGCCAAAAATATCATAAAAATAACATATTTCCCAAATTTATTTGGTGTAATAGAAAGATCAAGAGATGTGTTATGAACCAGCCAAAGGACATTGGAAGATCTTATCGCGTTTGTCTGTACGAGCGAGAAGAAAATGCATCATTTTCCTCTATTTTCGGCATGGATTTAAAGCCAAAATAGCGTTTTTTAGACTTTCCTCGATTTCGTTAAAACCAAAGCGCTTCTGAACCTTTAAGTAGTATTTTCGAAAATAACTTACTATAGAAGTTTTTTGGGCAAAGTATGAAGAAATTCGAAATTTCACGAGTGACGCGGCATTCTCGATATTTACAGACATTGGCTCTTAAGCAAGCTATTAGCCACCCTAAGAAGCATTTGCTCTCAACGGGCGGACCATACCGGTCTATTGAACCACTATTTACTTGCGATTGGGCCATTTTAAACACCTTCGTTGCTTTCTGCAGTCTACGATTCGAGTGGTCGTCATAACGATGGAGGGCAGTTATGCTTGTTCTGGAAATGATAATTTTTGTTTTAAGTCTGGAGTTTTCCCCTTCCCTTTGTAGGTTTATACACAGAGGGCCTTTACAGAAAATCTCCCAGCAGTGTTGCGGTTAAAAAGCTAAAGAATGACATTTGTACATTAGGTAAGTGAGAATATCAAGGTGATATGCTCGGACACAATAAAATAAAACAAACAGATCGACTTTGTTTTAACGATGATGACACTTAACAGTTTTATGACTGACAAACCTGTGGCCATCGGATTCCAGATCGAATTGGAATTTGGAAATACTGGTTTTGAGGAAGGAAGAAAAACCGGAGTACCCGAAGAAAAACCCATGGAGCAAAAAAATCAACCAACATATGACGCAGAGTCCGGGAACCGAACCCGGGCCATATTGGTGGAAAACACCATCTCGGCTCCCTCTCTCCACACACTGTGGTTAAATTACCAAAAGAAGTGTTTCCATTGGTTAATTGCTTCAACACAGTTAAAAACAAGTCCAAGACCAAACACGCTTACAAAACTATGTGACGAAGAAATATGTCGTGCTTTTTAACCATTTAGGTTTATTAATTTTGTTTCTAGGGATTGACAATGTGAATTTAGAGGAGTTTACAGTGCACGTGGTTGCGGGAGTCTTAAAATTGTTCTTCAGACAATTGTCGGTTCCCATCATCGCTGCGGATTTCTACATGGATTTTATACGAACTGCGGGTGAGTAATGAAGTAATAAGTAATAAAGACTTATAAGATGTAATAAAGAAAAAGTAATAAAGACTTATTACTTGGAAATTTGGTTTTGAATACGCGAAGCGTTAATGGAATTATAGCAGTGGGGCATTCACTCGGTCGATCGGTCGCTCGGCTGTTAACATTGAGACAGCGATATGTTATGGTCACCTGTCTTACCCATGGGGATGGCGTTAGAAGGAGGGGAGAGTGGGGGAATTATACGCAAGGGGGGGGGGGGGGGGGAAGTTCGGTGGAGCAAAAGGCCTAGGAGAGGGGAGGGTCAGTCATCATTGAGCCCGTGATTTGTAATGGTCACCTGATCTTACCCATGGGGATGGTGTTAGAGGGAGAAGAGAGTGGGGGAATCATACCCAAAGGTGGGGTGGGGGGGTAGGGTTATGCGGAGGAGAAGCAAAACGCCTAGGAGATGGGAGGGTCAGTCAACATTGAGCCCGTGATATGTAATGGGCACCTCCCCTTACCCATGGGGATGGCGTTAGAGGGAGGGAAGGGTGCAGAGTTGGACGCAGGGGGTGGGGGGTCGGTGGAGCAACGCGCCTAGGAGAGGGGAGGGTCCGAAGGTTTGCAGAATCTTTTATTTAGAGCGTTTCGTATCCACGAGTTGGTTCATAGGAGCCTCTGATATTTATTCTCCCTCGTAGGCCGTTTTATTAACTTTCTTTGTTTTTCAGACCTAAGTGAAGAAAAGTTACGACTGCACGCCCTCTACGGTTTGGTAGAAAAACTACCTGGAGCGAGTAGAGACACCTTGGAAAGACTCGTGTTTCATCTGGCAAGGTAAGGGCTAAACACTTTTTCTTATTAGGGGTTTTCTTCACAAATATAGTTGTTGAAGAAGAATAAGAGGCAGATAAAGATGTTTCTAGGAGTGATTTATCAGTGGTAATCAAGACTACAAGATCAAATCAGACCAAAGGTGAATAATATCGCATGTCGTTGTACAGACTATCTGTGTGTCGTAAAACCCAAACCAAAGTAATTACTTTGATCAATCACAAAAGACACGGACAATCCAATAAACCAATCAGAACTCGAAGCAAATACATGTAGCCGGCGCCAAGCGCGGGAAAACGCGCGCGAGCAAGTCACGATTGGGTTTGGTTTTACTTTTGCTTGGTTGAGAAAATGGCGTGAAATTTTTTAGCCAATCACAAAGCGTAGTAATGCAAAACCAAACAAAAGTAATCGCGAAAATACATTTGACACTCATTTCAAAACCGCGCTGAAGAAAAACTGAAGCCACTCATTCTTACCCTGGAAATATTCAATTGATACCTAAACAGAATATCTCAACATCAAGAGGAAAACTTGATGAACGCGAATGCGCTATCGATAATCTGGGCCCAGTGCATCATGGCGACACCCCCCGAAATGAGTGCGCTGGAGAGCATGCAAGATGTGGCTAAACAAACCAAGTAAGTAGGTTTTTTTGTTCATCAAGTAAGTAGTTTCATTGTGTAAAATTTCAAAGTTAGGCCAATTTAATCTTTAGGACTATTCAGACTTCTTGGAGATGAATGTTGTGGTACAGTCGAACCTCTCCTTACGGATACCTCTCTATTACGGATAGTTCTCTTGGTCCCCAAGTTACAAATTTCATACAATCCCTACCTCTACAACACTGACTCCTCTATACTGCAGAGAGTTATCTTGGTCTCGAAGTTATAAATTCCATACAATACCTACCTCGACAACACTGACGCCTCTATAATGCGGACAGTTCTCTTGGTCCCGAAGTTACCAAATTTTATACAATCCCTACCTCTATAATACGGACACCTCTATAATGCGGGCACTTCCAGCTCTCCCTTTCTCCGTATAAACGGGAGGTTCCGACTGTGCTTGGCAATGAATTAGTAGTATTGGTGAATGGCTCAAATACGGAGCGACCCTATAAAAGGGAAGGAAACACCCCTTTGTTGCACTCTGTGGGTTTGATCAGTCATGGCGGATGATGAAGTGACACTCCGGCGAAAGCAGAACAAGATAAAATAGTTTATCTAATGGATAAATCGCTATTCTGGGCCCAGTTGTTTAAAAGCCGATTATCGCTAATCCAGGATTAAAAGTTAACCGAGGATTTCATTTTTCTGTTTAAAAATGTTTTCAAAAGGTCATTTGTAGCTAGTAGTGAAGACAAGTTAAAGTCAAAACTGAAGGGTAGAAAACTTTGGAAAATTTTCAATTGTTGAGTTGTTTAACTGAATTCAAAATTGACGCTAATCGTGCTTTGAACAACCCGGCCCTGAGGATAAATTGTACAAAAGGGATATTTGCTGACTGAGGGATAACGTTATGTGCTGATTGCTCTCTCGCTCTCTGTCAATTTTACTCATATTAAAAAAAAGACGATCTTGTATGCAGTAGGCTTTTGTCTTTCAACGATCTTAAATTTCCTTCATTCACCTTACTTAGTGTTTTTAATGTGTTTTTTTAGATGTCTCGAAACCCTCATTCTCGGCCAGCTGTCCAAGATCCGAACAACTATAAACAAACTCCGTGGACTTGACATAGCAACAGATACAGCTAATAAGCGCTTGTCCATGTTGAACCTCAACGAAGAAGTAAGTCTAAAATGATCGCTGGCTCGGCTTGCGTGTAGCGTAGTTTGTAGCTACGACAAGCCAAAAGCGTACCCTATGTGCAATTCTGTTTATTTACTTTTTACAGCTACAATTGCATGTCGCAAGGTTTGAAAAACCCTGTTTTATTACTCTACGATATTCCTCCTGTTATACGCGACAGACAAACAATTGTTGTAGGTTTGATTTTCATTAATCGTGTTGTATGACGGACGTGGACTGGTTACTTAGGACACTTCCTAAACAAAACTTTTTCATTTCACGTCATCACTGAATGTCTCAATGTCACGAATTGGTACAGTGTTGTGGAAGACGTGGGACCATGATCTTAAGCGCGTAGGAGCCCATAAAATGCATAGGTACAAGGAAAGCCCAGTGTCCGTTGTTTCAGTCTGTTGAGTGACAGTCTGTTGTGTGACAGTCTGTTGTGTGACAGTGTTGTGTGACGGCGTCTGGTTTCTGTGTTGTTTCACCGTTGTTAGCCTGCACAGCAGGTACTGGTTTGCAATTTCGTAAAGTCCTCGGTGTTACTGTCGTTGTTGAGGTTCACGTTATATGACCTATAATGGGATATTTTTTATCTTAGGATGAAGGTTTAGTCGAAAATTGCTTAGAAGGCGAAGCACCGGAAAAAATGCTTCTTACACAACAACTATACGAACTACGAGAACAAAGGTTGGTCTTATGTCTTCTCTT
Source organism: Dendrophyllia cribrosa (assembly GCA_024195265.1). Classification (NCBI taxonomy): domain Eukaryota; kingdom Metazoa; phylum Cnidaria; class Anthozoa; order Scleractinia; family Dendrophylliidae; genus Dendrophyllia; species Dendrophyllia cribrosa. The sequence goes on from JAJLRJ010000004.1 coordinate 50,989,354, forward strand.
TATGTCTCCTAAAATAGCGCCTATTTCTGCGACTGAAAGGATTTTGCTTGTCTCGAAATTTAGAAATTAGCTGCCTCATAGAAGATTTTCTTTCTGTTCGCCAGTGGAGAAAGTGCTACTCATTCGTGAAAGCTTGGCAGAACTCTTTCGAAGAGGCTGTGTAAACATTCTGCCTGTTGGTTTTGGTTCTTTAACACCCAACTTGAGTCGCACTCCTGACCAACTGCCGAGCTAACAATGTGTTTCTTTCCTTTCTCGCAGAGCTTTTTTGACAGCCAAACTGACCAGCTTAGGGCCTGGAGTCCCCAGGGGAACGGATAGTGAAGAGGACTTGGCAAGCGACGGTTTTCAAACTGATGACGATTTGGACGCAGGTGAAGAAGAGGAACGAAGGGAGGAGTACGCCATCACGTTTGACCTCCCCGGTAAGTTAACACTCCAGTTCAAACGAGAGAAAAACATTTTTTTTTTCGTTTACCCTTCAACCTCCAACAGGGATAATTTTATAATTTCTTTGCACTACAGCAGCTTACCAGTGACTGTAGTAAAGCAAAAAATCAATTTGTGTTCACATCTGACCAGTTTTCACAATGCAGATAACGCACCGAACCAATATAACACAAGGCAGAAAAAACCAACAACAACAACAATCAGAACGCGAGGCAAAACAACTAATCACAACGCGCGTAGGTTACGAGTACTTTTTTTTCAGTTCTGCCACTGATTGGTCGAAAAAATAATAACAAAAAGAGAGACAAAGGAGTATTCACATTCTCATACTCGTTTCATTTTTCTGTTGCAGCTACCCCTGTTCAATTACAGCATTTGACCAAGAATCGCGTCAGACAACCAGCAGTGAAAAGGCGCCGGCCGACTAGAGCCAAGTTACGCGAGCAAGTAGAACAGAGATAGGACACTTTATAAAGTACTTTTATTCTTGAACAGTCTTAGTCAGTCTTACCTTAGAGCGGTTTTAATTAAGCGTCAAAACCAAAGTAATGACTCTGGCCAATCACAGCCAATCACAGCCAATCTCAGCCAATCATAGCCAATCATAGCCAATCACAGCCAATCACAGCCAATCACAGCCAATCACAGCCAATCATAGCCAATCATAGCCAATCACAGCCAATCACAGCCAATCATAGCCAATCACAGCCAATCACAGCCAATCACAGCCAATCACAGCAGATGCAGATAATCCAATGAACCAATTATAACTCGAAGTAGCCGGCATTTAGCGCGGGGAAACGCGTGCAGGCAAGTCATGGCTGGTTTTGGTCTTACATAATATTAGAGCAGTTTTCAATTGAGTGTGGTAAAACCAAAACCAAAGTAATTACTCTGACCAATCACAGCAGTCGTAAACAGTCCAATGAACCAATCAGAGCTCGAAGCAATTACATGTCGGCGGCGCCAAGCGCGGGAAAGCGCGTGCGAGCAAGTCACGATTGGTTTTGGTTTTACTTTTGATTGGTCGAGAAAGTGGCGCGAGATTTTTTAGCCAATCACAAAGCGTAGCAATGAAAAACTAAAGCAATTGTGTAATTACTTTTCACACAATTGAAAACTGCTCTTATAGTAAAAAGATATCATCTGATTGGTTGAGAAAGTGTCGCGAGATTTTTTTGGCTAATCAAAGTATAACAACGCCCAAAACCAAGGCAATCGCTAAATTTTATTTCGACACTCCATTGAAAACCGCTGTATCTTAGTAAATCTAAGCTTTGATATTACATCGCAAAAATGATATATCGGTTGCCGTACGCCGTTCCAGTCATAACAACAGTCCTTAGCTTATCTAGAATATATGTACATAAAAGAAGCAGTAGTTTTAGGTTATCGTAACCGTATTATAAAAATACAAGGCGGGTGTGTTTTGGCAACACGCGCAACTAACTTGAACCCTTCCATTTCCTTATTAAACCTCTGATCACGTGGTATGGTTCCAACGCTTGATGATGAAACCCGTAGTGTGATCACAAGTATGCTGCGAAGGTGGTTCTAACTTTGGATAAGTGTGACAGTAAAAAGAAAAAGCGGTACTTTTATTTGACGCTGTTCTTTCTCGATATTTACCTAAGTAAAATTTGGCATTTGTTTTTTATGTTTTGATCTTGATCGCTATTTGGCATGAAAGGTCAAACTGTCACGCCTTGTTCCTGATCTGAATGTCGTTTTAGCGGGAAACGAAGCCGTTAAAAGTCTGAAATACGGTAAGGGGCAAATGCTAGGTGTCCGTTGACTGTTTTGCCAGTTTCAATTTTGTAAACTTTGTTAAAAAACGCAGCTACTAAACTGTAGTTATGTAGTCTCCATCGCAGCCGTTGAAGCGCACTTTTTCGCGCAACGCAGAAACGCTCCGTGACAACCTGAAGCGTTGCGTGACATTCAAGAAACGGCGATAAGTAACTTCCATTGCAGGCGTTGAATGGTGGGAGAGTGCTCAACTTTGAAATTTGTTTAGTGTTTGGTCGCCATTTTGTCTGCGCAACTTTTAGCCTGACTCCTACAACCTTGGCCGCGTCTTTTTAACTCGCTCCAATCTGCGGTTTAACTCGGCGCTCATTCGCCCCCCAAAATACGCCTTCTCTGCAGGGTAGCGCGCGATGGAGTGGACTGGTGACGTGTCCTCTACGTTATTCGATGGCGCAGGCGCCATTTTGTTCCACGCGATGTCTCACGGGACGGGAGAAATAAAAGGAAGGGGGTATGATTTATATAAGAAGAATCTTTAGTCGTAATATTGTACATAAGCATCTAATTTGGTAATCAAAATATACGCTATCGAAGCGATAGGTTTTACAATAATAATTTGAGAAATAATTGGAGACTTCTCCTACATTGCACGCCCGCGGTCCAGACATCAAGAAATCGCTTTAATAATAAAGGAATTAACAATAAAGTAATTCCAACAAACACTTTATCTCTCTAAGGTACATTACGGTTTTGAAATTGTCTTATTTGGTAAATGAATGAAAAATTTTATTTTAAGAAAATAAAATTTATTTTATTAGTTAGTGAACAAAGGGAAATAAAAGAAATTTTGAGGGTTGCATGTCATTGGCATAAAATGTCCTTGGATTTACACACATTCGATTCGAAATAGTTACTTGGGCATATGAAACATTGAGCGTGATTGCTCAAGAATTGTAAAGAAAGTATTAATTTGGTAAAGTAGGATTTATTTATACGTAATGTTGAAATAATAAGAATGAATCTCGTACTTTACTTTTTTTTTAATGTTTGTATCATACTTGCGTGTTAATGTGAAGCGTACTGTACGCAAAGTAGCGATAACAGACGAGCGTTTGTTGACAATTATATTAAGCAGAAGTGTTTTTCCTAGAAAATATAATAAATTCATCTTTCGAAGGCTGGTGTTGCTAGTTTTGTTTCATACTATTAACCCTTTAACCCCCGGATCAAAATACAAATTCTCCTTCCTTGTCCCCATATGTTTCTTTTAAAAATAGTGGTGAGATGTTGGTAAAATTTCAAGTAACTTCATCTTAGATGATCGTGTCTTAATTCTTGTTGATTAAGCAATGATACTACAAGGAGAAATTTGATTGATTTTGATTGAAATTTAATGATGATGAAGTGGGAAGAAAGTCGACGAGATTTCAAACTTCTGAATTCTCATTTACTCTGAAACGAAACTATGAGCACATTGAATCTATATCGAAAGCACAGGATATAAAATAACAAGATTTGAGGAAGTGTAGACAATTTTGTCGTGCCCGGTATATTGTCAAGAATTCGAAGGAAGCGGGCCACAGACGCATACTAAAGCTTTGTAGTAGGCGAGTGCTGTCATGCACTACGCTAGCCTGTGAACAGCCTCCTTTTAGGTGATATTAAGTTATAAGAGAATCTGTAAGCGAAGTGAACCGAACGCGGTTTGGGGAGGGGAAAAAGACGGTTTTCAGTTTGAAGAAAATGCCGCGCTCGGTTTCCTCCGTTCGCCTATTTTCTTTCAATCCCTACCCCCTGAAAGGATTCTGTTCACAGGCTTGCACTATGTTAACCCTGCGGCCTTTTCCCATCTATGAAGCTGGGCGAAGATTTTGTAGCGTCCAACACAGCGTGCATCAGGCAAATTCGTTGCGACACAAGGTGTTGCGCTAGAATGGCAAGGCAGTCCGTGTTTTTGCGTGAGGTCAGATTTGTTAATTGTCTAACAAAGCGGCCCTTTGCCTTAACCCCACCCCCTCCGGCCCCACAATTTTAACGCATGGAACAGGCTACACCAGTTACTGGGCGACTTTTGACTACTAACGGTAACTCTTTTAAACTGCTAATTTCGAGCTGCCCATTCATGTTTTATCAAATATTTTTATTTGATTTATTTATGATTCACTTCTTCAGTGATGAAGACCAGAATGTATTCGATAATATGATGTAAAATAGTTAGCTATAATGCAGCAACTCCGTTATGTCACAAACCATCATAAAGATGGGTAAACAATTTTCATTTTTTTAATACTTTTAAATCCGAAATCCGCCTATTATTTAAGTTGCCGCCGCTTATCTCTTCAAAAATGTTCCGTCAACTTCCCTCTATAAACAAATAGTCTTGGAAATCCGGTTAACATGGGGCTAGGCGTCGGGAGGTCTTGTCTGGGGGTCTCCCAGATATTTCGAGTTGCCGGAGCGATTGTCTAGAGTAGCACCAGCACAAATCACTCCACGAAATGTTCTTATCCATGGAGGAACTGGATATGCTTTTGATATGTGCTTAAATGACGACATCTATACAGCGGTTTTCTTGAAACCGAAACCAAAGTTATCACACCTGCCTGACAATAACCAAAAGGGCCCGAGTTACGCAAACTGAGTAGTAACTCAAAACAAAAAGGTGCAAAGGATGACAAGCGCGGGAAAACTACGACCGAGCTCGGGAAAATATGCGGGTTTTGGTTTTGCCGTTGACTGGTCGAAGAAGAAGCAGGTCGCATTGGTTTGTGGTTTCGAAAGCAAATACAGAGCTTTGCAGGGACAAACCCAGCTAATTGAAAACTTTTCTATGAAAAATTCATCTGTAAGATTCAGGCACGTCTACTAGAACACGTATGAATAGTGTGTCATCGACGAGAAAGTTTCCCGCCTCGAGTTCTTCGTGTTTAACGAAATCATCAAATCCCACGATGATGGCCCTCTCATCGCGACCAGGCCTTTCAATTCCTGTTCTTCTGACGTCGTCGCGCTTGAAGTCGTGAACTTTGCGTGTGCGCGTTAGATCTTTTCTCCCCTCAGAGTCCGGATTTTGATCCAGCAAACAAAAAGTGTAACGCGGTTTGATTGGCCAGTGGAGAATTGCGTCGTATTCCCCAGGTAAAACGCATGCGTATAGAGACAAACACGTTCCCTCTTCTTTCCCTCTCCCATTAATGTAAGCCCAGACTGCGATCTTGTAACCAAATGCCGATGTGTAGAAGGGTTCGCTAGTCATCGGGTCGTCGGAGCGACCCGACTCAACACGCTGTAATCTTCGCGAGAAGCTTGAAATTCGCCAAACGAGTTCCCCGTAGCCACTGAGTCCCGGATGAGAAACAAGATCATTTTCGGCCGACGTTTCGGCTCCCCGTTGTTCCAGGTCTGCGATTCTGCTTCTTAGCTCCTTTTCGTGTTTTGACTGATGTTTCTTTTGCTCTTTCAGTTGCTCACACAAACGGTTGATGGTTTTTTCTTGCTCTGCGTTATTTTTTATCGTTTCTTCGCACAGTGCAGTTAGTTTGCTGACGCTCCCCATCAGTTGAGTTATGTTCTCCTCTTGTTTGCGCAGGCGGCCCCGTTGTATTCCCAGCTCAGTTCTTTGTTCTTTAATCACCTCTAACGCCATCTGCAGGTGATTCTCTGTGCATTCTTCAAGGTGTTTTGCCAGGTCAGTTTTAGGACCCTAGAGAGGACAGGTTAGAACAAAAGATTATAAGAAAACACGATCGGAGCGGCTGTCACCACTTTTAAGTGTTGCTTTAGAAGCCAAGAGACATATTTAAATTAGTGGAAACCCAAAAATAAAGGTCCGGTTTTGTTTAAATTTATTCTACTAGTGCTCGGCTAAGAGTAAAAATAAGTGTCTTGGGCTGCAGATGGCCAGGATGAAAATGGTTGTAACTTGAAAAATGTTGGTATATTTTTTTAAATTTTTTTGCCTTGACTTGGAAAGCTCTCTAAAACTCTTATTATGTTTTGTGCTTTTTTCGAAAATTCACCTGATATCTTCTTCTTAGTGTTCTATAAGCATTTCATTGAGACGTTATAAGGTCTTTCCCATAACGACGATTTTCCACCCTGACGAACGGAAAGAAAAGCAAACCTTAAAACGTCCATATAAGGTCACACTATACGATTTCATCCATAGACTCAAAAGTTAGAACCACCTCGTAACTACAGGAATCCTACAGTAAAGTACTACTCAACAGTTTTTATTTAAATGGCCACACTTTACAACTTCATTGGTCTGCCCAGCAGGCGCCGATTTATTGATATACAGGAGACATTTTGAGGACGCCCACGAGAAACCGGCGCCTGCTCACAGGCGACTATTTCATTCACAGACTAAAAAATTAGATCCACCTTGTACAGCATAATAAACAAAACCACAGGAAAATACTGCTGAAGAGCTTTCCGATTTGAATGGCCACACTATAAGATTTCATTTATGGATTTAAACGTTAGAATCACGTGGCTCTCAGGTGTGGCTCTTGGAGTGAAAACAACAGACAACACGAACATGGACAATCAGAGCGCGTACTTTGTTTTCCTGTTTTCCATCAGCTCAACTACCGGAATTACTCGATATCACTGCTTCTGACGAAATCAATTTAAACCCTTTCCTTGCCAAGTTTTCTAACGCTTGGAATTTGAAAAACTCCCCAAAATTGCTTTTGTAAAGCATTAAGAAAAACTAACAACACCCTGAAAAAACATTTCTGCTCATTAACTTTCATTTGAATGTTCACACCTTAGAATTGTACCCATAGGCTCCTGTGTCCATGGACTCAAAAGTTAGAACAAGGTTAAGAGTGCCACAAATCAAAATTTAAAAAAATCCCAAATTTCGTTTTGTAAAAAATTATAAAACAAATGGTACCATGCAAAAGTACTGCTGAAGAGGTTTAATTTAAATAGTCACACCATAGGATTTTGTCAACAGACTCCAAATTAGAACTACACTACATGTCTCCATAAGGATTAAAGGGTTCATAATGGCAGGAAGAGAACTCGGGTCAAGTTACCTGAAAGGAACAGCCGATATCTTGATAAACACATTGATCACATGTGTTCGGACATTCCTCCATGACGTGGTTTGTGAGCTGAAAAAATAAGGATAATAATTAAGACGAGATTTTTTTGTCTACAAAGAAAGGATCAACACATTGCGTAGCTTAATTTCATTTCAATCGAGAACCTGTTATAAGCGTGCATGGAATTTGCATTAGCAAAAAAAAAATAAAATCACAAAATACGAAAAGAGAAGATAAAATCACAAAATCTAAAGTTGTTTAGTGTTTTCTTCCGCGGGTGGTAAAATGCTTGAGGGCTGCCACCAACTGGCAACTACCCACATATCAGAAAACTTCCAACCGCTAAAGGCCAATGAGTAGTGCTTGTGCCCTGCGATGCAGTTTGAGTGACATCTTCACATTATCAGACAAAGGGTCTTAGAGCATTTGAGAAGGAAACACTTTCGATCTTGCCAAATCCCATCCATTTATCTTGTCTCGTGATCTACGGAGAATTGTGTACAAAACGTTTTGTTCTTGCTCCAAAGTAAACACACTAAAAACCAAAATAGCGTCGAAATAATTGGCTGAGTACATTCACTTAAGAATCTAAAGTTTTCGTATTTTTGTAGATGCCGGAAAAGGGTTTTCCGTCGAAATAGCTTATCTTTTCTCAAAATGCAATTTGGCGGTATTTGTGTATATCTCGTTTAATTACAGACGTTAATCTATTTCTAGATGTTAATAAATGGAAATGGAATAAACGTCAACTAGACAAAGCATATCCGACCGTAAATGAAAAAAATAAACATTCTTTGCGCAGAAGTGTACACTTAAAATATGCGAAATTCTTTTTTATACAACGCTCTGTTATTATTTTAGATGGCGTGATGTAACATTATTTCGCACACTCGTGCCTTCAGCCGATGTTAAACTCAGTCTATCAAAACGAGAAGCGATTGTTAAAATGATAACATAAATGACAAAACACGTTTGTTCACACTACAACTTTTAAATTGCTAAAATCTTATGTCAGCATTAATATGTTTTTATGGACAGGTCAGGTTTTGCATAAACTCAATCTGCCAAGTATCTAAAATTTGCCCATAACATGTTAAATCTTTAAAAATGTTAGATCTTTCTCTAAAATGGTCGAGACAGAAAACGTAGCCACGGAAGATTGCTTTAAATTCAGGGAAGCATTAATCCATTTCTCTTCGAGAGTGAATTAAATGGAGTCTGTCGACGAAATTCTATGGTGTGACCATTCAAATGAAACCTCTTTGGCACTACTTTTGAATGGTACCATTTGTTTTGCAATATTTAACAAAACGAAATTTGGGATTTTTCTTAAATTTTCATTCTGACACTGTTGGCAATCGAAGGGCTAATGTATATGCATGTTTGTCATCATGAGAGGCGAATATATAAGATGTTTGGCGACAGATAACCTCTCGAGTCAATGACATATCAATGGCCGCTGCATATCTATTCAAAACTCTTCGCTCCACACATACTTTTTACTATAGTATGTACATATTTCAACTTCACTGAAGACAACCTCATTTAGGTGTTGGAATAAACATTTCTATAACGTAATGGCAAAATTATACTGATATTTTAGGTTTTATATCTCTATACGTTAGCGTGTAAACAATTGTGTCGTTTATGAATTCGATGATACAATCTACTGCCCACTTACTGAATAAAGCTAGTACATAATGTAGAAATTAAATCACTTGAATTCAACTTGATGACTGAATTTTGCTTTCCTTCAATCGCTATCTATCGCATCACAGATTATAATATGAGTTTTACGTACTATCATCAGTATCGTACCTGTTCTCTGGGAACGGACATCTTGCCGCACATATTAGGACATTGGACTGGAAACAGTGGGCATGCGTCAAGATGACTCTGTGTAGGAGAAAACAAGGAACATTGAAGTGAAAAGCGCGCGGCACTATCCATACTAATGGAGTTAAAATTGAATTCTAACCAGCGGGCTAGAACGGTTGTGAAACGAATTGTTTTCAATTGACTCTGGGGATCAAAGCCAATATTGGATATCCGATGTACATTGAAAGAATGTGAAAGGAAATACGTTTACGATGTGACTTTCATAAATGAGATCTTAATAAATCCTTTCAACGGGTCATACGGCGGATTGCTGACATAATAGTAAATTCGTGAGGCGCATTCAATAACACACGAGAAACTCGTTTTATCGGCGCACGCTGACCTTTTATCTCACGCGAAAAATGTTCAAAGGATTGCTGATATTTCCGATGTTGTTTACCAAGTCTTGGGAACATTCGGATCAAGAATTCATTCATATATCGGCCAAAAAATCGATATAATGTTTCGAGATTAGCCAATGTTCGTGAGTACATAAAGTCCGGTGCACCCCTGGTGTATGTTTTCTTGACTTATATGCACTGAATTAAAACACATGTCGGGGGTTGTGAATATATTTACTACTACAAGAGACAAACAGGCATCTGTTCCATTATTATAAAGGGTGGAAATGAACACAACTTAAGAAGCTACACTCACCCTTAATTCCCTATTCAAATTGAACTGAAAACGTAACTTTTAAACCTCGACATAACTACCGGTTAAGTCTCACACACAAGTTAGCTACATCATTTTAAGACGGCTGCTGGAAAAACAAAACATCGACCATTCTCGGCTCCACATTACAAATTCCTTTATTGAAAGTTTTGAGGTTGAAAGAATTGCAAAGAATTTCCTTCTGAAACAAAGACACTACAATCTTCGCCGGTCGAACTTTAGGAAACACTCTCAGACACAAGTGGGCCGTAAGCTTTTAAGGTCAACCTTACCTTATATGATTTTCTTCTAGTGATTTTTCTTACTTGAGGTTTCGAGCAAATGTAGAATTCACTTCGATCTCTTTGACCAATTCCGCTACTGTTGTATTATTATATTACTAAATATCTGACCAACTAAGCGTGAAAGCATTTGATGAAAACATTTTTGAATATATTTAAGTATTGGTATGCAATTTAACCTATTCCTTTGTGTCCATTTATGAGCGGTTTCCGAGATTGTTTGTCTAAAGCACAATGACTTCCCGCCCAAGGAAATATTTTATCGAGACTTACGTCTCCACCAAAAATTTTATAAACAAGAGATTGAATGCACAAAAAAAAACTATAAATTAAAGGTTTCTGGTAAAACAAAACAACAAGTTTTAGTTTCCGAGTGTCTTTAATATGCGATGACATTAAATGGTTGATTGGCCGTATAGTAGACTGCAAGTCTGCCGTGACTGAATATTGAGTTAACAAAGGCATTGACATTTTAAAGTGGAAGCAATTCTTGTTTAATTGTTTTGGGTGCTTCGCTCCAGTATTTAAAATATTTGTTATGGGTCGATCGCTCGGTTCTGCCACAACAACTGAGCCCGCAATCGTCCCGGCCTGACTCGTCCCCAAGCTACTGCGTTTCGCTTGGAATTTTGGAAAGGATATGAAGCGCTTTCCTGCGCTTATCTTTACAGAAAAAAAAACATCGACACCTGCAGCCGGGGTGGTTGCATCCTCAACAATGCAATTATTGCCATCTCGAACATTTAATATTTTGAACTTTTCCATATTGATATTTCGAACGGAAACTCGTTTTCTCAAGATAATTCTTTAATAGTAATTTAATGCTTCTGAGCTATCTCCATTTCTGTGTTTTTTTTTACTAACAATTTCCCTTGAATGTTCAGGTGTTCTGTTCACTGATAGTTGAGATCTAAGGCCTCTCAAAAGATTAAGATTAGGTGTCCAAAATTAGTAAAAGGCTGCACCCTTCTGACACGTTCATAACGTTGTTCTTATTATAACTGATAGTTGACTAATAGATAAAGTTCTACTGATAACTGAAACACAAACACCCCCATCCAGACCCTCTCTGTGTTGATCATGTGTTTTGGTTGTTACATGTAGTCTTCGCTAGTTTGTTAGCAAATAGTTTGAGAAAAGGTAAGAGGACACATTGAGCTGTCCTAGATCGGCCATTGCATGCTGAATAGTATGGAGAATTTAAATGTTAATAGCACACTCACCTTCAAAGCCAGCGAAACTGGTGTCATGTCATCCTTACAGAATTTGCAGCTAATATCAGCCCTATTTAACTGAATCAGTTCCACGCTAGGGTCTTCACAAGTCAACTCCTTTTCCTAAATTAAATTAAATTAAATTAAATTAAATCAAATCAATCCCAACAATTCGTAGCTTTGATCGTGGTCGCGATAGTCTAATAACTGAAGCTGTACAAGGTGGTTCTAACTTCTCAGTGTGAATGAAACCCCAAAGTATGACCATTCAAACTAAAACTCTTGACTGAGCAACAGTTTCCTATGGTACTGTTTATCCTTGGTTTGATTTTGGACCCTTTCGAGATCAGAGTGAAAGGGTTAATCCCTGTAGATAAAAGATAGAGGAAGGTGTGTATACAGTGACATTCCTAAAAAGACTAAAAACTGGATAGGATTATATTGTGGGAGTGTAGCGGACTGAAAAATATAGACCTCAAGTGATTTTTGTAGACACTACGAGAGTTTGTAACTCTCGGTTTATAATCATCACAAATCTTCTGCTTATCCACGATCAGCCTATATTTGGAAGCATTTTTGTTGTCCTAACTGAATTCAGTTCTTAGACCTTGTCCAGTCTTGTATTGCAATGGGAAAACAATACAAAAAAACATACTCATAACAATAAGTGGAATAAAACCTTGGTTAAGTTTAATCTTGTTACAAGTTCTTTATCCAGAAGATTTTAAGACAAATTCGATCAGTCTTACAGGTGTAATCGGGTTTTCAGCACTGAATCGGCCTTGTTGATCGCTATCGCAGTCAAGCATTTCTAAATTCGGAGGTCGAATTCCAAAAATAGAATTAAAAGGCGAACAGGAATCGACAAAATAAAAAAAACCGCGGAGTCTTTCATACATTTATTCTTACACTTCCCCAATGTGGAATGAAACATTTACAAATTAAAAATAAAAGATTAAGAGAATAGGATAAAAATTGAGAAACTATGAAGTTTGAATCAATATACAGAGGCTAAGAATTGTACAAGTCTTTGATCGTCGCACAGTTTCAAAACATCCTTCAGATTATTCCAGTTTGATTGGTCTAGAAACGAAGATACGTTGGCCTGAGGCTTTTTTGTAATGTCCTTCAAGAAGAGCATATGGTGTTTAGGATTATTCTGATTTAATCGCATCAAATAAGGCTAACCCTTTAATCCCAAGAAAGTCAAAATTCAAGAAAAATCGCAAATTTCATTTTGTAAAGTATTGAAAAATAAATGGTACCTTACAAAAATACGGGAGTGGAGGTAGAGAGCCTCATGGAGCCTGATCCAGGCGTTAAGATTGTGAGGTCGAAGAAGTTCTTCCTAACACGAACCGTAGTTTTGATATTGAAAAACAATGATTATTTTCAGAAACATTTTGTTTTATATCGCTAAAATGAATACTGTACTTTTAAACAATAAAACATACAAATTCTGTCTGGAGCTGAGTATTATAACGACCTTACTTGCCCCAGTCTGCTGACAGTACAGGAATCAGTGATATGTGTACTCCGACCGGGGATACACATGTCACTAGTGATATGTTTACTGGGGTACACAAAACACGGGGAAACATACATGACTGCATATATGACAGCGGAAAAACGAGGGGAGACTGGGGAAAAGAGGCGCTCTTATTCGCGCCAATCCTCCTCCATTAGCGCTTGCAACAGGTTTCCTTTGCGCGCCGCCTATTCATCGCTCCCCGCTATAAACTGGACGCCAGCAACAGGCAAGAGGAGAGGTACACCTATAGTTTATGTTAACGAGTTTGTCACTTAAACGAAATAATCAGAAAATACAAAACTGAATGCAAGGCTACATTTTTTCATTACATGAAAAAAACTACATAGCATAAACGTGCGATAGGAGACGATACAGGACGAAGTCCCAATTGACAATTGCCCCCTTAGATAGACATACTTCACTGTAATAATTAATAAAATGACAAACAGTGCATACAGGGTGGATAAAAGGAGTTACGAATGTGGCGGGGAGTACATTGAGAGTTTGTTCAGGTAGTAAGAAAGAAGGTATTTTTCTACTTTAAAAAGTAGAAGAAAGTGACGACAGGGAGGCACCTATAACCACTATCATACATTTCTTTACTTTGGAATCAGTCGCAAGACAAAATTGATAGGTTCCTCCGGAACCTTTTTTAAAATGTTGGCATTTCTGTTATCTTCTTCTCCTCTTTCTTCATATTTCTTGTTACTGTTCAAATAAATGGCGATTTCCATGATTACATCAGGAAGCGTGTAACTGATTCCGGAAATACGTAAGATTTCAATCCATGTACACTCGAAAAACGTTATGAAATATACAAGTCAATAATTTCGTCAGAACCCATCACTCCAGCAACAACATGTGAAGTAATAAATGCGAGTAGTTTTTGGTCGCTGAACTCAGTGAGCATTCGAGAACTCTAACTGATGTGAAAAACAATGACTGATAACATCATACATTGTAATCATTTTTAAAAGCCGGTGAAAAGTGTGCCTCCAGTAATTTCTCCATTTACTGATGCAATATGGTGCCGGTGGAGGATTAAAGGATTAACAATGAGTCATAGATCCGTAATTATTAACCGTTTTAAGCGAAACAGTGATTTTTTTGTTTTTCAATTAATCCGATAAAAAGCATGTTCCTCGACGTAAATGGGACCTAAAATGACATTGGATCAGTCCATAAGAAAAACAACTATAGGAATACTCGATGCAATCTACAAAGCGGAGGAAGGAAATTGTTACAAAGAAAGAGAGAGCACAAAACCCGGGGGTGGTTGGGGGGGTGGGGGGGGGGGTTAGAATTTTTGGTGGGGGTGTGCCTCCTGATTCTCCAAATCCTGGCCCTATTTCAGACCAATCTACGCCATTTTCCATACCCGTTTTCAGACCCGACCTCTAATCCATACCCGTTTTGAGAGCTCGTTTGCGTATCTGAAACAGTAAATCTCGCTATATCACATAGAACTATATTTTTGGTTATTTCTCTTTCTATCTTTTTCATTTGAAGAAGAAAAGAGAAATACGTTTATACGCTCTCACGGTTCCCAAACCTATAGCCAATTTCAGACGACAATTGTCAAAATCTATACCCATTTTCAGACCAAAATGGCTGAAAAACCATACCCTTGGTAACAGCACATACCTATATAGCTCATGTCTATCTATCTATCTATCTATCTATCTATCTATCTATCTATCTATCTATCTATCTATCTATCTATCTATCTATGTAGGGGAATACTCCCCCCCCCCCCCCCCCCCCCCCCCGGCACTAACCCTAAAGTGTCATCTGTAATGTGGGTTCTTTTATCGGATCAGTTTACTTAGTCCAAGTTCACCGCCGAAGGAAATCTTAAGTGTATTATTAGTTTATTTAAAATTCAAAAACAAATAGCGCCACTAAAAGCTTTGCTTTTTGATTGTAAAACCACCTCCAGATGTCGCGTGATCATCTGCACAAACACAGGAAATAAGTACTAAAATACTGAAATCTTTCACATTCATGGTCACACAGAGTTTCATCCACCAAAAAACACCTTGTACACCATAATAATCAGTACGCACCAAATTAGCACTGCTGAGCAGCTTATTGTTTCACTTCAGGATTGCGATCACAAAAGACAAACTGTTTCAGCCACATGTCCGTCTCAAGATTAATTTGTGGAGCCGGAAAAAAGTATTAAACCCTTGTAGTCTTGAGATTAAAAATACTGAGCCTAAACAAAACGAAGGGGTTTTGACATACCTTGACAAATTCAGGACTGTTGGGAAAATTTTCCTCTGTTTCACCTTGGGAGTCGATGAAGTATTGTTTCAAACATACGGATAAAAATTTCTGAATAGTATCGGTTTCCAGCGATCCACTGGAAGTTGTTTCGCCAGTTTTTAGACTATTGCGTCCACAAGGTGCTCGTGAGCAGAACTCGCGTACAACCAACGCTTCCAATTCTGAAGTCATCGTTCCTGATGTAGAGACAACAAGAATTTTAGACGTGTTCTTGACTGTTGTAACCTCGTCTACAATGAGGTAAAAACCTTTACAATACCTACAATTCGTCTCCTTTGCGGAAATCCCTAAGGCGCCAATTTTCTACCGCTCGGGAAGGAAAAGCAAACTCGAATAAGGGACGCTGATAGACGCAGAGATCGCACAGATTAAAAAGTACGGTTTACAGTATCTTTGATGCAAATGGTGTATCAGCCAATATTGTACACTGAACCAAGCACGGCTATACTATATATATGTGTATATACCTTACATTCCTAAACTATTTTGAACGCATAACATAAGGCCTGCACTTGTCGACACACACGTCGACTAATTTTCCTATTTAAGCTTCTCTCTTACGTTGTCAGCGTTTCTAAGAGGGGTGATGTTCAAAGATAAGGAGAAAAGTGATGTTTTGAATTCATTTGAAATGCACATGGTTGCACGAAAACCCATAAAGCATTAACTAATAAAATATCTGTTTCGGATTACAAATTAAACTCATATCATACATTCACCTGCATCACTACCTTGTTAGAAGCCTGTAATTTGCGTCAATGCAATGATTATGCATATCTTTTCCCTAAATTAAGTTGGCAGGTCCATAGCATTAGCTAATGACCTCGATAACAGGAGAAAAGCGCCTTAAAAGCTTTCTTTATAAGAAAAAGATCATCCCCGATAGTTCGGTAACACGATGACATGTTGTATCATTCCATAATAAAAAGAAACCTGCAATATCATAATTATTATCTGATATGGGTTGATATCACCCGGCCGAATTGATAAAGGTGTTAGAAGCTCTCCCATCAGCACGAAAATGGTTTCTTGATCATGTTTACAGCTGTATCCCTCAACATATTACAAAAGCATTCCTGAAAATTGTGTATTTTGAAAAATTAAAAAAGGAAATAAATTTAATCACCGCAAATAGTGCGGGTCCATGCGGGCCTATGCGCGCGCAACTAAAATACCACAGTGTCAAAAAACAATTTACTTTATCAAAAATAACAGGCAGATTTGAGATATTAATTTCGATAAAAGAAGATTATTGCTGTAATTAGTAGTCCAGCCACATCAAATCGCTTTTAATTCTTTATAAAGCTCAGAATTTAATTAACGACTTCTTTCATTTGAAGGTTTTGCTTTCTTATATTACAGGTCACGTGAATTCATGGCTTAGGAGAAAATGTGGTCTTGATTTATAATCGAATTCTCAAGGTTAGTAATACAAGGAATGAATGGATGGTGCTAATGCAAAGACGATTAAGGATTAAATAATCACAATGTAATCTTGTTGTGGTCATGTCTTATAACAGATGCTGACTGATATAAATTCTCGCAACCGCAAAGCGCATTTTTAAACTTTTTACCAACAACTCAGTATATATAAATAATTGACAAAAAGTACGTAAAACAATGCAGTTTGGGGACTGTAATGCCTGATTTACATATGATCGTTACGATAGCTACTACGATCGCTACGATCGATTGCTGCAAAAAAGTTGAGCGATCGTTGCGTTGACCGCCGGGTTTCCATATGATCGCTACGATCGCAGAGAAAGAAAAACATCTCGAGAGCACTTCCGTCTACTAAACAACTCCGCGTTCGCGCCATAAATCTAATCCAACATGGTAGCAGTGAATTGCAGATTCATGCTCGAAGCGTGTTATTTTCTTATCCTCGCTTTGCTTCATCGAAGAAGATGAAGGAAAAACAACGAAAGTATAGACTTTGGGTGCGAGGAAATTTTCATTGGTGGGACGAGCTTGGGGTTTTCCACCAACAATTTAAAAACAGTTCATCTTTTGTACTCGTCTTTATAATCTTTGAAGAATTTGATATAGTTATATCGCTTAATTTCTTCCATGAAGACTTTGTTTTCGACCACGTTGTTGGTCGCGCCATCTTAACTTGAAATGACTCTGGATTCGCAGTGCATTCTGGTATTTTTGCGGTTGCTACGGTTGCTGGAGAGTTGTTTCCATATGATTGCGCGCTACGATCGCTGGGAAAAAATGGTTTCCATGTGATCGCTGGAGAGTGGTTTCCATATGGTCGCTACGATCGCGAAACGTTTTATTTTTAAGCGATCGCAGCAATCAAGTGGAAACCAGGCTTTAATTAGCAAGAATCTAGTAGCTTAATCTATACAGTGTATTTAGATTACAGGAAAACGGCAAAAGGGTTGGACATCGCACTGCGTTTCCACTACAGCGTTTGTATCTTGAAATAAATCGATCACGTATAACCACGGTTGACAATATGTTTCATTCACAAAATGCCGGGAAGCGTATTGCATGCTCATTGTACTGTTTCAGTCATGACAGCAGGAATGACAGTCAAAAAGTGTGGTCAGTACAGTTGTTTTCCTCTTTTGTAAAGTAAAGTAAAGTAAAACTTTATTTCAGTAGGGTGACCCATTCAGCTCGAAGGCTGGTATCCAGAGGGGCCCTGCATTTAAAAAATACTTTACGTTATGCTAATTACAAAGGCTAAAAAATACATTAGAGGTCTAGGCAAATTACAATGCTAATTTAAATAAGAAGGCAAAAAATGTATTACTAAAATTTATGATAAAAAGAATTTTTTTGCTAGGCGGCAGAAAGTCTGTATGTTAGCAGCGCTTGCGATATTTACAGGGAGTTCGTTAAATATTTTCGCGCCACTATTGCATTTTATTTTTGTTCATGTTTTGTAGATTATTGCACATTAATTGTGTGAATAATCATAGGCTCCTATGAACTAGCCTGCGAATACAGCCGCCTCTCATCGCTCCCGGACCCTTGCGGCCGGTAGCGATGAGAGGTGGCTGTATTCGCAAGCTACCTATGAGCCAACTCGTCAATGGGGAACGTTCTGACCCTCCCCTCCCCCTCCTAGACGTTTTGCTCAACCTCCCCCACGCCACTGCGTCCAACTCCCCACCCTTCCCTTCCTCCAATTCAGTACCATTTCCTAAAGACGTGCTGAGAACGTTTTCAGGCTCAAATCTCCAAATCCAGTCCCAGCTCAATCTCAGCCCAAAAATAAGACGAGGATTTCAAAAGGCCTCGGGTAGACTGGGGCTAGGCCAATGTCATACGCCTATGGCTCGAACGTGAGAAAATGCCTGACTAACGCCCCCCACCCTCCCCCCCCCCCCCCCCCCCCCCCCCCCCCTTTGGGGGATGGCTACTGCTGGAATAAAGTGATGCAACTTTGTGATGCATTGTCAGTGAGGTGTGAGTTGACTTTACTCCTGTACTTGACTAGCCTGCGAATACAGCAGCCTCTCATCCCTCCCGACTAGGTCGTTGTGGTCGCGACCTTTGTTTATTTGTCTTTCTGAACATCACAGGTGATGCCCAGACCCCGGCCCAGACATACTCTGTATAAAAGGTGTGTAGCTTTGACAGATTATTATTTAGCGGCGCCTCAATGAGTTTGCTAATTTTAATTAATATCAGACAAATGAGATGATGATACTGGGAACCTTCTGACGGCTGGGCTAAAATACCTGGTTTAATATCAGGAAAAATAAAGGGAATCTGACAGGTATTGGGAGTTGTTAAGTTGCCAGTGAAAAAGGTGATAAATTTTGAAACATGATTACTATACACTTTGAAAATGAGGTTTTTTCCTTTTGAACATGGATCGAGAATAAACTATTTTGTTTTCGAAACATTTCGTCTGAAATAACATGCGCAGGTCAAAAGCTAGCTCAACGTATCCCATGTTTTGTATTTTAGTACAAGCTCCAAAAGAGAAAGACGTGAGAAGTTTGTTCCTTGTCTTTTTTAGTTTCTCTCAAATTTTCCCTCCCCCACATCCAGTGACTGTCCCACATCCTTTTATACGTCTTATATGACATCTCGAAAGAACTAGCCTGCGAATACAGCCGCCTCTCATCGCTCCCGGCCGCAAGAGGCGTTCGTTCTCTCGCGCGAACGCCCCTAGCGGCCGGGAGCGATGAGAGGCGGCTGTATTCCCAGGCTACGAAAGAACGTGGTAAACCATAATCCGTCATGCCACAACGTGTCTCGAGATCACACTTTCTAAATATTATTCACTAACATAGTCAGTCATTTTTTACATTATTAATTTACCTTGAAAAGGTTTATTTTGATTGCAACTATGCACGCTTTTCCTTCCTTTTCGCTGTCTGAAATGGATCTGAAATGGATGCGGTCGGTGCAGGAATTAGCAATTTTCATACCGACGATGAGAGCGCAACAGTTATTGGCGAATAAATTATTGACTCGTGCATATTCAGCAAAAACATGTTTGTTTAAAAAATCATTCTTGAACTGTAGAAAAATTAATATTTCAATACATATGCAAAATTATTACAAATGTATAAGCAACGCTCTCTGTAGATTTGGCAAGGCTTGCAAACAGAAACATTAAAGCACGTGACGACTATAGAGTCCGTAAGTTCGTGAGCAACTGAGGAAATCATTGGTAAGAGTTTGCGTTTGGAGGTAAACTTGGCCTTCAAATTTATGCTGTAGTTAGGGGTTAAAGATCGCTCGATTTCATTCGCCAGGTATAAAGTCAATTGACAGTGAATTGAGTTATAAATACAGTATCACAAATACGTCTGTTCTGGTAACAAGCGATTTACAAGACGTTTCGAAAAATACACAGTCTCAACTGTCCTCAGCATTCAAATCCCACTTACCTTAAAGTGTCATTCGCTGTAGTGTACTTTCCTAGATAAAGCGTGTAATCAGGAACCACCGCTTCTGCTTCAGGAAAATGTTTCAAACGTGGTTTTGTTAAGCGGCGAAACTGAAATAAAATCTCCGTTTACGTCAATATTTAATAGTTCCCGGAATTCAAGCGGTGATAAATGGGGTACTATTTCTCACCCGGAGAGTTTTCCGATGACACGCCCTAAAATAAACGTACAAAGACAACGGCTTTGATTATCCCCGTTTTATTAGAAAACACGATTTGCAACTCGCTTCCAAACTAACACCTTGGCGTGCTCTCTGTCGTTTTAAAATGAAATGAATCAAGCATTTTACATGCAAGACCATACAACACCTTCGCCTGTTCGCTATATCGTTTTGTGAGGAGTTTAAGCAGGTGATAAATTCTTAAAATGATATGACTTCCGCGGTACATGAAAACACGTGTTACAAAACAATCGCCCAAACACGTATTATCAACCGCACTTGATAAATGAAATTAAGTTTTAATAGATAGGATAATTTCAGACAGTATGGCATGACTATTTTAAGACCACATTTTTGATATGGTTTATCCATTCTGAACACGAGTTTCACTGTATGATTTTGAAGCAGTCTCCTGTTTCTCGAAAATAGAAGAAAATCAAGCCGAGACCTTTCTCCAAGGCTTGCTAGGCGACCCACGTGATCTGAGGGCATCCTCGGTAGAGGGCAGAGAAAGTTGAAAAAAAATGTCACAAATAAATTGAGGTTTTACTCAGAGGTTTGAAAAAGAAACTGAAATTACACAGACAATACAATAGACCAAGAGACTCCAAGAGACTATGCCATAGTCTGTAGAGCGTAAGACACTTTCGCCGTCTCAAACAGAAAACTTTCCATCGGTTACTATTGTACAGAACTTAATAAACAACTGGTTCTATCGAACTCTTCTTTTTGTCTCCTTGAGTTCGTGACAGTACGTGGGAGTTTACTGTTATCTGCATGAGTGTGTATCTTAGACTTTTTCCGACTATAAATGTCGACAGTGCGGGTCCGCGGCCAGTATGACAACTGCTAGTAGTTCGATGGTTGCTATTACCTTAGCATTTTGTTTGGATGACAGATAAGAAACGTTCAACCGATCTCGGCACTGGCATCCGCTATTAACTGCTGGCTAAAGAGAAGCATCGTGGAGCAAACATTCAAACTTTATATATTATAGACTGCAAACAGCCTCTTTCTTTTTCTATTTTCTTTGGCGCGGGAAGTTCAAACGTTTTTTTATAAGCAGAGGCCCAGGGCAAAAACAAGGACATTAATCATAGACCTTAGAATCGTAACTCCCAAGTTTTTAATTCAGTTGATTCAGGTTCATTCTTTGTTGCTCCGGCGTTTAAGTGAAAAGAAGAAGGACTAATGCGCTGAGTGAAAAGAAGGAGGTCTAAAGCGCTGAGTGAAAAGAAGGAGGTCTAAAGCGCTGAGTGAAAAGAAGGAGGTCTAAAGCGCTGAGTGAAAAGAAGGAGGTCTAAAGCGCTGAGTGAAAAGAAGGAGGTCTAAAGCGCTGAGTGAAAAGAAGGAGGTCTAAAGCGCTGAGTGAAAAGAAGGAGGTCTAAAGCGCTGAGTGAAAAGGAGAAGGTCTAAAGCGCTGAGTGTAAAGGAGAAGGTCTAAAGCGCCGAGTGAAAAGGAGAAGGTCTAAAGCGCTGAGTGAAAAGGAGAAGATCTAAAGCGCTGAGTGAAAAGGAGAAGGTCTAAAGCGCTGAGTGAAAAGAAGGAGGTCTAAAGCGCTGAGTGAAAAGGAGAAGGTCTAAAGCGCTGAGTGAAAAGGAGAAGGTCTAAAGCGCTGAGTGAAAAGAAGGAGGTCTAAAGCGCTGAGTGAAAAGGAGAAGGTCTAAAGCGCTGAGTGAAAAGAAGAAGGTCTAAAGCGCTGAGTGAAAAGAAGGAGGTCTAAAGTGCTGAGTGAAAAGGAGAAGGTCTAAAGCGCTGAGTGAAAAGAAGGAGGTCTAAAGCGCTGAGTGAAAACGAGAATGTCTAAAGCGCTGAGTGAAAAGGAGAAGGTCTAAAGCGCTGAGTGAAAAGAAGGAGGTCTGAAGCGCTGAGTGAAAAGGAGAAGGTCTAAAGCGCTGAGTGAAAAGGAGAAGATCTAAAGCGCTGAGTGAAAAGGAGAAGGTCTAAAGCGCTGAGTGAAAAGAAGGAGGTCTAAAGCGCTGAGTGAAAAGGAGAAGGTCTAAAGCGCTGAGTGAAAAGGAGAAGGTCTAAAGCGCTGAGTGAAAAGAAGGAGGTCTAAAGCGCTGAGTGAAAAGAAGGAGGTCTAAAGCGCTGAGTGTAAAGGAGAAGGTCTAAAGCGCTGAGTGAAAAGGAGAAGGTCTAAAGCACTGAGTGAAAAGAAGGAGGTCTAAAGCGCTGAGTGAAAAGGAGAAGGTCTAAAGCGCTGAGTGAAAAGAAGGAGGTCTAAAGCGCTGAGTGAAAAGGAGAAGGTCTAAAGCGCTGAGTGAAAAGAAGGAGGTCTAAAGCGCTGAGTGAAAAGGAGAAGGTCTAAAGCGCTGAGTGTAAAGGAGAAGGTCTAAAGCGCTGAGTGAAAAGGAGAAGGTCTAAAGCGCTGAGTGAAAAGAAGGAGGTCTAAAGCGCAGAGTGAAAAGAAGAAGGACTAATGCGCTGAGTGAAAAGAAGGAGGTCTAAAGCGCTGAGTGAAAAGAAGGAGGTCTAAAGCGCTGAGTGAAAAGGGGAAGGACTAATGCGCCGAGTGAAAAGAAGGAGGTCTAAAGCGCTGAGTTTAAGGAGAAGGTCTAAAGCGCTGAGTGAAAAGAAGGAGGTCTAAAGCGCTGAGTGAAAAGGAGAAGGACTAATGCGCTGAGTAAAAAGAAGGAGGTCTAAAGCGCTGAGTGAAAAGGAGAAGGACTAATGCGCTGAGTGAAAAGAAGGAGGTCTAAAGCGCTGAGTGTAAAGGAGAAGGTCTAAAGCGCTGAGTGAAAAGAAGGAGGTCTAAAGCGCTGAGTGAAAAGGAGAAGGTCTAAAGCGATGAGTGAAAAGAAGGAGGTCTAAAGCGCTGAGTGAAAAGGAGAAGGTCTAAAGCGCTGAGTGAAAAGAAGGAGGTCTAAAGCGCTGAGTGAAAAGGAGAAGGTCTAAAGCGCTGAGTGAAAAGAAGGAGGTCTAAAGCGCTGAGTGTAAAGGAGAACGTCTAAAGCCCTGAGTGAAAAGGAGAAGGTCTAAAGCGCTGAGTGAAAAGGAGAAGGTCTAAAGCGCTGAGTGAAGAGAAGGAGGTCTAAAGCGCTGAGTGAAAAGGAGAAGGTCTAAAGCGCTGAGTGAAAAGGAGAAGGTCTAAAGCGCTGAGTGAAAAGAAGGAGGTCTAAAGCGCTGGGTGAAAAGAAGGAGGTCTAAAGTGCTGAGTGAAAAGGAGAAGGTCTAAAGCGCTGAGTGAAAAGAAGGAGGTCTAAAGCGCTGAGTGAAAAGGAGAAGGTCTAAAGCGTTGAGTGAAAAGAAGGAGGTCTAAAGCGCTGAGTGAAAAGGAGAAGGACTAATGCGCTGAGTAAAAAGGAGAAGGTCTAAAGCGCTGAGTGTAAAGGAGAAGGTCTAAAGCGCTGAGTGAAAAGGAGAAGGTCTAAAGCGCTGAGTGAAAAGGAGAAGGTCAAAGAGCTGAGTGAAAAGGAGAAGGTCAAAAGCGCTGAGTGAAAAGAAGGAGGTCTAAAGCGCTGAATGTAAAGGAGAAGGTCTAAAGCGCTGAGTGAAAAGGAGAAGGTCTAATGTGCTGAGTGAAAAGAAAGAGGTCTAAAGCGCTGAGTGAAAAGAAGGAGGTCTAAAGTGCTGAGTGAAAAGGAGAAGGTCTAAAGTGCTGAGTGTAAAGGAGAAGGTCTAAAGTGCTGAGTGTAAAAGAGAAGGTCTAAAGTGCTGAGTGAAAAGAAGGAGGTCTAAAGCGCTGAGTGAAAAGGAGAAGGTCTAAAGCGCTGAGTGAAAAGGAGAAGGTCTAAAGCGCTGAGTGAAAAGAAGGAGGTCTAAAGTGCTGAGTGAAAAGGAGAAAATCTAAAGCGCTGAGTGAAAAGGAGAAGGTCTAAAGCGCTGAGTGAAAAGAAGGAGGTCTAAAGCGCTGAGTGAAAAGAAGGAGGTCTAAAGCGCTGAGTGAAAAGAAGGAGGACTAAAGCGCTGAGTGTAAACGAGAAGGTCCAAAGCGCTGAGTGAAAAGAAGGAGGTCTAAAGCGCTGAGTGAAAAGGAGAAGGTCTAAAGCGCTGAGTGAAAAGAAGAAGGACTAAAGCGCTGAGTGAAAAGGAGAAGGTCTAAAGCGCTGAGTGAAAAGAAGGAGGACTAAAGCGCTGAGTGTAAACGAGAAGGTCCAAAGCGCTGAGTGAAAAGAAGGAGGTCTAAAGCGCTGAGTGAAAAGAAGGAGGTCTAAAGCGCTGAGTGAAAAGAAGGAGGTCTAAAGCGCTGAGTGAAAAGAAGAAGGACTAAAGCGCTGAGTGAAAAGGAGAAGGTCTAAAGCGCTGAGTGAAAAGGAGAAGGTCTAAAGCGCTGAGTGAAAAGAAGGAGGTCTAAAGTGCTGTGTGAAAAGGAGAAGGTCTAAAGCGCTGAGTGAAAAGGAGAAGGTCTAAAGCGCTGAGTGAAAAGAAGGAGGTCTAAAGCGCTGAGTGAAAAGAAGGAGGTCTAAAGCGCTGAGTGAAAAGAAGGAGGTCTAAAGCGCTGAGTGTAAAGGAGAAGGTCTAAAGCGCTGAGTGAAAAGAAGGAGGTCTAAAGCGCTGAGTGAAAAGGAGAAGGTCTAAAGCGCTGAGTGAAAAGAAGAAGGACTAATGCGCTGAGTGAAAAGAAGGAGGTCTAAAGCGCTGAGTGAAAAGGAGAAGGTCTAAAGCGCTGAGTGAAAAGAAGAAGGACTAAAGCGCTGAGTGAAAAGGAGAAGGTCTAAAGCGCTGAGTGAAAAGAAGGAGGACTAAAGCGCTGAGTGTAAACGAGAAGGTCCAAAGCGCTGAGTGAAAAGAAGGAGGTCTAAAGCGCTGAGTGAAAAGAAGGAGGTCTAAAGCGCTGAGTGAAAAGAAGGAGGTCTAAAGCGCTGAGTGAAAAGAAGAAGGACTAAAGCGCTGAGTGAAAAGGAGAAGGTCTAAAGCGCTGAGTGAAAAGGAGAAGGTCTAAAGCGCTGAGTGAAAAGAAGGAGGTCTAAAGTGCTGTGTGAAAAGGAGAAGGTCTAAAGCGCTGAGTGAAAAGGAGAAGGTCTAAAGCGCTGAGTGAAAAGAAGGAGGTCTAAAGCGCTGAGTGAAAAGAAGGAGGTCTAAAGCGCTGAGTGAAAAGAAGGAGGTCTAAAGCGCTGAGTGTAAAGGAGAAGGTCTAAAGCGCTGAGTGAAAAGAAGGAGGTCTAAAGCGCTGAGTGAAAAGGAGAAGGTCTAAAGCGCTGAGTGAAAAGAAGAAGGACTAATGCGCTGAGTGAAAAGAAGGAGGTCTAAAGCGCTGAGTGAAAAGAAGGAGGTCTAAAGCGCTGAGTGAAAAAAAGAAGGACTAAAGCGCTGAGTGAAAAGGAGAAGGTCTAAAGCGCTGAGTGAAAAGGAGAAGGTCTAAAGCGCTGAGTAAAAAGGAGAAGGTCTAAAGCGCTGAGTGAAAAGAAGGAGGTCTAAAGCGCTGAGTAAAAAGGAGAAGGTCTAAAGCGCTGAGTGAAAAGAAGGAGGTCTAAAGCGCTGAGTGAAAAGGAGGTCTAAAGCGCTGAGTGAAAAGAAGGAGGTCTAAAGCGCTGAGTGAAAAGAAGAAGGACTAATGCGCTGAGTGAAAAGAAGGAGGTCTAAAGCGCGGAGTGAAAAGAAGGAGGTCTAAAGCGCTGAGTGAAAAGGAGAAGGACTAATGCGCTGAGTGAAAAGAAGGAGGTCTAAAGCGCTAACTATAAAGGAGAAGGTCTAAAGCGCTGAGTGAAAAGAAGGAGGTCTAAAGCGCTGAGTGAAAAGGAGAAGGACTAATGCGCTGAGTGAAAAGAAGGAGGTCTAAAGCGCTGAGTGAAAAGGAGAAGGACTAATGCGCTGAGTGAAAACAAGGAGGTCTAAAGCGCTGAGTGTAAAGGAGAAGGTCTAAAGCGCTGAGTGAAAAGAAGGAGGTCTAAAGCGCAGAGTGAAAAGGAGAAGGTCTAAAGCGCTGAGTGAAAAGAAGGAGGTCTAAAGCGCTGAGTGAAAATGAGAAGGTCTAAAGCGCTGAGTGAAAAGAAGGAGGTCTAAAGCGCTGAGTGAAAAGGAGAAGGTCTAAAGCGCTGAGTGAAAAGAAGGAGGTCTAAAGCGCTGAGTGAAAAGGAGAAGGTCTAAAGCGCTGAGTGAAAAGGAGAAGGTCTAAAACGCTGAGTAAAAAGGAGAAGGTCTAAAGCGCTGAGTGAAAAGAAGGAGGTCTAAAGCGCTGAGTGAAAAGAAGGAGGTCTAAAGCGCTGAGTGAAAAGGAGAAGGTCTAAAGCGCTGAGTGAAAAGAAGGAGGTCTAAAGCGCTGAGTGAAAAGGAGAAGGTCTAAAGCGCTGAGTGAAAAGAAGGAGGTCTAAAGCGCTGAGTGAAAAGGAGAAGGTCTAAAGCGCTGAGTGAAAAGGAGAAGGTCTAAAGCGCTGTGTGAAAAGGAGAAGGTCTAAAGCGCTGAGTGAAAAGAAGGAGGTCTAAAGCGCTGAGTGAAAAGGAGAAGGTCTAAAGCGCTGAGTGAAAAGAAGGAGGTCTAAAGCGCTGAGTGAAAAGGAGAAGGTCTAAAGCGCTGAGTGAAAAGAAGAAGGACTAAAGCGCTGAGTGAAAAGGAGAAGGTCTAAAGCGCTGAGTGAAAAGAAGGAGGACTAAAGCGCTGAGTGTAAACGAGAAGGTCCAAAGCGCTGAGTGAAAAGAAGGAGGTCTAAAGCGCTGAATGAAAAGAAGAAGGACTAAAGCGCTGAGTGAAAAGGAGAAGGTCTAAAGCGCTGAGTGAAAAGGAGAAGGTCTAAAGCGCTGAGTGAAAAGAAGGAGGTCTAAAGTGCTGTGTGAAAAGGAGAAGGTCTAAAGCGCTGAGTGAAAAAGAGAAGGTCTAAAGCGCTGAGTGAAAAGAAGGAGGTCTAAAGCGCTGAGTGAAAAGAAGGAGGT
Source organism: Dendrophyllia cribrosa (assembly GCA_024195265.1). NCBI lineage: Eukaryota > Metazoa > Cnidaria > Anthozoa > Scleractinia > Dendrophylliidae > Dendrophyllia > Dendrophyllia cribrosa. The sequence goes on from JAJLRJ010000004.1 coordinate 51,016,371, forward strand.
CTAAAGCGCTGAGTGTAAAGGAGAAGGTCTAAAGCGCTGAGTGAAAAGAAGGAGGTCTAAAGCGCTGAGTGAAAAGGAGAAGGTCTAAAGCGCTGAGTGAAAAGAAGAAGGACTAATGCGCTGAGTGAAAAGAAGGAGGTCTAAAGCGCTGAGTGAAAAGAAGGAGGTCTAAAGCGCTGAGTGAAAAGAAGAAGGACTAAAGCGCTGAGTGAAAAGGAGAAGGTCTAAAGCGCTGAGTGAAAAGGAGAAGGTCTAAAGCGCTGAGTAAAAAGGAGAAGGTCTAAAGCGCTGAGTGAAAAGAAGGAGGTCTAAAGCGCTGAGTAAAAAGGAGAAGGTCTAAAGCGCTGAGTGAAAAGAAGGAGGTCTAAAGCGCTGAGTGAAAAGGAGGTCTAAAGCGCTGAGTGAAAAGAAGGAGGTCTAAAGCGCTGAGTGAAAAGAAGAAGGACTAATGCGCTGAGTGAAAAGAAGGAGGTCTAAAGCGCGGAGTGAAAAGAAGGAGGTCTAAAGCGCTGAATGAAAAGGAGAAGGACTAATGCGCTGAGTGAAAAGAAGGAGGTCTAAAGCGCTAACTATAAAGGAGAAGGTCTAAAGCGCTAAATGAAAAGAAGGAGGTCTAAAGCGCTGAGTGAAAAGGAGAAGGACTAATGCGCTGAGTGAAAAGAAGGAGGTCTAAAGCGCTGAGTGAAAAGGAGAAGGACTAATGCGCTGAGTGAAAACAAGGAGGTCTAAAGCGCTGAGTGTAAAGGAGAAGGTCTAAAGCGCTGAGTGAAAAGAAGGAGGTCTAAAGCGCTGAGTGAAAAGGAGAAGGTCTAAAGCGCTGAGTGAAAAGAAGGAGGTCTAAAGCGCTGAGTGAAAATGAGAAGGTCTAAAGCGCTGAGTGAAAAGAAGGAGGTCTAAAGCGCTGAGTGAAAAGGAGAAGGTCTAAAGCGCTGAGTGAAAAGAAGGAGGTCTAAAGCGCTGAGTGAAAAGGAGAAGGTCTAAAGCGCTGAGTGAAAAGGAGAAGGTCTAAAGCGCTGAGTGAAAAGGAGAAGGTCTAAAGCGCTGAGTGAAAAGAAGGAGGTCTAAAGCGCTGAGTGAAAAGAAGGAGGTCTAAAGCGCTGAGTGAAAAGGAGAAGGTCTAAAGCGCTGAGTGAAAAGAAGGAGGTCTAAAGCGCTGAGTGAAAAGGAGAAGGTCTAAAGCGCTGAGTGAAAAGAAGGAGGTCTAAAGCGCTGAGTGAAAAGGAGAAGGTCTAAAGCGCTGAGTGAAAAGGAGAAGGTCTAAAGCGCTGTGTGAAAAGGAGAAGGTCTAAAGCGCTGAGTGAAAAGAAGGAGGTCTAAAGCGCTGAGTGAAAAGGAGAAGGTCTAAAGCGCTGAGTGAAAAGAAGGAGGTCTAAAGCGCTGAGTGAAAAGGAGAAGGTCTAAAGCGCTGAGTGAAAAGAAGGAGGTCTAAAGCGCTGAGTGAAAAGGAGAAGGTCTAAAGCGCTGAGTGAAAAGGAGAAGGTCTAAAGCGCTGAGTGAAAAGGAGAAGGTCTAAAGCGCTGAGTGTAAAGGAGAAGGTCTAAAGCGCTGAGTGAAAAGGAGAAGGTCTAAAGCGCTGAGTGAAAAGAAGGAGGTCTAAAGTGCTGAGTGAAAAGAAGGCGGTCTAAAGCGCTGAGTGAAAAGAAGAAGGACTAATGCGCTGAGTGAAAAGGAGAAGGTCTAAAGCGCTGAGTGAAAAGGAGAAGGTCTAAAGCGCTGAGTAAAAAGAAGGAGGTCTAAAGCGCTGAGTGTAAAGGAGAAGGTCTAAAGCGCTGAGTGAAAAGAAGGAGGTCTAAAGCGCTGAATGAAAAGAAGGAGGTCTAAAGCGCTGAGTGAAAAGGAGAAGGACTAATGCGCTGAGTGTAAAGGAGAAGGTCTAAAGCGCTGAGTGAAAAGAAGAAGGTCTAAAGCGCTGAGTGAAAAGGAGAAGGTCTAAAGCGCTGAGTGAAAAGGAGAAGGTCTAAAGCGCTGAGTGAAAAGGAGAAGGTCAAAGCGCTGAGTGAAAAGGAGAAGGTCAAAAGCGCTGAGTGAAAAGAAGGAGGTCTAAAGCGCTGAGTGTAAAGGAGAAGGTCTAAAGCGCTGAGTGAAAAGGAGAAGGTCTAAAGTGCTGAGTGAAAAGAAGGAGGTCTAAAGCGCTGAGTGAAAAGAAGGAGGTCTAAAGTGCTGAGTGTAAAGGAGAAGGTCTAAAGTGCTGAGTGTAAAAGAGAAGGTCTAAAGTGCTGAGTGAAAAGAAGGAGGTCTAAAGCGCTGAGTGAAAAGGAGAAGGTCTAAAGCGCTGAATGAAAAGGAGAAGGTCTAAAGCACTGAGTGAAAAGAAGGAGGTCTAAAGCGCTGAGTGAAAAGAAGGAGGTCTAAAGCGCTGAGTGAAAAGAAGGAGGTCTAAAGCGCTGAGTGTAAAGGAGAAGGTCTAAAGCGCTGAGTGAAAGGAAGGAGGTCTAAAGCGCTGAGTGAAAAGGAGAAGGTCTAAAGCGCTGAGTGAAAAGAAGAAGGACTAATGCGCTGAGTGAAAAGAAGGAGGTCTAAAGCGCTGAGTGAAAAGAAGGAGGTCTAAAGCGCTGAGTGAAAAGAAGAAGGACTAAAGCGCTGAGTGAAAAGGAGAAGGTCTAAAGCGCTGAGTGAAAAGGAGAAGGTGTAAAGCGCTGAGTGAAAAGAAGGAGGTCTAAAGCGCTGAGTGAAAAGAAGAAGGACTAAAGCGCTGAGTGAAAAAGAGAAGGTCTAAAGCGCTGAGAGAAAAGGAGAAGGTGTAAAGCGCTGAGTGAAAAGAAGGAGGTCTAAAGTGCTCTGTGAAAAGGAGAAGGTCTAAAGCGCTGAGTGAAAAGGAGAAGGTCTAAAGCGCTGAGTGAAAAGAAGGAGGTCTAAAGCGCTGAGTGAAAAGAAGGAGGTCTAAAGCGCTGAGTGAAAAGAAGGAGGTCTAAAGCGCTGAGTGAAAAGAAGGAGGTCTAAAGCGCTGAGTGAAAAGGAGAAGGTCTAAAGCGCTGTGTGAAAAGGAGAAGGTCTAAAGCGCTGAGTGAAAAGAAGGAGGTCTAAAGCGCTGAGTGAAAAGGAGAAGGTCTAAAGCGCTGAGTGAAAAGAAGGAGGTCTAAAGCGCTGAGTTAAAAGGAGAAGGTCTAAAGCGCTGAGTGTAAAGGAGAAGGTCTAAAGCGCTGAGTGAAAAGGAGAAGGTCTAAAGCGCTGAGTGAAAAGAAGAAGGACTAATGCGCTGAGTGAAAAGAAGGAGGTCTAAAGCGCTGTGTGAAAAGAAGGAGGTCTAAAGCGCTGAGTGAAAAGGAGAAGGTCTAAAGCGCTGAGTGTAAAGGACAAGGTGTAAAGCGCTGAGGGAAAAGAAGGAGGTCTAAAGCGCTGAGTGAAAAGGAGAAGGACTAATGCGCTGAGTGTAAAGGAGAAGGTCTAAAGCGCTGAGTGAAAAGGAGAACGTCTAAAGCGCTGAGTGAAAAGAAGGAGGTCTAAAGCGCTGAGTGAAAAGGAGAAGGTCTAAAGCGCTGAGTGTAAAGGAGAAGGTCTAAAGCGCTGAGTGAAAAGGAGAAGGTCTAAAGCGCTGAGTGAAAAGGAGAAGGTCTAAAGCACTGAGTGAAAAGAAGGAGGTCTAAAGCGCTGAGTGAAAAGGAGAAGGTCTAAAGAGCTGAGTGTAAAGGAGAAGGTCTAAAGCGCTGAGTGAAAAGAAGGAGGTCTAAAGCGCTGAAAGAAAAGAAGGAGGTCTAAAGCGCTGAGTGAAAAGAAGAAGGACTAATGCGCTGAGTGAAAAGAAGGAGGTCTAAAGCGCTGAGTGAAAAGGAGAAGGTCTAAAGCTCTGAGTGTAAAGGAGAAGGTCTAAAGCGCTGAGTGAAAAGAAGGAGGTCTAAAGCGCTGAGTGAAAAGAAGGAGGTCTAAAGCGCTGAGTGAAAAGGAGAAGGTCTAAAGCGCTGAGTGAAAAGAAGGAGGTCTAAAGCACTGAGTGAAATGGAGGTCTAAAGCGCTGAGTGTAAAGGAGAAGGTCTAAAGCGCTGAGTGAAAAGAAGGAGGTCTAAAGCGCTGAGTGAAAAGGAGAAGGTCTAAAGCGCTGAGTGAAAAGGAGAAGGTCTAAAGCGCTGAGTGAAAAGAAGGAGGTCTAAAGCGCTGAGTGAAAAGGAGAAGGTCTAAAGCGCTGAGTGAAAAGGAGAAGGTCTAAAGCGCTGAGTGAAAAGGAGAAGGTCAAAGCGCTGAGTGAAAAGGAGAAGGTCAAAAGCGCTGAGTGAAAAGAAGGAGGTCTAAAGCGCTGAGTGTAAAGGAGAAGGTCTAAAGCGCTGAGTGAAAAGGAGAAGGTCTAAAGTGCTGAGTGAAAAGAAGGAGGTCTAAAGCGCTGAGTGAAAAGAAGGAGGTCTAAAGTGCTGAGTGAAAAGGAGAAGGTCTAAACCGCTGAGTGAAAAGGAGAAGGTCTAAAGCGCTGAGTGAAAAGAAGGAGGTCTAAAGCGCTGAGTGAAAAGGAGAAGGTCTAAAGAGCTGAGTGTAAAGGAGAAGGTCTAAAGCGCTGAGTGAAAAGAAGGAGGTCTAAAGCGCTGAAAGAAAAGAAGGAGGTCTAAAGCGCTGAGTGAAAAGTAGAAGGACTAATGCGCTGAGTGAAAAGAAGGAGGTCTAAAGCGCTGAGTGAAAAGGAGAAGGTCTAAAGCGCTGAGTGTAAAGGAGAAGGTCTAAAGCGCTGAGTGAAAAGAAGGAGGTCTAAAGCGCTGAGTGAAAAGAAGGAGGTCTAAAGCGCTGAGTGAAAAGGAGAAGGTCTAAAGCGCTGAGTGAAAAGAAGGAGGTCTAAAGCACTGAGTGAAAAGAAGGAGGTCTAAAGCGCTGAGTGTAAAGGAGAAGGTCTAAAGCGCTGAGTGAAAAGAAGGAGGTCTAAAGCGCTGAGTGAAAAGGAGAAGGTCTAAAGCGCTGAGTGAAAAGGAGAAGGTCTAAAGCGCTGAGTGAAAGGAAGGAGGTCTAAAGCGCTGAGTGAAAAGGAGAAGGTCTAAAGCGCTGAGTGAAAAGGAGAAGGTCTAAAGCGCTGAGTGAAAAGGAGAAGGTCAAAGCGCTGAGTGAAAAGGAGAAGGTCAAAAGCGCTGAGTGAAAAGAAGGAGGTCTAAAGCGCTGAGTGTAAAGGAGAAGGTCTAAAGCGCTGAGTGAAAAGGAGAAGGTCTAAAGTGCTGAGTGAAAAGAAGGAGGTCTAAAGCGTTGAGTGAAAAGAAGGAGGTCTAAAGTGCTGAGTGAAAAGGAGAAGGTCTAAAGTGCTGAGTGTAAAGGAGAAGGTCTAAAGTGCTGAGTGTAAAAGAGAAGGTCTAAAGTGCTGAGTGAAAAGAAGGAGGTCTAAAGCGCTGAGTGAAAAGGAGAAGGTCTAAAGCGCTGAGTGAAAAGGAGAAGGTCTAAAGCGCTGAATGAAAAGAAGGAGGTCTAAAGTGCTGAGTGAAAAGGAGAAGGTCTAAAGCGCTGAGTGAAAAGGAGAAGGTCTAAAGCGCTGAGTGAAAATAAGGAGGTCTAAAGCGCTGAGTGAAAAGAAGGAGGTCTAACGCGCTGAGTGAAAAGAAGGAGGACTAAAGCGCTAAGTGTAAAGGAGAAGGTCCAAAGCGCTGAGTGAAAAGAAGGAGGTCTAAAGCGCTGAGTGAAAAGGAGAAGGTCTAAAGCGCTGAGTGAAAAGAAGAAGGACTAATGCGCTGAGTGAAAAGAAGGAGGTCTAAAGCGCTGAGTGAAAAGAAGGAGGTCTAAAGCGCTGAGTGAAAAGGAGAAGGTCTAAAGCGCTGAGTGAAAAGGAGAAGGTCTAAAGCGCTGAGTGAAAATAAGGAGGTCTAAAGCGCTGAGTGAAAAGAAGGAGGTCTAAAGCGCTGAGTGAAAAGAAGGAGGACTAAAGCGCTGAGTGTAAAGGAGAAGGTCCAAAGCGCTGAGTGAAAAGAAGGAGGTCTAAAGCGCTGAGTGAAAAGGAGAAGGTCTAAAGCGCTGAGTGAAAAGAAGAAGGACTAATGCGCTGAGTGAAAAGAAAGAGGTCTAAAGCGCTGAGTGAAAAGAAGGAGGTCTAAAGCGCTGAGTGAAAAGAAGAAGGACTAAAGCGCTGAATGAAAAGGAGAAGGTCTAAAGCGCTGAGTGAAAAGGAGAAGGTCTAAAGCGCTGAGTGAAAAGAAGGAGGTCTAAAGTGCTGTGTGAAAAGGAGAAGGTCTAAAGCGCTGAGTGAAAAGGAGAAGGTCTAAAGCGCTGAGTGAAAAGAAGGAGGTCTAAAGCGCTGAGTGAAAAGAAGGAGGTCTAAAGCGCTGAGTGAAAAGAAGGAGTCTAAAGCGCTGAGTGTAAAGGAGAAGGTCTAAAGCGCTGAGTGAAAGGAAGGAGGTCTAAAGCGCTGAGTGAAAAGGAGAAGGTCTAAAGCGCTGAGTGAAAAGAAGAAGGACTAATGCGCTGAGTGAAAAGAAGGAGGTCTAAAGCGCTGAGTGAAAAGAAGGAGGTCTAAAGCGCTGAGTGAAAAGAAGAAGGACTAAAGCGCTGAGTGAAAAGGAGAAGGTCTAAAGCGCTGAGTGAAAAGGAGAAGGTCTAAAGCGCTGAGTAAAAAGGAGAAGGTCTAAAGCGCTGAGTGAAAAGAAGGAGGTCTAAAGCGCTGAGTAAAAAGGAGAAGGTCTAAAGCGCTGAGTGAAAAGAAGGAGGTCTAAAGCGCTGAGTGAAAAGGAGAAGGTCTAAAGCGCTGAGTGAAAAGAAGGAGGTCTAAAGCGCTGAGTGAAAAGAAGAAGGACTAATGCAATGAGTGAAAAGAAGGAGGTCTAAAGCGCGGAGTGAAAAGAAGGAGGTCTAAAGCGCTGAGTGAAAAGGAGAAGGACTAATGCGCTGAGTGAAAAGAAGGAGGTCTAAAGCGCTAACTATAAAGGAGAAGGTCTAAAGCGCTGAGTGAAAAGAAGGAGGTCTAAAGCGCTGAGTGAAAAGGAGAAGGACTAATGCGCTGAGTGAAAAGAAGGAGGTCTAAAGCGCTGAGTGAAAAGGAGAAGAACTAATGCGCTGAGTGAAAAGAAGGAGGTCTAAAGCGCTGAGTGTAAAGGAGAAGGTCTAAAGCGCTGAGTGAAAAGAAGGAGGTCTAAAGCGCTGAGTGAAAAGGAGAAGGTCTAAAGCGCTGAGTGAAAAGAAGGAGGTCTAAAGCGCTGAGTGAAAATGAGAAGGTCTAAAGCGCTGAGTGAAAAGAAGGAGGTCTAAAGCGCTGAGTGAAAAGGAGAAGGTCTAAAGCGCTGAGTGAAAAGAAGGAGGTCTAAAGCGCTGAGTGAAAAGGAGAAGGTCTAAAGCGCTGAGTGAAAAGGAGAAGGTCTAAAGCGCTGAGTGAAAAGGAGAAGGTCTAAAGCGCTGAGTGAAAAGAAGGAGGTCTAAAGCGCTGAGTGAAAAGAAGGAGGTCTAAAGCGCTGAGTGAAAAGGAGAAGGTCTAAAGCGCTGAGTGAAAAGAAGGAGGTCTAAAGCGCTGAGTGAAAAGGAGAAGGTCTAAAGCGCTGAGTGAAAAGAAGGAGGTCTAAAGCGCTGAGTGAAAAGGAGAAGGTCTAAAGCGCTGAGTGAAAAGGAGAAGGTCTAAAGCGCTGAGTGAAGAGGAGAAGGTCTAAAGCGCTGAGTGTAAAGGAGAAGGTCTAAAGCGCTGAGTGAAAAGGAGAAGGTCTAAAGCGCTGAGTGAAAAGAAGGAGGTCTAAAGCGCTGAGTAAAAAGAAGGAGGTCTAAAGCGCTGAGTGAAAAGAAGGAGGTCTAAAGCGCTGAGTGAAAAGGAGAAGGACTAATGCGCTGAGTGTAAAGGAGAAGGTCTAAAGCGCTGAGTGAAAAGAAGAAGGTCTAAAGCGCTGAGTGAAAAGGAGAAGGTCTAAAGCGCTGAGTGAAAAGGAGAAGGTCTAAAGCGCTGAGTGAAAAGGAGAAGGTCAAAGCGCTGAGTGAAAAGGAGAAGGTCAAAAGCGCTGAGTGAAAAGAAGGAGGTCTAAAGCGCTGAGTGTAAAGGAGAAGGTCTAAAGCGCTGAGTGAAAAGGAGAAGGTCTAAAGTGCTGAGTGAAAAGAAGGAGGTCTAAAGCGCTGAGTGAAAAGAAGGAGGTCTAAAGTGCTGAGTGAAAAGGAGAAGGTCTAAAGTGCTGAGTGTAAAGGAGAAGGTCTAAAGTGCTCAGTGTAAAAGAGAAGGTCTAAAGTGCTGAGTGAAAAGAAGGAGGTCTAAAGCGCTGAGTGAAAAGGAGAAGGTCTAAAGCGCTGAATGAAAAGGAGAAGGTCTAAAGCGCTGAGTGAAAAGAAGGAGGTCTAAAGCGCTGAGTGAAAAGAAGGAGGTCTAAAGCGCTGAGTGAAAAGAAGGAGGTCTAAAGCGCTGAGTGTAAAGGAGAAGGTCTAAAGCGCTGAGTGAAAAGAAGGAGGTCTAAAGCGCTGAGTGAAAAGGAGAAGGTCTAAAGCGCTGAGTGAAAAGAAGAAGGACTAATGCGCTGAGTGAAAAGAAGGAGGTCTAAAGCGCTGAGTGAAAAGAAGGAGGTCTAAAGCGCTGAGTGAAAAGAAGAAGGACTAAAGCGCTGAGTGAAAAGGAGAAGGTCTAAAGCGCTGAGTGAAAAGGAGAAGGTGTAAAGCGCTGAGTGAAAAGAAGGAGGTCTAAAGTGCTCTGTGAAAAGGAGAAGGTCTAAAGCGCTGAGTGAAAAGGAGACGGTCTAAAGCGCTGAGTGAAAAGACGGAGGTCTAAAGCGCTGAGTGAAAAGAAGGAGGTCTAAAGCGCTGAGTGAAAAGAAGGAGGTCTAAAGCGCTGAGTGTAAAGGAGAAGGTCTAAAGCGCTGAGTGAAAAGAAGGAGGTCTAAAGCGCTGAGTGAAAAGGAGAAGGTATAAAGCGCTGAGTGAAAAGAAGAAGGACTAATGCGCTGAGTGAAAAGAAGGAGGTCTAAAGCGCTGAGTGAAAAGAAGGAGGTCTAAAGCGCTGAGTGAAAAGAAGAAGGACTAAAGCGCTGAGTGAAAAGGAGAAGGTCTAAAGCGCTGAGTGAAAAGGAGAAGGTCTAAAGCGCTGAGTGAAAAGGAGAAGGTCTAAAGCGCTGAGTGAAAAGGAGAAGGTCTAAAGCGCTGAGTGAAAAGGAGAAGGTCTAAAACGCTGAGTGAAAAGAAGAAGGACTAATGCGCTGAGTGAAAAGAAGGAGGTCTAAAGCGCTGTGGGAAAAGAAGGAGGTCTAAAGCGCTGAGTGAAAAGGAGAAGGACTAATGCGCTGAGTGTAAAGGAGAAGGTCTAAAGCGCTGAGTGAAAAGGAGAAGGTCTAAAGCGCTGAGTGAAAAGAAGGAGGTCTAAAGCGCTGAGTGAAAAGGAGAAGGTCTAAAGTGCTGAGTGTAAAGGAGAAGGTCTAAAGCGCTGAGTGAAAAGGAGAAGGTCTAAAGCGCTGAGTGAAAAGGAGAAGGTCTAAAGCGCTGAGTGAAAAGAAGGAGGTCTAAAGCGCTGAGTGAAAAGGAGAAGGTCTAAAGCGCTGAGTGAATAGAAGGAGATCTAAAGCGCTGAGTGTAAAGGAGAAGGTCTAAAGCGCTGAGTGAAAAGAAGGAGGTCTAAAGCGCTGAGTGAAAAGAAGGAGGTCTAAAGTGCTGAGTGAAAAGGAGAAGGTCTAAAGTGCTGAGTGTAAAGGAGAAGGTCTAAAGTGCTGAGTGTAAAAGAGAAGGTCTAAAGTGCTGAGTGAAAAGAAGGAGGTCTAAAGCGCTGAGTGAAAAGGAGAAGGTCTAAAGCGCTGAGTGAAAAGGAGAAGGTCTAAAGCGCTGAGTAAAAAGAAGGAGGTCTAAAGTGCTGAGTGAAAAGGAGAAGGTCTAAAGCGCTGAGTGAAAAGTAGAAGGTCTAAAGCGCTGAGTGAAAAGAAGGAGGTCTAAAGCGCTAAGTGAAAAGAAGGAGGTCTAAAGCGCTGAGTGAAAAGAAGGAGGACTAAAGCGCTGAGTGTAAAGGAGAAGGTCCAAAGCGTTGAGTGAAAAGAAGGAGGTCTAAAGCGCTGAGTGAAAAGGAGAAGGTCTAAAGCGCTGAGTGAAAAGAAGAAGGACTAATGCGCTGAGTGAAAAGAAGGAGGTCTAAAGCGCTGAGTGAAAAGAAGGAGGTCTAAAGCGCTGAGTGAAAAGAAGAAGGACTAAAGCGCTGAGTGAAAAGGAGAAGGTCTAAAGCGCTGAGTGAAAAGGAGAAGGTCTAAAGCGCTGAGTGAAAAGAAGGAGGTCTAAAGTGCTGTGTGAAAAGGAGAAGGTCTAAAGCGCTGAGTGAAAAGGAGAAGGTCTAAAGCGCTGAGTGAAAAGAAGGAGGTCTAAAGCGCTGAGTGAAAAGAAGGAGGTCTAAAGCGCTAAGTGAAAAGAAGGAGGTCTAAAGCGCTGAGTGAAAAGAAGGAGGACTAAAGCGCTGAGTGTAAAGGAGAAGGTCCAAAGCGCTGAGTGAAAAGGAGAAGGTCTAAAGTGCTGAGTGTAAAGGAGAAGGTCTAAAGTGCTCAGTGTAAAAGAGAAGGTCTAAAGTGCTGAGTGAAAAGAAGGAGGTCTAAAGCGCTGAGTGAAAAGGAGAAGGTCTAAAGCGCTGAATGAAAAGGAGAAGGTCTAAAGCACTGAGTGAAAAGAAGGAGGTCTAAAGCGCTGAGTGAAAAGAAGGAGGTCTAAAGCGCTGAGTGAAAAGAAGGAGGTCTAAAGCGCTGAGTGTAAAGGAGAAGGTCTAAAGCGCTGAGTGAAAAGAAGGAGGTCTAAAGCGCTGAGTGAAAAGGAGAAGGTCTAAAGCGCTGAGTGAAAAGAAGAAGGACTAATGCGCTGAGTGAAAAGAAGGAGGTCTAAAGCGCTGAGTGAAAAGAAGGAGGTCTAAAGCGCTGAGTGAAAAGAAGAAGGACTAAAGCGCTGAGTGAAAAGGAGAAGGTCTAAAGCGCTTAGTGAAAAGGAGAAGGTGTAAAGCGCTGAGTGAAAAGAAGGAGGTCTAAAGCGCTGAGTGAAAAGAAGGAGGTCTAAAGCGCTGAGTGAAAAGAAGAAGGACTAATGCGCTGAGTGAAAAGAAGGAGGTCTAAAGCGCGGAGTGAAAAGAAGGAGGTCTAAAGCGCTGAATGAAAAGGAGAAGGACTAATGCGCTGAGTGAAAAGAAGGAGGTCTAAAGCGCTAACTATAAAGGAGAAGGTCTAAAGCGCTAAATGAAAAGAAGGAGGTCTAAAGCGCTGAGTGAAAAGGAGAAGGACTAATGCGCTGAGTGAAAAGAAGGAGGTCTAAAGCGCTGAGTGAAAAGGAGAAGGACTAATGCGCTGAGTGAAAACAAGGAGGTCTAAAGCGCTGAGTGTAAAGGAGAAGGTCTAAAGCGCTGAGTGAAAAGAAGGAGGTCTAAAGCGCTGAGTGAAAAGGAGAAGGTCTAAAGCGCTGAGTGAAAAGAAGGAGGTCTAAAGCGCTGAGTGAAAATGAGAAGGTCTAAAGCGCTGAGTGAAAAGAAGGAGGTCTAAAGCGCTGAGTGAAAAGGAGAAGGTCTAAAGCGCTGAGTGAAAAGAAGGAGGTCTAAAGCGCTGAGTGAAAAGGAGAAGGTCTAAAGCGCTGAGTGAAAAGGAGAAGGTCTAAAGCGCTGAGTGAAAAGGAGAAGGTCTAAAGCGCTGAGTGAAAAGAAGGAGGTCTAAAGCGCTGAGTGAAAAGAAGGAGGTCTAAAGCGCTGAGTGAAAAGGAGAAGGTCTAAAGCGCTGAGTGAAAAGAAGGAGGTCTAAAGCGCTGAGTGAAAAGGAGAAGGTCTAAAGCGCTGAGTGAAAAGAAGGAGGTCTAAAGCGCTGAGTGAAAAGGAGAAGGTCTAAAGCGCTGAGTGAAAAGGAGAAGGTCTAAAGCGCTGTGTGAAAAGGAGAAGGTCTAAAGCGCTGAGTGAAAAGAAGGAGGTCTAAAGCGCTGAGTGAAAAGGAGAAGGTCTAAAGCGCTGAGTGAAAAGAAGGAGGTCTAAAGCGCTGAGTGAAAAGGAGAAGGTCTAAAGCGCTGAGTGAAAAGAAGGAGGTCTAAAGCGCTGAGTGAAAAGGAGAAGGTCTAAAGCGCTGAGTGAAAAGGAGAAGGTCTAAAGCGCTGAGTGAAAAGGAGAAGGTCTAAAGCGCTGAGTGTAAAGGAGAAGGTCTAAAGCGCTGAGTGAAAAGGAGAAGGTCTAAAGCGCTGAGTGAAAAGAAGGAGGTCTAAAGTGCTGAGTGAAAAGAAGGCGGTCTAAAGCGCTGAGTGAAAAGAAGAAGGACTAATGCGCTGAGTGAAAAGGAGAAGGTCTAAAGCGCTGAGTGAAAAGGAGAAGGTCTAAAGCGCTGAGTAAAAAGAAGGAGGTCTAAAGCGCTGAGTGTAAAGGAGAAGGTCTAAAGCGCTGAGTGAAAAGAAGGAGGTCTAAAGCGCTGAATGAAAAGAAGGAGGTCTAAAGCGCTGAGTGAAAAGGAGAAGGACTAATGCGCTGAGTGTAAAGGAGAAGGTCTAAAGCGCTGAGTGAAAAGAAGAAGGTCTAAAGCGCTGAGTGAAAAGGAGAAGGTCTAAAGCGCTGAGTGAAAAGGAGAAGGTCTAAAGCGCTGAGTGAAAAGGAGAAGGTCAAAGCGCTGAGTGAAAAGGAGAAGGTCAAAAGCGCTGAGTGAAAAGAAGGAGGTCTAAAGCGCTGAGTGTAAAGGAAAAGGTCTAAAGCGCTGAGTGAAAAGGAGAAGGTCTAAAGTGCTGAGTGAAAAGAAGGAGGTCTAAAGCGCTGAGTGAAAAGAAGGAGGTCTAAAGTGCTGAGTGTAAAGGAGAAGGTCTAAAGTGCTGAGTGTAAAAGAGAAGGTCTAAAGTGCTGAGTGAAAAGAAGGAGGTCTAAAGCGCTGAGTGAAAAGGAGAAGGTCTAAAGCGCTGAATGAAAAGGAGAAGGTCTAAAGCACTGAGTGAAAAGAAGGAGGTCTAAAGCGCTGAGTGAAAAGAAGGAGGTCTAAAGCGCTGAGTGAAAAGAAGGAGGTCTAAAGCGCTGAGTGTAAAGGAGAAGGTCTAAAGCGCTGAGTGAAAGGAAGGAGGTCTAAAGCGCTGAGTGAAAAGGAGAAGGTCTAAAGCGCTGAGTGAAAAGAAGAAGGACTAATGCGCTGAGTGAAAAGAAGGAGGTCTAAAGCGCTGAGTGAAAAGAAGGAGGTCTAAAGCGCTGAGTGAAAAGAAGAAGGACTAAAGCGCTGAGTGAAAAGGAGAAGGTCTAAAGCGCTGAGTGAAAAGGAGAAGGTGTAAAGCGCTGAGTGAAAAGAAGGAGGTCTAAAGCGCTGAGTGAAAAGAAGAAGGACTAAAGCGCTGAGTGAAAAAGAGAAGGTCTAAAGCGCTGAGAGAAAAGGAGAAGGTGTAAAGCGCTGAGTGAAAAGAAGGAGGTCTAAAGTGCTCTGTGAAAAGGAGAAGGTCTAAAGCGCTGAGTGAAAAGGAGAAGGTCTAAAGCGCTGAGTGAAAAGAAGGAGGTCTAAAGCGCTGAGTGAAAAGAAGGAGGTCTAAAGCGCTGAGTGAAAAGAAGGAGGTCTAAAGCGCTGAGTGAAAAGAAGGAGGTCTAAAGCGCTGAGTGAAAAGGAGAAGGTCTAAAGCGCTGTGTGAAAAGGAGAAGGTCTAAAGCGCTGAGTGAAAAGAAGGAGGTCTAAAGCGCTGAGTGAAAAGGAGAAGGTCTAAAGCGCTGAGTGAAAAGAAGGAGGTCTAAAGCGCTGAGTTAAAAGGAGAAGGTCTAAAGCGCTGAGTGTAAAGGAGAAGGTCTAAAGCGCTGAGTGAAAAGGAGAAGGTCTAAAGCGCTGAGTGAAAAGAAGAAGGACTAATGCGCTGAGTGAAAAGAAGGAGGTCTAAAGCGCTGTGTGAAAAGAAGGAGGTCTAAAGCGCTGAGTGAAAAGGAGAAGGTCTAAAGCGCTGAGTGTAAAGGACAAGGTGTAAAGCGCTGAGGGAAAAGAAGGAGGTCTAAAGCGCTGAGTGAAAAGGAGAAGGACTAATGCGCTGAGTGTAAAGGAGAAGGTCTAAAGCGCTGAGTGAAAAGGAGAACGTCTAAAGCGCTGAGTGAAAAGAAGGAGGTCTAAAGCGCTGAGTGAAAAGGAGAAGGTCTAAAGCGCTGAGTGTAAAGGAGAAGGTCTAAAGCGCTGAGTGAAAAGGAGAAGGTCTAAAGCGCTGAGTGAAAAGGAGAAGGTCTAAAGCACTGAGTGAAAAGAAGGAGGTCTAAAGCGCTGAGTGAAAAGGAGAAGGTCTAAAGAGCTGAGTGTAAAGGAGAAGGTCTAAAGCGCTGAGTGAAAAGAAGGAGGTCTAAAGCGCTGAAAGAAAAGAAGGAGGTCTAAAGCGCTGAGTGAAAAGAAGAAGGACTAATGCGCTGAGTGAAAAGAAGGAGGTCTAAAGCGCTGAGTGAAAAGGAGAAGGTCTAAAGCTCTGAGTGTAAAGGAGAAGGTCTAAAGCGCTGAGTGAAAAGAAGGAGGTCTAAAGCGCTGAGTGAAAAGAAGGAGGTCTAAAGCGCTGAGTGAAAAGGAGAAGGTCTAAAGCGCTGAGTGAAAAGAAGGAGGTCTAAAGCACTGAGTGAAATGGAGGTCTAAAGCGCTGAGTGTAAAGGAGAAGGTCTAAAGCGCTGAGTGAAAAGAAGGAGGTCTAAAGCGCTGAGTGAAAAGGAGAAGGTCTAAAGCGCTGAGTGAAAAGGAGAAGGTCTAAAGCGCTGAGTGAAAAGAAGGAGGTCTAAAGCGCTGAGTGAAAAGGAGAAGGTCTAAAGCGCTGAGTGAAAAGGAGAAGGTCTAAAGCGCTGAGTGAAAAGGAGAAGGTCAAAGCGCTGAGTGAAAAGGAGAAGGTCAAAAGCGCTGAGTGAAAAGAAGGAGGTCTAAAGCGCTGAGTGTAAAGGAGAAGGTCTAAAGCGCTGAGTGAAAAGGAGAAGGTCTAAAGTGCTGAGTGAAAAGAAGGAGGTCTAAAGCGCTGAGTGAAAAGAAGGAGGTCTAAAGTGCTGAGTGAAAAGGAGAAGGTCTAAACCGCTGAGTGAAAAGGAGAAGGTCTAAAGCGCTGAGTGAAAAGAAGGAGGTCTAAAGCGCTGAGTGAAAAGGAGAAGGTCTAAAGAGCTGAGTGTAAAGGAGAAGGTCTAAAGCGCTGAGTGAAAAGAAGGAGGTCTAAAGCGCTGAAAGAAAAGAAGGAGGTCTAAAGCGCTGAGTGAAAAGTAGAAGGACTAATGCGCTGAGTGAAAAGAAGGAGGTCTAAAGCGCTGAGTGAAAAGGAGAAGGTCTAAAGCGCTGAGTGTAAAGGAGAAGGTCTAAAGCGCTGAGTGAAAAGAAGGAGGTCTAAAGCGCTGAGTGAAAAGAAGGAGGTCTAAAGCGCTGAGTGAAAAGGAGAAGGTCTAAAGCGCTGAGTGAAAAGAAGGAGGTCTAAAGCACTGAGTGAAAAGAAGGAGGTCTAAAGCGCTGAGTGTAAAGGAGAAGGTCTAAAGCGCTGAGTGAAAAGAAGGAGGTCTAAAGCGCTGAGTGAAAAGGAGAAGGTCTAAAGCGCTGAGTGAAAAGGAGAAGGTCTAAAGCGCTGAGTGAAAGGAAGGAGGTCTAAAGCGCTGAGTGAAAAGGAGAAGGTCTAAAGCGCTGAGTGAAAAGGAGAAGGTCTAAAGCGCTGAGTGAAAAGGAGAAGGTCAAAGCGCTGAGTGAAAAGGAGAAGGTCAAAAGCGCTGAGTGAAAAGAAGGAGGTCTAAAGCGCTGAGTGTAAAGGAGAAGGTCTAAAGCGCTGAGTGAAAAGGAGAAGGTCTAAAGTGCTGAGTGAAAAGAAGGAGGTCTAAAGCGTTGAGTGAAAAGAAGGAGGTCTAAAGTGCTGAGTGAAAAGGAGAAGGTCTAAAGTGCTGAGTGTAAAGGAGAAGGTCTAAAGTGCTGAGTGTAAAAGAGAAGGTCTAAAGTGCTGAGTGAAAAGAAGGAGGTCTAAAGCGCTGAGTGAAAAGGAGAAGGTCTAAAGCGCTGAGTGAAAAGGAGAAGGTCTAAAGCGCTGAATGAAAAGAAGGAGGTCTAAAGTGCTGAGTGAAAAGGAGAAGGTCTAAAGCGCTGAGTGAAAAGGAGAAGGTCTAAAGCGCTGAGTGAAAATAAGGAGGTCTAAAGCGCTGAGTGAAAAGAAGGAGGTCTAAAGCGCTGAGTGAAAAGAAGGAGGACTAAAGCGCTAAGTGTAAAGGAGAAGGTCCAAAGCGCTGAGTGAAAAGAAGGAGGTCTAAAGCGCTGAGTGAAAAGGAGAAGGTCTAAAGCGCTGAGTGAAAAGAAGAAGGACTAATGCGCTGAGTGAAAAGAAGGAGGTCTAAAGCGCTGAGTGAAAAGAAGGAGGTCTAAAGCGCTGAGTGAAAAGGAGAAGGTCTAAAGCGCTGAGTGAAAAGGAGAAGGTCTAAAGCGCTGAGTGAAAATAAGGAGGTCTAAAGCGCTGAGTGAAAAGAAGGAGGTCTAAAGCGCTGAGTGAAAAGAAGGAGGACTAAAGCGCTGAGTGTAAAGGAGAAGGTCCAAAGCGCTGAGTGAAAAGAAGGAGGTCTAAAGCGCTGAGTGAAAAGGAGAAGGTCTAAAGCGCTGAGTGAAAAGAAGAAGGACTAATGCGCTGAGTGAAAAGAAAGAGGTCTAAAGCGCTGAGTGAAAAGAAGGAGGTCTAAAGCGCTGAGTGAAAAGAAGAAGGACTAAAGCGCTGAATGAAAAGGAGAAGGTCTAAAGCGCTGAGTGAAAAGGAGAAGGTCTAAAGCGCTGAGTGAAAAGAAGGAGGTCTAAAGTGCTGTGTGAAAAGGAGAAGGTCTAAAGCGCTGAGTGAAAAGGAGAAGGTCTAAAGCGCTGAGTGAAAAGAAGGAGGTCTAAAGCGCTGAGTGAAAAGAAGGAGGTCTAAAGCGCTGAGTGAAAAGAAGGAGTCTAAAGCGCTGAGTGTAAAGGAGAAGGTCTAAAGCGCTGAGTGAAAGGAAGGAGGTCTAAAGCGCTGAGTGAAAAGGAGAAGGTCTAAAGCGCTGAGTGAAAAGAAGAAGGACTAATGCGCTGAGTGAAAAGAAGGAGGTCTAAAGCGCTGAGTGAAAAGAAGGAGGTCTAAAGCGCTGAGTGAAAAGAAGAAGGACTAAAGCGCTGAGTGAAAAGGAGAAGGTCTAAAGCGCTGAGTGAAAAGGAGAAGGTCTAAAGCGCTGAGTAAAAAGGAGAAGGTCTAAAGCGCTGAGTGAAAAGAAGGAGGTCTAAAGCGCTGAGTAAAAAGGAGAAGGTCTAAAGCGCTGAGTGAAAAGAAGGAGGTCTAAAGCGCTGAGTGAAAAGGAGAAGGTCTAAAGCGCTGAGTGAAAAGAAGGAGGTCTAAAGCGCTGAGTGAAAAGAAGAAGGACTAATGCAATGAGTGAAAAGAAGGAGGTCTAAAGCGCGGAGTGAAAAGAAGGAGGTCTAAAGCGCTGAGTGAAAAGGAGAAGGACTAATGCGCTGAGTGAAAAGAAGGAGGTCTAAAGCGCTAACTATAAAGGAGAAGGTCTAAAGCGCTGAGTGAAAAGAAGGAGGTCTAAAGCGCTGAGTGAAAAGGAGAAGGACTAATGCGCTGAGTGAAAAGAAGGAGGTCTAAAGCGCTGAGTGAAAAGGAGAAGGACTAATGCGCTGAGTGAAAAGAAGGAGGTCTAAAGCGCTGAGTGTAAAGGAGAAGGTCTAAAGCGCTGAGTGAAAAGAAGGAGGTCTAAAGCGCTGAGTGAAAAGGAGAAGGTCTAAAGCGCTGAGTGAAAAGAAGGAGGTCTAAAGCGCTGAGTGAAAATGAGAAGGTCTAAAGCGCTGAGTGAAAAGAAGGAGGTCTAAAGCGCTGAGTGAAAAGGAGAAGGTCTAAAGCGCTGAGTGAAAAGAAGGAGGTCTAAAGCGCTGAGTGAAAAGGAGAAGGTCTAAAGCGCTGAGTGAAAAGGAGAAGGTCTAAAGCGCTGAGTGAAAAGGAGAAGGTCTAAAGCGCTGAGTGAAAAGAAGGAGGTCTAAAGCGCTGAGTGAAAAGAAGGAGGTCTAAAGCGCTGAGTGAAAAGGAGAAGGTCTAAAGCGCTGAGTGAAAAGAAGGAGGTCTAAAGCGCTGAGTGAAAAGGAGAAGGTCTAAAGCGCTGAGTGAAAAGAAGGAGGTCTAAAGCGCTGAGTGAAAAGGAGAAGGTCTAAAGCGCTGAGTGAAAAGGAGAAGGTCTAAAGCGCTGAGTGAAAAGGAGAAGGTCTAAAGCGCTGAGTGTAAAGGAGAAGGTCTAAAGCGCTGAGTGAAAAGGAGAAGGTCTAAAGCGCTGAGTGAAAAGAAGGAGGTCTAAAGCGCTGAGTAAAAAGAAGGAGGTCTAAAGCGCTGAGTGAAAAGAAGGAGGTCTAAAGCGCTGAGTGAAAAGGAGAAGGACTAATGCGCTGAGTGTAAAGGAGAAGGTCTAAAGCGCTGAGTGAAAAGAAGAAGGTCTAAAGCGCTGAGTGAAAAGGAGAAGGTCTAAAGCGCTGAGTGAAAAGGAGAAGGTCTAAAGCGCTGAGTGAAAAGGAGAAGGTCAAAGCGCTGAGTGAAAAGGAGAAGGTCAAAAGCGCTGAGTGAAAAGAAGGAGGTCTAAAGCGCTGAGTGTAAAGGAGAAGGTCTAAAGCGCTGAGTGAAAAGGAGAAGGTCTAAAGTGCTGAGTGAAAAGAAGGAGGTCTAAAGCGCTGAGTGAAAAGAAGGAGGTCTAAAGTGCTGAGTGAAAAGGAGAAGGTCTAAAGTGCTGAGTGTAAAGGAGAAGGTCTAAAGTGCTCAGTGTAAAAGAGAAGGTCTAAAGTGCTGAGTGAAAAGAAGGAGGTCTAAAGCGCTGAGTGAAAAGGAGAAGGTCTAAAGCGCTGAATGAAAAGGAGAAGGTCTAAAGCGCTGAGTGAAAAGAAGGAGGTCTAAAGCGCTGAGTGAAAAGAAGGAGGTCTAAAGCGCTGAGTGAAAAGAAGGAGGTCTAAAGCGCTGAGTGTAAAGGAGAAGGTCTAAAGCGCTGAGTGAAAAGAAGGAGGTCTAAAGCGCTGAGTGAAAAGGAGAAGGTCTAAAGCGCTGAGTGAAAAGAAGAAGGACTAATGCGCTGAGTGAAAAGAAGGAGGTCTAAAGCGCTGAGTGAAAAGAAGGAGGTCTAAAGCGCTGAGTGAAAAGAAGAAGGACTAAAGCGCTGAGTGAAAAGGAGAAGGTCTAAAGCGCTGAGTGAAAAGGAGAAGGTGTAAAGCGCTGAGTGAAAAGAAGGAGGTCTAAAGTGCTCTGTGAAAAGGAGAAGGTCTAAAGCGCTGAGTGAAAAGGAGACGGTCTAAAGCGCTGAGTGAAAAGACGGAGGTCTAAAGCGCTGAGTGAAAAGAAGGAGGTCTAAAGCGCTGAGTGAAAAGAAGGAGGTCTAAAGCGCTGAGTGTAAAGGAGAAGGTCTAAAGCGCTGAGTGAAAAGAAGGAGGTCTAAAGCGCTGAGTGAAAAGGAGAAGGTATAAAGCGCTGAGTGAAAAGAAGAAGGACTAATGCGCTGAGTGAAAAGAAGGAGGTCTAAAGCGCTGAGTGAAAAGAAGGAGGTCTAAAGCGCTGAGTGAAAAGAAGAAGGACTAAAGCGCTGAGTGAAAAGGAGAAGGTCTAAAGCGCTGAGTGAAAAGGAGAAGGTCTAAAGCGCTGAGTGAAAAGGAGAAGGTCTAAAGCGCTGAGTGAAAAGGAGAAGGTCTAAAGCGCTGAGTGAAAAGGAGAAGGTCTAAAACGCTGAGTGAAAAGAAGAAGGACTAATGCGCTGAGTGAAAAGAAGGAGGTCTAAAGCGCTGTGGGAAAAGAAGGAGGTCTAAAGCGCTGAGTGAAAAGGAGAAGGACTAATGCGCTGAGTGTAAAGGAGAAGGTCTAAAGCGCTGAGTGAAAAGGAGAAGGTCTAAAGCGCTGAGTGAAAAGAAGGAGGTCTAAAGCGCTGAGTGAAAAGGAGAAGGTCTAAAGTGCTGAGTGTAAAGGAGAAGGTCTAAAGCGCTGAGTGAAAAGGAGAAGGTCTAAAGCGCTGAGTGAAAAGGAGAAGGTCTAAAGCGCTGAGTGAAAAGAAGGAGGTCTAAAGCGCTGAGTGAAAAGGAGAAGGTCTAAAGCGCTGAGTGAATAGAAGGAGATCTAAAGCGCTGAGTGTAAAGGAGAAGGTCTAAAGCGCTGAGTGAAAAGAAGGAGGTCTAAAGCGCTGAGTGAAAAGAAGGAGGTCTAAAGTGCTGAGTGAAAAGGAGAAGGTCTAAAGTGCTGAGTGTAAAGGAGAAGGTCTAAAGTGCTGAGTGTAAAAGAGAAGGTCTAAAGTGCTGAGTGAAAAGAAGGAGGTCTAAAGCGCTGAGTGAAAAGGAGAAGGTCTAAAGCGCTGAGTGAAAAGGAGAAGGTCTAAAGCGCTGAGTAAAAAGAAGGAGGTCTAAAGTGCTGAGTGAAAAGGAGAAGGTCTAAAGCGCTGAGTGAAAAGTAGAAGGTCTAAAGCGCTGAGTGAAAAGAAGGAGGTCTAAAGCGCTAAGTGAAAAGAAGGAGGTCTAAAGCGCTGAGTGAAAAGAAGGAGGACTAAAGCGCTGAGTGTAAAGGAGAAGGTCCAAAGCGTTGAGTGAAAAGAAGGAGGTCTAAAGCGCTGAGTGAAAAGGAGAAGGTCTAAAGCGCTGAGTGAAAAGAAGAAGGACTAATGCGCTGAGTGAAAAGAAGGAGGTCTAAAGCGCTGAGTGAAAAGAAGGAGGTCTAAAGCGCTGAGTGAAAAGAAGAAGGACTAAAGCGCTGAGTGAAAAGGAGAAGGTCTAAAGCGCTGAGTGAAAAGGAGAAGGTCTAAAGCGCTGAGTGAAAAGAAGGAGGTCTAAAGTGCTGTGTGAAAAGGAGAAGGTCTAAAGCGCTGAGTGAAAAGGAGAAGGTCTAAAGCGCTGAGTGAAAAGAAGGAGGTCTAAAGCGCTGAGTGAAAAGAAGGAGGTCTAAAGCGCTAAGTGAAAAGAAGGAGGTCTAAAGCGCTGAGTGAAAAGAAGGAGGACTAAAGCGCTGAGTGTAAAGGAGAAGGTCCAAAGCGCTGAGTGAAAAGGAGAAGGTCTAAAGTGCTGAGTGTAAAGGAGAAGGTCTAAAGTGCTCAGTGTAAAAGAGAAGGTCTAAAGTGCTGAGTGAAAAGAAGGAGGTCTAAAGCGCTGAGTGAAAAGGAGAAGGTCTAAAGCGCTGAATGAAAAGGAGAAGGTCTAAAGCACTGAGTGAAAAGAAGGAGGTCTAAAGCGCTGAGTGAAAAGAAGGAGGTCTAAAGCGCTGAGTGAAAAGAAGGAGGTCTAAAGCGCTGAGTGTAAAGGAGAAGGTCTAAAGCGCTGAGTGAAAAGAAGGAGGTCTAAAGCGCTGAGTGAAAAGGAGAAGGTCTAAAGCGCTGAGTGAAAAGAAGAAGGACTAATGCGCTGAGTGAAAAGAAGGAGGTCTAAAGCGCTGAGTGAAAAGAAGGAGGTCTAAAGCGCTGAGTGAAAAGAAGAAGGACTAAAGCGCTGAGTGAAAAGGAGAAGGTCTAAAGCGCTTAGTGAAAAGGAGAAGGTGTAAAGCGCTGAGTGAAAAGAAGGAGGTCTAAAGCGCTGAGTGAAAAGAAGGAGGTCTAAAGCGCTGAGTAAAAAGGAGAAGGTCTAAAGCGCTGAGTGAAAATAAGGAGGTCTAAAGCGCTGAGTGAAAAGAAGGAGGTCTAAAGCGCTGAGTGAAAAGAAGGAGGTCTAAAGCGCTGAGTGTAAAGGAGAAGGTCTAAAGCGCTGAGTGAAAAGAAGGAGGTCTAAAGCGCTGAGTGAAAAGGAGAAGGTCTAAAGCGCTGAGTGAAAAGAAGAAGGACTAATGCGCTGAGTGAAAAGAAGGAGGTCTAAAGCGCTGAGTGAAAAGAAGGAGGTCTAAAGCGCTGAGTGAAAAGAAGAAGGACTAAAGCGCTGAGTGAAAAGGAGAAGGTCTAAAGCGCTGAGTGAAAAGGAGAAGGTCTAAAGCGCTGAGTGAAAAGAAGAAGGACTACTGCGCAGAGTGAAAAGAAGGAGGTCTAAAGCGCTGTGTGAAAAGAAGGAGGTCTAAAGCGCTGAGTGAAAAGGAGAAGGTCTAAAGCGCTGAGTGTAAAGGAGAAGGTCTAAAGCGCTGAGTGAAAAGAAGGAGGTCTAAAGCGCTGAGTGAAAAGGAGAAGGACTAATGCGCTGAGTGTAAAGGAGAAGGTCTAAAGCGCTGAGTGAAAAGGAGAAGGTCTAAAGCGCTGAGTGAAAAGAAGGAGGTCTAAAGCGTTGAGTGAAAAGGACAAGGTCTAAAGCGCTGAGTGTAAAGGAGAAGGTCTAAAGCGCTGAGTGAAAAGGAGAAGGTCTAAAGCGCTGAGTGAAAAGGAGAAGGTCTAAAGCGCTGAGTGAAAAGAAGGAGGTCTAAAGCGCTGAGTGAAAAGGAGAAGGTCTAAAGCGCTGAGTGTAAAGGAGAAGGTCTAAAGCGCTGAGTGAAAAGAAGGAGGTCTAAAGCGCTGAGTGAAAAGAAGGAGGTCTAAAGCGCTGAGTGAAAAGAAGAAGGACTAATGCGCTGAGTGAAAAGAAGGAGGTCTAAAGCGCTGAGTGAAAAGGAGAAGGTCTAAAGCGCTGAGTGTAAAGGAGAAGGTCTAAAGCGCTGAGTGAAAAGAAGGAGGTCTAAAGCGCTGAGTGAAAAGAAGGAGGTCTAAACCGCTGAGTGAAAAGGAGAAGGTCTAAAGCGCTGAGTGAAAAGGAGAAGGTCTAAAGCGCTGAGTGAAAAGAAGGAGGTCTAAAGCACTGAGTGAAGTGGAGGTCTAAAGCGCTGAGTGTAAAGGAGAAGGTCTAAAGCGCTGAGTGAAAAGAAGGAGGTCTAAAGCGCTGAGTGAAAAGAAGAAGGACTAATGCGCTGAGTGAAAAGAAGGAGGTCTAAAGCGCTGAGTGAAAAGGAGAAGGTCTAAAGCGCTGAGTGAAAAGAAGGAGGTCTAAAGCGCTGAGTGAAAAGGAGAAGGTCTAAAGCGCTGAGTGAAAAGGAGAAGGTCTAAAGCGCTGAATGAAAAGAAGGAGGTCTAAAGCGCTGAGTGAAAAGAAGGAGGTCTAAAGCGCTGAGTGAAAAGAAGAAGGACTAATGCGCTGAGTGAAAAGAAGGAGGTCTAAAGCGCTGAGTGAAAAGAAGGAGGTCTAAAGCGCTGAGTGAAAAGAAGAAGGACTAAAGCGCTGAGTGAAAAGGAGAAGGTCTAAAGCGCTGAGTGAAAAGGAGAAGGTCTAAAGCGCTGAGTGTAAAGGAGAAGGTCTAAAGCGCTGAGTGAAAAGAAGGAGGTCTAAAGCGCTGAGTGAAAAGGAGAAGGACTAATGCGCTGAGTGTAAAGGAGAAGGTCTAAAGCGCTGAGTGAAAAGGAGAAGGTCTAAAGCGCTGAGTGAAAAGAAGGAGGTCTAAAGCGTTGAGTGAAAAGGACAAGGTCTAAAGCGCTGAGTGTAAAGGAGAAGGTCTAAAGCGCTGAGTGAAAAGGAGAAGGTCTAAAGCGCTGAGTGAAAAGGAGAAGGTCTAAAGCGCTGAGTGAAAAGAAGGAGGTCTAAAGCGCTGAGTGAAAAGGAGAAGGTCTAAAGCGCTGAGTGTAAAGGAGAAGGTCTAAAGCGCTGATTGAAAAGAAGGAGGTCTAAAGCGCTGAGTGAAAAGAAGGAGGTCTAAAGCGCTGAGTGAAAAGAAGAAGGACTAATGCGCTGAGTGAAAAGAAGGAGGTCTAAAGCGCTGAGTGAAAAGGAGAAGGTCTAAAGCGCTGAGTGTAAAGGAGAAGGTCTAAAGCGCTGAGTAAAAAGAAGGAGGTCTAAAGCGCTGAGTGAAAAGAAGGAGGTCTAAACCGCTGAGTGAAAAGGAGAAGGTCTAAAGCGCTGAGTGAAAAGGAGAAGGTCTAAAGCGCTGAGTGAAAAGAAGGAGGTCTAAAGCACTGAGTGAAGTGGAGGTCTAAAGCGCTGAGTGTAAAGGAGAAGGTCTAAAGCGCTGAGTGAAAAGAAGGAGGTCTAAAGCGCTGAGTGAAAAGAAGAAGGACTAATGCGCTGAGTGAAAAGAAGGAGGTCTAAAGCGCTGAGTGAAAAGGAGAAGGTCTAAAGCGCTGAGTGAAAAGAAGGAGGTCTAAAGCGCTGAGTGAAAAGGAGAAGGTCTAAAGCGCTGAGTGAAAAGGAGAAGGTCTAAAGCGCTGAATGAAAAGAAGGAGGTCTAAAGCGCTGAGTGAAAAGAAGGAGGTCTAAAGCGCTGAGTGAAAAGAAGAAGGACTAATGCGCTGAGTGAAAAGAAGGAGGTCTAAAGCGCTGAGTGAAAAGAAGGAGGTCTAAAGCGCTGAGTGAAAAGAAGAAGGACTAAAGCGCTGAGTGAAAAGGAGAAGGTCTAAAGCGCTGAGTGAAAAGGAGAAGGTCTAAAGCGCTGAGTGAAAAGGAGAAGGTCTAAAGCGCTGAGTGTAAAGGAGAAGGTCTAAAGCGCTGAGTGAAAAGGAGAAGGTCTAAAGCACTGAGTGAAAAGAAGAAGGACTAATGCGCTGAGTGAAAAGAAGGAGGTCTAAAGCGCTGAGTGAAAAGAAGGAGGTCTAAACCGCTGAGTGAAAAGGAGAAGGTCTAAAGCGCTGAGTGAAAAGGAGAAGGTCTAAAGCGCTGAGTGAAAAGAAGGAGGTCTAAAGCACTGAGTGAAATGGAGGTCTAAAGCGCTGAGTGTAAAGGAGAAGGTCTAAAGCGCTGAGTGAAAAGAAGGAGGTCTAAAGCGCTGAGTGAAAAGAAGAAGGACTAATGCGCTGAGTGAAAAGAAGGAGGTCTAAAGCGCTGAGTGAAAAGGAGAAGGTCTAAAGCGCTGAGTGAAAAGAAGGAGTTCTAAAGCGCTGAGTGAAAAGGAGAAGGTCTAAAGCGCTGAGTGAAAAGGAGAAGGTCTAAAGCGCTGAGTGAAAAGAAGGAGGTCTAAAGCGCTGAGTGAAAAGAAGGAGGTCTAAAGCGCTGAGTGAAAAGAAGAAGGACTAATGCGCTGAGTGAAAAGAAGGAGGTCTAAAGCGCTGAGTGAAAAGAAGAAGGACTAAAGCGCTGAGTGAAAAGGAGAAGGTCTAAAGCGCTGAGTGAAAAGGAGAAGGTCTAAAGCGCTGAGTGAAAAGGAGAAGGTCTAAAGCGCTGAGTGTAAAGGAGAAGGTCTAAAGCGCTGAGTGAAAAGGAGAAGGTCTAAAGCGCTGAGTGAAATGGAGGTCTAAAGCGCTGAGTGTAAAGGAGAAGGTCTAAAGCGCTGAGTGAAAAGAAGGAGGTCTAAAGCGCTGAGTGAAAAGAAGAAGGACTAATGCGCTGAGTGAAAAGAAGGAGGTCTAAAGCGCTGAGTGAAAAGGAGAAGGTCTAAAGCGCTGAGTGAAAAGAAGGAGGTCTAAAGCGCTGAGTGAAAAGGAGAAGGTCTAAAGCGCTGAGTGAAAAGGAGAACGTCTAAAGCGCTGAGTGAAAAGGAGAAGGTCAAAGCGCTGAGTGAAAAGGAGAAGGTCAAAAGCGCTGAGTGAAAAGAAGGAGGTCTAAAGCGCTGAGTGTAAAGGAGAAGGTCTAAAGCGCTGAGTGAAAAGGAGAAGGTCTAAAGTGCTGAGTGAAAAGAAGGAGGTCTAAAGTGCTGAGTGAAAAGAAGAAGGACTAATGCGCTGAGTGAAAAGAAGGAGGTCTAAAGCGCTGAGTGAAAAGAAGGAGGTCTAAAGCGCTGAGTGAAAAGAAGGAGGTCTAAAGCACTGAGTGAAATGGAGAAGGTCTAAAGTGCTGAGTGAAAAGAAGGAGGTCTAAAGTGCTGAGTGAAAAGAAGAAGGACTAATGCGCTGAGTGAAAAGGAGAAGGTCTAAAGCGCTGAGTGAAAAGGAGAAGGTCTAAAGCGCTGAGTGAAAAGAAGGAGGTCTAAAGCACTGAGTGAAATGGAGGTCTAAAGCGCTGAGTGTAAAGGAGAAGGTCTAAAGCGCTGAGTGAAAAGAAGGAGGTCTAAAGCGCTGAGTGAAAAGAAGAAGGACTAATGCGCTGAGTGAAAAGAAGGAGGTCTAAAGCGCTGAGTGAAAAGGAGAAGGTCTAAAGCGCTGAGTGAAAAGAAGGAGGTCTAAAGCGCTGAGTGATAAGGAGAAGGTCTAAAGCGCGGAGTGAAAAGGAGAAGGTCTAAAGCGCTGAGTGAAAAGAAGGAGGTCTAAAGCGCTGAGTGAAAAGAAGGAGGTCTAAAGCGCTGAGTGAAAAGAAGAAGGACTAATGCGCTGAGTGAAAAGAAGGAGGTCTAAAGCGCTGAGTGAAAAGAAGAAGGACTAAAGCGCTGAGTGAAAAGGAGAAGGTCTAAAGCGCTGAGTGAAAAGGAGAAGGTCTAAAGCGCTGAGTGAAAAGGAGAAGGTCTAAAGCGCTGAGTGTAAAGGAGAAGGTCTAAAGCGCTGAGTGAAAAGGAGAAGGTCTAAAGCGCTGAGTGAAAAGAAGAAGGACTAATGCGCTGAGTGAAAAGAAGGAGGTCTAAAGCGCTGTGTGAAAAGAAGGAGGTCTAAAGCGCTGAGTGAAAAGGAGAAGGTCTAAAGCGCTGAGTGTAAAGGAGAAGGTCTAAAGCGCTGAGTGAAAAGAAGGAGGTCTAAAGCGCTGAGTGAAAAGGAGAAGGACTAATGCGCTGAGTGTAAAGGAGAAGGTCTAAAGCCCTGAGTGAAAAGGAGAAGGTCTAAAGCGCTGAGTGAAAAGAAGGAGGTCTAAAGCGCTGAGTGAAAAGGAGAAGGTCTAAAGCGCTGAGTGTAAAGGAGAAGGTCTAAAGCGCTGAGTGAAAAGGAGAAGGTCTAAAGCGCTGAGTGAAAAGGAGAAGGTCTAAAGCGCTGAGTGAAAAGAAGGAGGTCTAAAGCGCTGAGTGAGAAGGAGAAGGTCTAAAGCGCTGAGTGTAAAGGAGAAGGTCTAAAGCGCTGAGTGAAAAGAAGGAGGTCTAAAGCGCTGAGTGAAAAGAAGGAGGTCTAAAGCGCTGAGTGAAAAGAAGAAGGACTAATGCGCTGAGTGAAAAGAAGGAGGTCTGAAGCGCTGAGTGAAAAGGAGAAGGTCTAAAGCGCTGAGTGTAAAGGAGAAGGTCTAAAGCGCTGAGTGAAAAGAAGGAGGTCTAAAGCGCTGAGTGAAAAGAAGGAGGTCTAAAGCGCTGAGTGAAAAGGAGAAGGTCTAAAGCGCTGAGTGTAAAGGAGAAGGTCTAAAGCGCTGAGTGAAAAGAAGGAGGTCTAAAGCGCTGAGTGAAAAGAAGAAGGACTAATGCGCTGAGTGAAAAGAAGGAGGTCTAAAGCGCTGAGTGAAAAGGAGAAGGTCTAAAGCGCTGAGTGAAAAGAAGGAGGTCTAAAGCGCTGGGTGAAAAGGAGAAGGTCTAAAGCGCTGAGTGAAAAGGAGAAGGTCTAAAGCGCTGAGTGAAAAGAAGGAGGTCTAAAGCGCTGAGTGAAAAGAAGGAGGTCTAAAGCGCTTAGTGAAAAGAAGAAGGACTAATGTGCTGAGTGAAAAGAAGGAGGTCTAAAGCGCTGAGTGAAAAGAAGGAGGTCTAAAGCGCTGAGTGAAAAAGAGGTCTAAAGCGCTGAGTGTAAAGGAGAAGGTCTAAAGCGCTGAGTGAAAAGAAGGAGGTCTAAAGCGCTGAGTGAAAAGGAGAAGGACTAATGCGCTGAGTGTAAAGGAGAAGGTCTAAAGCGCTGAGTGAAAAGGAGAAGGTCTAAAGCGCTGAGTGAAAAGAAGGAGGTTTAAAGCGCTGAATGAAAAGGAGAAGGTCTAAAGCGCTGAGTGTAAAGGAGAAGGTCTAAAGCGCTGAGTGAAAAGGAGAAGGTCTAAAGCGCTGAGTGAAAAGGAGGTCTAAAGCGCTGAGTGAAAAGAAGGAGGTCTAAAGCGCTGAGTGAAAAGGAGGAGGTCTAAAGCGCTGAGTGTAAAGGAGAAGGTCTAAAGCGCTGAGTGAAAAGAAGGAGGTCTAAAGCGCTGAGTGAAAAGAAGGAGGTCTAAAGCGCTGAGTGAAAAGAAGAAGGACTAATGCGCTGAGTGAAAAGAAGGAGGTCTAAAGCGCTGAGTGAAAAGGAGAAGGTCTAAAGCGCTGAGTGAAAAGAAGGAGGTCTAAAGCGCTGAGTGAAAAGGAGAAGGTCTAAAGCGCTGAGTGTAAAGGAGAAGGTCTAAAGCGCTGAGTGTAAAGGAGAAGGTCTAAAGCGCTGAGTGAAAAGAAGGAGGTCTAAAGCGCTGAGTGAAAAGAAGGAGGTCTAAAGCGCTGAGTGAAAAGAAGAAGGACTAATGCGCTGAGTGAAAAGAAGGAGGTCTAAAGCGCTGAGTGAAAAGGAGAAGGTCTAAAGCGCTGAGTGAAAAGAAGGAGGTCTAAAGCGCTGAGTGAAAAGGAGAAGGTCTAAAGCGCTGAGTGTAAAGGAGAAGGTCTAAAGCGCTGAGTGAAAAGAAGGAGGTCTAAAGCGCTGAGTGAAAAGAAGGAGGTCTAAAGCGCTGAGTGAAAAGAAGAAGGACTAATGCGCTGAGTGAAAAGAAGGAGGTCTAAAGCGCTGAGTGAAAAGAAGGAGGTCTAAAGCGCTGAGTGAAAAGAAGGAGGTCTAAAGCGCTGAGTGTAAAGGAGAAGGTCTAAAGCGCTGAGTGAAAAGAAGAAGGACTAATGCGCTGAGTGAAAAGAAGGAGGTCTAAAGCGCTGAGTGAAAAGGAGAAGGTCTAAAGCGCTGAGTGAAAAGGAGAAGGTCTAAAGCGCTGAGTGAAAAGAAGGAGGTCTAAAGCGCTGAGTGAAAAGGAGAAGGTCTAAAGAGCTGAGTGTAAAGGAGAAGGTCTAAAGCGCTGAGTGGAAAGAAGGAGGTCTAAAGCGCTGAGTGAAAAGGAGAAGGTCTAAAGCGCTGAGTGAAAAGGAGGTCTAAAGCGCTGAGTGTAAAGGAGAAGGTCTAAAGCGCTGAGTGAAAAGGAGGTCTAAAGCGCTGAGTGAAAAGGAGAAGGTCTAAAGCGCTGAGTGAAAAGAAGAAGGACTAATGCGCTGAGTGAAAAGGAGAAGGTCTAAAGCGCTGAGTGAAAAGAAGGAGGTCTAAAGCGCTGAGTGAAAAGGAGGAGGTCTAAAGCGCTGAGTGTAAAGGAGAAGGTCTAAAGCGCTGAGTGAAAAGAAGGAGGTCTAAAGCGCTGAGTGAAAAGAAGGAGGTCTAAAGCGCTGAGTGAAAAGAAGAAGGACTAATGCACTGAGTGAAAAGAAGGAGGTCTAAAGCGCTGAGTGAAAAGGAGAAGGTCTAAAGCGCTGAGTGAAAAGAAGGAGGTCTAAAGCGCTGAGTGAAAAGGAGAAGGTCTAAAGCGCTGAGTGAAAAGGAGGTCTAAAGCGCTGAGTGAAAAGAAGGAGGTCTAAAGCGCTGAGTGAAAAGAAGGAGGTCTAAAGCGCTGAGTGAAAAGAAGGAGGTCTAAAGCGCTGAGTGTAAAGGAGTTGTATAGCGTTGACCGCGGCTGTCATCATTTCTGAGATCACTGTGTCTCCAAATAGAAGTAGGTACACGTAGCACAGATCATGCAATTTTCCTGACGTACAATTGCGTGATATATTCCTCGTTAAAACGGTTATTTTCGCACCCACCTAATGTCTTCCGCCAGTAGGTAAAACCTATAATTTTCAAAGCAGCTGTGACCGACGCCCATAATAGTACTACCTATGTGTATTTTTAAATAGCCTGCGTGCAGATCCCTTTGCTTTCGCGTGAAGGAAAGGAAATAGGAAATGTCTGCCGGCACTATGATTGTGCTTTTATCACTGGTGTGTCTACAGGCGCTTACAGTGAAACCTGTATTAAGGCGGGTCTCCACCTGAACGTCATTTTCCCACCACTTAACATGGCTTTAATGGAAACATCTCGTTCACGTTTCAAGCAATCCAAAAACTAAGGATATGCAACTTATACCACTGGAATTAATACGTAACAGCAGAGAAATAGTTTTCCTAAAAGGATTTAATTGTAAAATTTAGAGAAATAAGAAATTTTACTTGAGATTTAATGAAGTGGACACCGTCGGGACCCTCGCTGCTGGGGTCTGCTTTATAGATGGAGATCAGAGTGTCCGCTGAATACAGGATCGTTTAACAGTAAATATGGAAATACAATTTAGACTACGTTTACACTAGAGGAGATTTTTCCGGATTCGTGACGAATCCGGAACATTTTGGTACCGGATTCGTTTTTCCGTTTACACGCAGATGGATGAATCCGAAATAAAAACGTCCCGGTTTGGTCGCGTCTCCGGAGATTTTGAATCCGAAATCTAAAGTGAATACTTTGTATCCGATTACTGTAAATCCGCAATGTTTTGAAGTGTAAACAGTTGTTCCCATGAATCCGGATACTTTTTCGCCTGCTTTGTAACCATTCCCGCATGAATGTCCTCGGATTTATCGATGTGTGTAAACGGTTGGGAATCCGAATACCCTTTAGTATAAACGCCTGCGAATCCGAATACCCTAAATTTAATAAATCCGAAAACATTTATGAATCCGGAAAGATCTCCTCTAGTGTAAACGTAGTCTTAGGGACCCAAGCAGCTGGTGTTCGCTTAACATGGGGTCCGCAGACTGGGCTTTTTTTGAGTTCCTGAGCCTGGAGGGGGGACATTGTGCCCCCCCCCCCCACCCCCCTCGTAACTTCAAGAACATTAGGGCTATGACAATGAAACCTAGACGTACATCCAAAACTGTCGTCTTTGCGGTACGCACAATGGAACGATGACGTCATATGACGTAGTTATTAGGTAATTAGTTATACGGCCGCCATCTTGGATCCGCCATCTTGGATTTCTGAACTTTTTTAAAACCTCTTAAAAACCGTCCAAATTGACTCAAAATTAATCAAAACCAATAAATAAACGCTAAATGACGTAAAAATATAAAAGTTATACTAATAAACATTGTTCAAAGGTACAAATATGCAAATTTCAAAAAACATGGCTGTCAAAATCTTGTTGCCATGGAAACATCAAGTCACGCGATCAATAAATTGTCATATGAAATTGTTGCCAGATAAATTTTAGGAAAAGTCACAAAGTTTGATGCCCCCCCCCCCCCCCAGGCTGAATAAGGTTAACATGGGGTCCGCTTAATACAGGTTTCACTGTATTTTTTCCCTCCCCTCGCGTGCCTTGTGCTTTGCGCTTGCGTACCCCAAAACCCGCTCGAGCACCCCCAAAAGCGCATGTTGTGTAGGCTAACAGAGCGAAAGAGTTCTAGGACAAAAGATAACAATGGTTCTAACTACCGTGAACTCTTGTTATAGTTAGGGGAACAACCACACATTCTATGCAAATGTCAGTGATCATCGCCAGTTCAAAGCGAGGAGGAACATTTGAATGTGCAAATCCACTGTTACAGCAAAAGCTTTTTTAATTGGTAAAAACTTGAACCAGTCCTATTTCGCTATACAAACAGACAAGCGGAGAAAAAAAAGCTGACAAAATACACAAACAGTGAATCAAAGCGAAATAGTATCATTTTCGAACTCGGTGCACACGCAACAAGTTTTACAATGAAGCCACCATACTCTAATAATTAAATCTGTTCACGTACACAAGCCGAGTATAATAAAAACCCACTTATAAGAACCCGGCTAGATTTTTCCAAGTTATTCTAAAAGGTTCACATATATATTTTTGTTGATTGAGAATTTAGGCTATTTAGGTTCTTAAATGGGTTCCTTAATTTATTTTCTTAAGAGGAAAAGGTGCTCGCTGCTGGTCCAACAGCTAGTCTATATGGGTGTGGTCTCTTCCTTATGACAGTGGAGCCCCGTTCCTCCGGCCACCATTGGGTCACCAAAATAGGGCTCTACAGTAAACGAGGTGGCCGTATTAATGAGGTTGATCTAGAGTAAAAAGCTTTTGTTCAGGCCAAGAAAAGGTGGCCGTAATTATAACGAGGTGACTGTATTAACGGGCTGGCCGTTAGGCGGAGTTCCGCTAAGATTGAGACATCATTTTGTCTACATTCTAAGAAAATACACGCCCGTTCTATAGGTTCTATGATTTATTTCAGGACTCTCGACACTGGTTGATAGCTTTTACTAATATATGTAGATAGGCTGAGCCTAACAACGTCGCTCTCTGAACAGAAAGCCGATGATAAGCTTAACTAAGGTGAAAGATCGGAAGCACAAGAATTAAGATTGACGACCGCGCTATTTTTCAATTTTAGCAATTCTCAAAAAACAGTATTACGCGACCGTCTGCACAGTACATTAGACCGTACAAAAGTTCACTCAAAAACAACTTTTTCTCGGTTTAGAATAACTAGTATGACTTATTTCCGAATAAAATACACCTGTTGAAACTGATTTGGAAATAAAAATTGCAAAAAATACACAAACATATTTGCATATTAAAAGACGACGCGAGTGAAACGAAGTTAGAACTATAAAATCCAAGTCTTGTTTTATAAGTTAGAAAATTAAGTTATAAGTTAAAACTATAAAATCCAAGTAATAAATGAACAAAGACATAAAAATGGACAACACAAACTTCTTTCGAAAAAATTTATTCAAATCTCCATAAGTTTATGTTTAAAAGCAAAACGCGAACCATTTATAGCGCATCGAGGCCGAGCTGTCTTCGATGAAAGAAATCAAAACGGCTGAATTTGAGCACGTTTTTAAACAATTCTCCAAAACTAGCGAGAACACAAAGAAAAAGTCAATCACAGATTGATATCAACATAAATTATCATCGAAAAATGTATTTTGTTTTACCTTTAAGTCCCTCCACTGCTTGGAAATTCTTTTAATCTCCGCTTCTTCAGTTCTGAAACCCGAAGTGAGAAACATCTCCCCGCATTGCTCCCACAATGATAAAAAACGTATGAAGTTTCTCGAAGCAAGATTTTATCCCTGTAAGCTCTTCTTTTTCCACTATAGCGGCTTCTGAGTATCCCTTAATTAGTATCCCTGTATTGAGTAGGAAACCGCGAAAAAATGCTGGGAAATAGCGACTTTAATTCTCCGCTTAACACAGCAAAAGTTCCAAGTGTTTACCAAGCTGACGGCTGTGTAGCCGCGATAAAAACAAAGCCTCGCTTTGCTTTTAAAATTGCTAAGATCCGCGCCCGCGAGCTAGCCCTGCCCAACGGCGGCGGCGGCACACGGACCGACGCGCCCGCGAAACATTCCGCTAGTCATGACCATAAAAAATGACGGGCATAGGTTCTATGAGTATGGGGCTCCGCAGCGGGCCTTCGGCCCGCGAGAGCTCCGCTATAACTGTTGTTGATAGCGAGTTTACTATACTCAATGAAATTATATAAATCTGTAATTAGTAGAGGTTTATATTGGATTCACAGGAAATCGAGATTCTGCACTGTCTGACTGCCATATAAAGACAGTTATTTTTTTCTCTATTTTTTTTCTGAATTTACAAAGAAGAACCTGTTCAGGTTCTTATATAATATCCTACAGACCAGATTCTTTCTCGCAGGATTTTACTGTATTGCATTTCACTGCAAACAGGAAGCTACTCAGTTATGGCTTCTTGATAAAAAATGTGTTTTATCTCCGAGGACACGAGTTTTCGTCGGCTGCAGGGGAAGGTCGGGTGGAATCCAGTTATTTTTTAGCATGCCTGGGAGTACGGGTGGTTTTATGAAACAAATGTAAAAGAAGTAACATGCAGTATACTGCACAAATACGAGCAGCAAAGAAAATCTACGAAATGGATATGGAGAAAAGAGCATAAGAGATTGTTGTAATGTTAACCTTGATAACAACTAAATGAAGGGGCTAATGTAATGTAACTAACCGTGTTAAAGCATATCATATTATTTAAACACGAAAATTTCAACTCGTATGGCAGGCCAGAGAGTGTAGGTGACGTAATAAAATCGAACAAATCTGGCTTTCACGGCAGCAAGAAAGGAGTTCTTCACAACAGTATTCCGATCTGTGTTTCCTGGGAACACCTGGGGATGTAAATATAACATAACAGCTTACATTGTTTCTTATAAGCAAACTAATAATAAAATATATTTTAATATAGAAATTGAGGAAACGTAAATGAGCAGGAGCCCATGTTAGTTTGGAATACTGAAATGAGGGAATGTGGGTTAAACTCACACGCATGACAGACAGACAGACATGCAGACAGGTTTAGGTCGATCAGTTTGATACACTCTTCTTACCATCGATTCCTCTGTGAATCCAGAATTAGAAACCAGGACCCATTAGGGAATGTAAGTTCTTCTAAGTCTCCTTCCTTTTACGAAGTTAGCTAAATTACTTTAATAAAAACACTTGCAGAAATAATCCGTGCTAAATCCTTACACATCCATATAGTCGAACATACGAGCAAGCTATTTACACACCTTTTCAGCATTGTTCTCTTTGTAGGTGTTCCAAGTCGCTCCATTCGAAGACATTCTTAATTTGTAGCTGCTGGTCCATTCATCGATATCTGTTGCTCCTTGTGTTGCCACTGCACATACAAAGTGCACTGCGCCCATATCAACTTGAAGATAGTCTGTTCTGCCTCTAGTCTTTGGACACCACCCTCTCCCCCTGCCTTCATTCAGTCGGCCGTAGTATGGATAATAGAGACCGTCATAGTATGAGCTTGCGGTCATTCTTGCATCTGGTATCGTATTTCTATCCGAAACGCCCACAGGATGACACTTTGGAACTGAGAGGTTCAATATTAAAATAATAATTATCAGTCAAACCATCAATATATCTGCACAAATGTACCTTTCCTTGCCTTTCTTACCTTACAACAAAGGATGTAACTTACCTCTTACAGTCAATTTCATTGCTGAGAACGCCTTAAAAACCGCTTTCGATGATGCCACACACGAATAGATCCCCGAGTCCTCCACTTTTGTGTTCCAGATTTTCAGTGTTCCATCCATATCGACCAATGACCTACCTGCAGGCAGGTCACCGTTCTCTTTCGCCCACGTAACTGTTGGCTGTGGGTCGCCAGCAGCCTGGCAGCGGACTGTAATTTTCTGGATTGTGCTCATTTCAAGCTGTGCTGGTGGCCTGACTGTAAAATGTGGCAGTTCAACCACGTCAATCTGTGTAACGGCCGAGTCATGTCCTAAGTGATTTGACGCTTGGCATTTGTACGCACCGGAATCTTTCTTCTGAGCATTTATTATTGACAGTTGTCCGTCTTTTACAACAGCTTTGGCTTGCACAATATTATTGTGTGTTTTAAGCCACGTGATATTTGGTGGAGGGAACCCAGTCACGTGACAAACTGGTAAAGTGATGTTTTTGCCTTTTTCAACGTAGGATGGGCCAGATGACAGAGAAACCTTGGGTTTACCTGCAGAAAGTGAAGCAAAAGGAAAAAGAAATAGAAAAGAAATCGAAGTATTTAGGCCCCATCTACACGTTTACCGGATATTTTGGAATCCGCAACTTTTTTATTGCGGATTAAAAAATATTCGCGTCCACACGTAGCGTATTCAAATCGTTTTTGCTCGTCCACACGTATCCGAATTCGCTGTAGTACTCAGGGCTCCTCTTTAAATGTTGTCAACAGAGCATGTGCAAAGGCCAAATTTAAAGCCCAGGGCCCAGTTGTTCAAAGAGTGGATAACGCTATCCACCGGATAAATCACTATCCAGTGGATAAACGTTAACAAAACCCATTGCGCTATCCACCGGATAGTGATTTATCCGGTGGATAGCGCTATCCACGTTTTGAACAACTGGGCCCAGTTCAACTGTAAACACGTTATTAGACTTGAAATAAGTCCAAGTAGAAGTGAAGCGATAACATTTCGGTCGGCCATGTTGAATATTCGCGCGGTTAAAGACTTGATCCGATACTGTTACGTCAGCGTATTAATATATATAGTTAGGCTTAGCCTAACAGCGGCGCCCTCTGAAGACCCTCTGAACAAGCTTAACTAAGATGAAACTTAACTAATAGGTGAAAGGTCGGAAGCACAAGAATTAAGATTAATATTGACGACCGGGCTATTTTTCAATTTTAGCAATTCTCAAAAACAGTATTACCCGACCGTCTGCACAGTACATTTAGACCGTACAAAAGTTCACAAAAACAACTTTTTCTCCGTCTAGAATAACTATTACGACTACTGTTAAAAAATACAGTTGTAGCTTGTCAAAAAATGCCTGAGAAACTGATTTGGAAATCAAAATTGCCAAAAATACAAACATATTTGCATACGGCCACGCGAGTGAAGTTAGAACTATAATAAAATTCAAGTCTTGTTTTGTTTACATAAAATCGCTTTTCAACCTATGTAATGAATGAACAAACACATAAAAATGGACAACACAATCTTCTTTCGATAAATTTTATTCAAATCTCCATTAGTTTATGTTGAAAAGCAAAACGGAAAACGCGCATCGAGGCCGAGCCGTGTCTTCGATGAAATTCAAGAAATTAATACAACTGAATTTAAGCTACACGTTTAAAAACAATTCTCCAAAACTAACGAGAACACATTAACAAAAACTCAATCACAGATTGATATCTAGATAAATTTCCATCGAAAAATGTAATTTGTTTTACCTTTAAGTCCCTCCGGCGACTACTGTGCTTGGAAATTCTTTAAATCTCCGCTTTGGTGCTGAAATTCGTAAAACGAACCCATCTCTCGCATTGCTAAAAACGTATATAGTTACTCGAAGCAAGATTTTATCCCTGAAAGCTCTTCTTTTTCTACTAAAGCGGCTCCTGAGTATCCCTTAATTAGCATCCCTGTCTTGAGTAGCAAACCACGAAAAAATGCAGGAAAATAACGACTTTAATTTAAACCGTTTTCTCCGCTCAGTAAACACAGCAAAACATCAAAGTGTTTTCCCAGCTGACGTGACATTCGGCCGTGTAACCGCGCGAAAAAAAAGCCTCGCTTTGGTTTCAACATGACGTCGTACGCGCATATTTTGCGACGTCATACGCGCCCGCGAGCTAGTCCTCCGTTAAGATCCCGGATGTTGTGTGGCGTCATACGCGCATGCGCGCTAGCCTTGCGCGACACACATCTCCGACACACATGTTTTTGTTGCAGACAGCGCCCGCGAAACATTCCGCTAGCCATGACCATGAAAAATGAGGGCATAGGTTCTATGAGTATGGGGCTCCGCAGCCGGGCCTTCGGCCCGGCTAGGCTCCGCTAAAAAATCCGAATTCGACTGTCCACACGATGCCGTACTCGAAGCGTATTAAAGCATTTTTACTCTGGAGAGCGGATTCAAGAAGTTGCGGATTCGAAGCCGAATTCGCCGGATACGTGTGGACGGAAGGCCACTCCGCAACAGAAAAGTTGCGGATTCAAAAATATCCGGATAAGTGTGGACGGGGCCTTATTAATCAATGAACAAATAACTCACCTTTGCCTCTATCTAAAACAAAAACAGTTCCCTAGCTTTTTGAAAACATCGTGAATTGAATAGTCTAAAATATATCCTTGTTAGACAACATATATTTTCTTTTCAGTTTTCCTTGGATTTCACAACTGTGTAAAAAAGCCGCTAATAATTTTTGGAATGTTATGATGTTTATAAAATAACTCAAATGATAGTTCATATACATCAGTAAAGTGTTGAATTACTTCCTTTAATCAGTTCAATCAAGAGCATACATGAGCTCCTAGCTAGCTGAATTGATTTCCAGCTAATAAACCGTGTCTGATTTTTGATTACAGTTGCAATTGTTTTCTTTTAAAGCCTGGTTCAACCTCGTTCCCAGGGTCTCCAAGGGGCGGGAAGAAGAGAGACCCTGGGAACGAGGTTGAGCCTGGTTTTCCCTAGCGACATAGACCCTATTCATAAATGGCGGCCGGTTTATTATTCTTTTATATTCATACTAATCAGCCCAACTAGCCTCGTTAGCATGTGCAAAATTAAAAAGAATTTTTGCTCTAAAATGAGGCTAGTTGGGTTGATTAGCACGAATATAAAAGAATAAATAAATCGGCCGCCATTTATGAATAGGGTCTATAAGTAAAGCGGAGAAATAACAGTGCTTATGTCCACGTAAACGGGCCCAACAAAAGCAAAAGCATAATAATAATTTTTTTTCTTTTTTAATTAACTTATACTTCCACTTATGCTTATGTTGATCATGCTTAATGCATATTAACAACACGCGTACGATTTCTGTACATGAAAAAATCTTTCTGACTTACTTTGTATAACAAGACTCGCAACCTTCTCTTCCCTTCCAAGAATATTCCGCACCATACATTTATATTTTCCAGCATCCTCAAGTCGCACGTTATCAATCTGCAGCAGACCTTCTGACGACACCTTAGTTCTGTTGCTTGGTAACGATTCATTCACGCGGGACCATGTAACTTGTGGAGCAGGATTTCCCGAAGCAGAGCATAGTAACGAAGCAATGGTACTTTCATTCACAGTCAGTTGAGAAGGGGAAACTGTTACGTTTGGTGCAGAAATGGATTCTCCTGGTTCACCCTTCATTCCTGGAATACCCGGTATACCAATATCTCCTTTAACTCCCTTCTCTCCTCTTATTCCTGGTGGTCCCATAATTCCCTGCTTTCCATATCTGCCAGGTTGTCCCATCACTCCTTGCGAACCTTTTCTTCCCTTCCTCCCTTGGTCGCCTTTGTCACCTTTGGACCCATCTCTCCCTGGAAGTCCCGGCATTCCACGCGGGCAAACGTTCCAGTTTCCAGTGTTCTGACATATCTTTTTAAAGCTCGAGGTGACAGCATCTTCCAAAACTTGTTTAATGTTGGCTGAACTATTAAAGGGCGTTTTATTGGCAATACTCCTTGTGAATCTTTGCAATTTTGCTGGGTCTTTGTCGTTTACCTCCTTAATCTCAGAATCTAAGATAACCAGATTTTCTAAATGTAATAAAATGCAAAAAATGTAGTACAAAATGTTTCATTACGAAGCTACTTTATCGAGTCAACTGAACCGCAACCTCAGGACCTCAACTATGGACTTCTCAATATGTTTTCTCTATAACGGTTATTCGCATTTTTAACTAGAGTTTTCTAACTTGTAGGAGGATTATAAAGAATAACTAACGAACGAAAAGGAGAAAATATACATGCAGCCATCAATAGCATTCACAAGAAAGTGTGATATTGTAATACAATGATAATAATAAAATAAAATATATTTCAATCCATTCCGAGAAACAACGCAAGAAGTTGAAGAATTAGTGAATAATCAATAATATTTGGTTTCAATTCTCGTCCTTAGATAGCCTAACCAGTACAATTCCGATATATAACAGTCAAACACATTATTTGTTATGACAAGTTCTGTAACACTGTAATTAAGATCTCTTCTATATGTTGAAAGAGGGGATATCAGTGAAAAGCGAAACCGCTTACCACCGAAAGAAGATGGCTGATACTTCAGGAGTGATTTAGTCATATATTTGAAAGTTGGAAACTATTCATGATAGAAACTGTTCTAAATGCTCCTCCATTATTGCCGCAGCCGAAATGGCATTCATATGATCAAAAGTAAACATTCCCATAAATAGCCTTCGATTGCGTAGCACTCGTTTCCCGTTCGCTTTTCGCGCTAGGCAAGGAAGAAAACGACTGCTACGCAGGCTAATTGGCTCGGACAGTGTCCTTGTTAAAGTAAAATCTTACTGGTGGCTCATACAAAATTAATACGTGGAATCAGGGGAGTTAGCTACGTAAAAATATAAATACGTCGAAATTTACCTTTAGTCGAAGTGTCCACCATTCCATGTTTCGTCATGTGAGAAATGACTTCCTCAACAGCTACCAGCCTTTCTTCGTGGTCAGTATACTTGACCTCGATTCTAATGAATCCAGCAGAATAAAGAAGCAAACAGAAAACAGACAAAACTGTACCGGGGCTTACTGATACGCCGTGACTTTTAGACGACATTCTGAGAACGAAAGGATCGTACGTGCTCGGCTAAAGAAACTCTTTATAACCAAAGTTAGCAGACTGTAACCCCGGGGAGGGGGGGGGGGAGGGGGGAGGGGGAGGGGGAGGGGGGGGGGGAGGTACTCAACAAAGTTTTGTACGGGGATGCTCCGCCCCGAGATCCAAACCCTTACCCTTTCATATACCGTTTTTGACAGAAAAGGTACCCCTTTCATATACCTTTCATTGGAAATGGTACCCCTTTCATATACCTTTCGTTGAAAATGGTACCCCTTTCATATAGCCTTTGCGTGCGTCTGTTTGATATATTTTGAAAGGCACTTTTTATAATGCAATTTTGAAGGCAAGGACCAACGTAACAAAACAGAAGCACCGGATCCAAATTGAGGATCTAATCAGCTATAAATAATAGTAATAAATTACATTTTTATATTCCTTCACTGTTGAATCAGCCTTGCTTTTTTTCGTTTATTACTTTTTAATACTCAAATTGCAGTTTTCCCTACCTTTTTTATGCTTCAACTCGTGTTTTCGCTACCATTTCCTATTCTTCGTGAAATCCCTACCCATTCACATACTTCAACTCGTGAAATCCCGACCCTTTCATATACCTCCAGCATCAAAAAGGTACCCCTTTCGGGCGGAGCATCTCCGTATAGCCCATTATAGGAAGTACCCCCCCCCCCCCCCCCCCCCCCCCCCCCCCGGGACTGTAACCCTGCACTGTTTTACTTGATATAGTGATTTTACGTTCAGATATAGTGATTAAACCAGCAGATAAGGGCTCAGGAACCGTGATAATGGATTACTCTTGGTATATCAATGAATGCTACAGACAACTCAACGACCCTAAGTACTACCAGAAACAACCTACCGACTTAACAAAAAGAATACAGGAACGTGTCAAAGAATACCTTAACCGCCTACACAAAGATGATTTAATCGACGATGACACATTCAAATACCTCACTTCCAATCCCGACCCTAAGGCTGGTCGCTTCTACATTCTTCCTAAAATCCATAAGAAAGGCAACCCTGGACGTCCTATCATATCTAGCAATAGCCATACTACAGAGCGAATTTCTGAATTTGTCGACCACCACCTCAAATCCCTCGTACAGTCTCTTCCCTCTTACATCAAAGATACTACACACTTTCTTCTTCAACTTGAACAAATGGGACCTCTACCGGACAACGCCATTCTTGTCACCCTTGATGTCTCTTCACTATACACTAACATTCCTCACAATGAAGGCATTGAAGCTTGCCGCCATTTCCTTAACACCCGTCGAAACAAAACACTACCTACTGAACGCATCTGTGATCTCATTAGAATGATACTTGGCATGAACAATTTTTCCTTCAACAATGAGCATTTCTTACAAATTCACGGAACTGCAATGGGAACTCGTATGGCACCCTCATACGCAAACTTATTCATGGGCAAATTTGAACAACACGTTATCGACAACGCCCCCTTCAAGCCCCTCGTCTGGCGTAGATTCATAGACGACATCTTCATGGTTTGGACAGAAGGAGAGGAGAAACTTAAGACCTTCATCGGATACTTAAATTCCATCCACTCTAACATCAAGTTTACCCATGAATATTCAGTTTCTTTGCATCAGTCCCTACCCTTCCTAGATGTACTGGTACACCTCAGCAACAACCAAATCCACACTGATCTACACACAAAACCCACTGACAAACATCAGTACCTTCTCAAGTCTTCCTGTCATCCTAACCACACCAAGAAAACTATCCCATTCAGCCTCCTTCTCCGAATACGCCGCATATGTTCCACCGACACCTTCTTTGATCAACGTAGCAAAGAACTTGTAAATTATCTT
Source organism: Dendrophyllia cribrosa (assembly GCA_024195265.1). Lineage (NCBI taxonomy): Eukaryota > Metazoa > Cnidaria > Anthozoa > Scleractinia > Dendrophylliidae > Dendrophyllia > Dendrophyllia cribrosa. The sequence goes on from JAJLRJ010000004.1 coordinate 51,057,681, forward strand.
ATAAAACGAGGGTACAGCGACCCTCCCTACAAAGAGCCGTAACCAGAGTCCCCGCCATCCCACGGCACGAAACACTCAAGCAACAGGAACACACAAATTCCACAACAGATCGCACGCCATTTGTTATCACCTTCAACCCCGCTCTTCGTAAAATATCTTCAGTTCTAAAAAAATACCTTAACATCCTTCAATCCTCCCCTAACTGCAAAGACGCCTTCCCTATGCCTCCAGTTACTGCTTACAGACGTCACGCAAGCCTTCGTGACCTTTTGGTACATTCCACGCTCCACAATAATACACCTCACAAGCAACAACCTGCCGGAGTTTATAGATGCAACCATCCACGCTGCCTCACCTGTCCTTTTCTCCAAGAAGGCCAAACAAATTACATCTTTACCGCAACTAATGAAGAAAGAAAAATCACTGACAACTTATCCTGCAAATCCAAAAATCTTATCTACTTGACTGAATGTAAGAAATGTAAATGCCAATACATCGGAGAGACCAAACGGCAACTTAATGAACGATTTGGAGAACACCGCCGTTCCATCATTAACCATCATCAACTCAGCGATCCCACTCCTGTCTCCCTACATTTCATGGACATTCAATCAATGATGTTCTTCTAATCCCACTTGAACTCATACGTAGCAACCGTGACGCAGTGAGAAGGGCTAGAGAGGCTCATTTAATACACAAAGGGAAACGTTATCTCCTCTAGGAATAAATAGACGTGACGAAGCTCATTGACATACGACACCTAGTCTCCTACACCAATAACAATCTATTGTTTTTATTTTCATAATTTTAAACTCTTATTTGTAACGAACTTTTAGTTTTATCTTCATTTTTCTGTTAGCCCCTGAAGAAGGTTTGTTTTCAAACCGAAATATTGGGCAAATTTGTTTGAATATATATATTTTGTTTTATTCTTTTGTTTACTCTTTCATCGCCTTGCCGTAAGGATCAGTCTGCCGTTTTCTGATTTACCCCTTTCAGAACAACAGGATGTTCTAATCTTGGCTTGCACATGACGTCATAAAAATTAAAAAATCTAAACATCCTACAAAGCTGTTTCTAACATCAGTATGTAGATACCAGTGTTACAATCCTTCTAAAAAAGTTTCAGGTTTTAACGATTTTTTGCTTCCGATTTGTAAAGGTTTCAAATGTGTCACGCAATTCGTCACGCTAAAAAAATAAACAACCAGTTTAAAGTTACTTTTGCATTATAGATGCTTATAAGCCGATTTAATATAACTTATAGTAAATCCAATCTTTTGTAATGAGATGTTTTGCGTAATTGAGACTTTGAAGTTTTGGCCGCCATGTTTAAGTGGGACACAAAGATGGCCGCTTCAAAAAATGTGTAATAATCGTTCGCCTATAACTCTTGAACGAAATGCTCTTGCGCTTCAAAATTTAGTCTAAATGTGTAGTTTTAAACTCTCTACGTTTCCATAAATATTTTGGAATCGAAATCTGTTTTTTTATGCTTCTGAATTTTGATATGACGTCAATGCAAACCAACAATAGCGACTCCAAAGAAATTTATAGCGACTTTGATCGACCTGGGTCATTTATCGGCCGATATAGCGTGTATATCATGATTATGGGCAGCAGCTTGCTTTGATAGCGTAAAATAGGAAGAAAAAATCGCCAAAAGTGATAAACGCAAATAAATCAAAATGGAAAGTTTGATTTCTTGACCGCCTGTCACGAAATCAAATTTGATGAACTGTAATCCACTTCCATCCTTGTAATCCCGAACTTTTTCTCCAAACTACGTACTGCTTCTGTTTTGCTCTATAGAACCTTTTTATTCAATTTAGTTGTATATTTGGTGGCATTTGGCGATATAACATGGAAATTAATTAAGTAAACTTAAACTTTCGTCATTTCGGCGGAACAGTGTCCTTTTTTAAAGCAATGACGGATGAATATTTTTGTTATTGCCGATAAGGCGAGATATTTTTTTTTGTAAAACAAAGACTGCGGGCAATTATGCACTCATTACAAAAGCTTGGATAACTATTCTCAGCTCAAGTAATTCATGGTAATTTCAAATCTCGTTTCGTTGTGGACTACAATAGTCAAACACTGACGTCATCAATAGGACAAGTTCTGTAACCCTACAGATATCTTCATAGACAAACATAATGTAGTTTGACCGGGTCAATGTATCATCTAGAGCAATCACTTATCAATATATATTCATGTATATTACTCTGAGGGCACGGGACGGTAATGTAATCTTGTCGCTTCGTGTTTATCACAGGAGTGTAAAGTTAGTTACAAAACTTGTGAACAAAACTTGTGAACAAAACTTGTAAAAAAATTTGTTGGGCGCTCACGGTAAGGCACGTCGCACTGTAACAGCCTGCACCCAGCTCACGGTAAGGCGCGTCACACTGTAACAGCCTGCACCCAGCTCACGGTAAGGCACGTCGCACTGTAACAGCCTGCACCCAGCTCACGGTAAGGCACGTCGCACTGTAACAGCCTGCACCCAGCTCACGGTAAGGCACGTCGCACTGTAACAGCCTGCACCCAGCTCACGGTAAGGCGCGTCGCACTGTAACAGCCTGCACCCAGCTCACGGTAAGGCACGTCGCACTGTAACAGCCTGCACCCAGCTCACGGTAAGGCGCGTCACACTGTAACAGCCTGCACCCAGCTCACGGTAAGGCCCGTCGCACTGTAACAGCCTGCACCCAGCTCACGGTAAGGCACGTCGCACTGTAACAGCCTGCACCCAGCTCACGGTAAGGCACGTCGCACTGTAACAGCCTGCACCCAGCTCACGGTAAGGCGCGTCGCACTGTAACAGCCTGCACCCAGCTCACGGTAAGGCGCGTCGCACTGTAACAGCCTGCACCGAGCTCACGGTGAGGCGCGTCGCACTGTAACAGCCTGCACCCAGCTCACGGTAAGGCGCGTCGCACTGTAACAGCCTGCACCCAGCTCACGGTAAGGCGCGTCGCACTGTAACAGCCTGCACCCAGCTCACGGTAAGGCACGTCGCACTGTAACAGCCTGCACCCAGCTCACGGTAAGGCGCGTCGCACTGTAACAGCCTGCACCCAGCTCACGGTAAGGCCCGTCGCACTGTAACAGCCTGCACGCCTGCACCCAGCTCACGGTAAGGCGCGTCGCACTGTAACAGCCTGCACCCAGCTCACGGTAAGGCGCGTCGCACTGTAACAGCCTGCACCCAGCTCACGGTAAGGCGCGTCGCACTGTAACAGCCTGCACCCAAACGTCTCTTATTTCCTTTGATTCACGCGGAAGCAAAGGAAATAGGAGACGACTGCCCACCATCTATGATGTATATCTGAAATCTCCACCAGCTCCACTGTCATAAAAGAAAGTATAAAAGAAGATTGACGGCAATGATCACTGGCAATGTCAACCACATATGCCACGCAGTACATGGATAAAAAAATAAATAAATATATATATACAGTAAATAAATAAAACACTGAAAGTAAGAATTGTTCCCAAATTTCTAATTTCTAACCAATCATGCGGCACGAAACATGCCATAGACGCGAAAGAGAGCCGATAGCTCATCCTCTCTCCCCAGTCTCCCCTCGTTTTTCCACACTCGCTCGCGCTCCGGTTGTTAGCTGCTCCCCAACTACATAATCTTTATGGCCCACCTTCACCCAAAATGCTGTGCGCGCGGTGATCACTTTCTGTGCTGAATTTCGTGTAACACGAAATTGAATGTTTGCAGCCAATAAGATCACGCGTATGAACAATGGAGCATTTCAAAACAAAAACAAACGACCGCAACGTCTTTTGGGTGAAGATCGCCTGAAACCATATGATGCCCGATATATTTATAAGCTCCATTGTACATTGTACACCTCCATTGTATTAGGTAAAATTATGTATTCTAAAATATTCTATGGCATTGTATTCTATTGTATTGTTGTTCTTTTGTGTTCTAATATTCTATTGTTTTAACATAAGAAAATATGTCGGGCATGGTATACCTGAAAGAGGCTAGTTTTATGGCAGAGATCTGCTTTATAGAACGTGGATGTCATCTCGGCTAATTGCCCGCGCTAATAGGCCATTTGCACGATGACGTCATTTGACCACAACTACCAGAATCTTTCAGTGTTTTGTTTTGTAGTGCAAATTAGGGCTATTGTTATTTAAATCACACTGGGATTACAAAATTTAAATAAGAAAGGAAAAACGAAATGAATTCTGGTAGTTGTAGTCAAATGACGCCATCGTGCAAATGGCCTATTGCAACTGAAAAGCATAACTGCGCCATTTCGCGCGCGAAAGCATGAAAACACGCGCGTAAGCTAAACACTAGAACGACGAAGAGAGAAGAAATTCCTATGAAAATTGACCATGACATGTTTTAATTACGCATTTAGACCCAGAACTGATGACCTTGAGGTCAGTTCTGCCCTATTTTCACTTATTTGCCTCCATAGAGCGCGCTCCCGAACTTTATGTCAATCATTATGACAAAACGTCACAATGCAACGAGGAGGTTTAAGCGCGCTCTGTTAGTGTGCTATGGATGAGACCAAGTTTTTCTCACACACTTTACAAAATGTCTGACGAAAGTGGCGGAAGTGACGAAAATCTCGAACTAGAAGGATTGGACTCGTTCTTTGACTTGGGAGACGAATCGTTCACACTAACTAAACCGTTGGAGGTAGGTCCTTGTTTTCAACGTCGTTTTGTAAATTATTTACAAAATATGAAAATTCTTAAAACATAATCCTAAAAGTTTACCCGAATTAAATTTATGTATATCGGTTTGTCGAACTAATATATACAAATGCATTTCAGCTGTAATACCAACACAACCACCACTTCATGTCTTTACTTTGCAAAGATAACTTCCTGTCAGTACCCGACACAATGAAGAAACTCAGGTCTAGTTCGTCATATCCGATTTGATTTAGCACAACTTGAATGTAACGATCGAATTTTTCACATTAAAGCAACTTATTATATGTTTAAGGTAGTTGATTTATAAAAAAAATAGCTGCGGCTAACTTAGCGAACTGTTTTGTTACGATAAAGTATTTTAAAATGAATGGCAAAAAGACATTTTGTATGTATTTGTAGGCTTTTCAAAGCGCTATCGGACAAGTATTAACAAGAGTTCAAGTTGACAGGTAGGTTAGAGCTAATAAAGAGATTATTGAGAAATGTTTTATAGTAGGGTCTCATCAACCGCTGTATAGTTCGTCTCTCGAATCATTGCAAGCACTTAAAGATGGAAGTCGCGCAACCGTATTTCCTGAACCAATTAACATTCGTTCAGGCATCAAAAGGGGCCGGGTATGTGAAAAGACCATGCGTACAGGCCTTAAACAAAAACAACTTTAATTTGTGTTCTATCACCTCCCAGATTGCGCCTGCCTACACCACCATCCTTTGGTAAAAGTTCATATCAACAGCTGTTGATATGAACGGCTTTTACCAAATGATGGTAGAGTAGGCTATATCTTAAAGGGATGACAGTGTCCCGACTGACAGCCGCGCTTTAGCATCCTTGTAATCCTACACTTTATCTCCAAACTATTTGTTCTGTTTTGCTTTGTAGAAACTTTTTATCCAATTTAGTTGTTTATTTGGTGGCATTTGGCGATATAACATGGGAATTAGATAAGCGAAATAAATTGTGTTTTTAACTTTAACTAGTAAAATTCCTGATAGTTTCAATAATTTTTTTTAAATGACAAACCATGTGCATTCTTATGACACTAGAAGTTCGGGGCTCTTTTACTTACCTCATTGCAGAACAAATATAAGAAAATTTTCGATGTTTCCAAGGTCCTAAATTCTTTTATTCTCTTAGCTTTGAAATTCAAAATGCTACGAGCATCGCCTCCTTTTACCTCTAAACTGAAAGCATTTCTCTTATCGTAAACATTTTTTTCCTTTTCTTTTTCTTTCCACTTTGCGTTTTTAGCCTAACTATGCTTAAAACAAATACATAATATATAATGGCCGCCGCACACTAGCCGATTTTTCATCTTCAGACAAAAATTCTTAACTTGTCGGCATACTAGCCGACAATGCCCGACAAGACGTTTTGTGATCTAACACTGCCAGATATCGCCCGACAAGGTCCGATCTTGTCGTAAGCTTGCCGACAAGTTAAGATTTTTTGTCTGAAGATGAAAAATCGGCTAGTGTGCGGCGGCCATAACTAGAAGTAATCACAGATTAAAGTGCGTCTCCTTAGGTACCTCGTTGACATGGCATTCGCGTTTCAAGCATGTTTCTGGTTCAAAACACGCGCTAAGCATGCGGGATACTATTGTGACTCTTGACGACGCGCTAAGGATGCCTGAATACTATTGTGACGTTTCAAGATGGCGCAGATTTGGTACCGACACTTTTCTCGATTCGTTCCACCTAGACGACGCGCTAAGCATGCTGGATACTATTGTGACGTTTCAAGATGGCGTAGATTTGGTACCGACACTTTTCTCGATTCGTTCCGCCTAGCCGACAAGATTAGGAAGCGTCTCCTTCGTCGACGCAATAATAAATGTTTATTGTTAGTAGCTTTGCCATTAATCTGACGTTATATTCTTTTAATAATTCGTTGATTATAATATATTGAGGGAGCTTATTTATTTATAAGCCCAGTGGTTTCTTTTGGGCTCATCCTTGCCACTAAATTTGATATTTATGTAACTGTTTTCAATATAGGGCAATAAGTTCTTGGATCAAAGAGGAAGACAACCAAGAGGAAAATGCCTCTTCTTTTAATGACTCAGGTAACGTATATATAACAGAGAAATAAAGGGATTAGTTTCTAAAGAAACTGTGATTCGCTCTGACAAACGGTTAGCGCTCAAAACGTCGGGGGAGGGGGCGTTTGCGTTAGAGTATACGCAAATGATTTGCTACTTTGGAGTTCATCCCGTCAGTGAATACAGCCCCTATTATATTCACCACACTAGCCGTGAAAACGAAAAAAAAAAAAAAAAAAAAAAACCCGTGTTCTTCGTCCACACACTCAAAAAGAAATATATAAGATACCTGTGATTTCTTGTAGACTCGTACTCACCACAGCTTACAAACCCAACTAAAGGGAGGGCAAAGCGACCAGGAACCCGCCGGTCAAAGGAAAATAACCTAAGCACCGAAAGACAACCAAAGACAACGGGGCAGCCAAACGTCCAAGGAACAACGGCGCCAGCTTGTCACGACAAGGATCCTACTATGGCGCCTTACAGTGAAAGTCCCCAGACAACAAGCGCGATGAAGGACCCCACCACAGAGAGCCCTTCTACTTCATGCACAGAAATACAACCAAACACAACGGGACAGCCAAACGTCCAAGAACCACCAGTGCCAGCTTGTCACGACAAGGAACCTACCATGTCGCCTCACAGTGAAAGTCCCCAGACAACAAGCACGATGAAGGACTCCACAGAGAGCCCTTCTACTTCATGCACAAAGGACAAAGTGACCAATCTTAGGGCGCGATTTGAACAGATGTCTAGCTAAACAAATTTAAAACCAAGTTTTCAAATCAGACTTGTATAAACAATACTTTATTTCGAGAGCAGCCAACAAAACGCAGTGTTCATTTTATATATTACAATTTTACACAACTTCGCGTGATGCGAATACTACAAATGCAACGTGTGTAATACTGAATATGGGTTATACAGTACTGCAAGTTCTTGTGTTATTATAGTAAAATTATTAAATTATTTTTTATGGGTTTGATTGTTTCCTTTTTAAAACAACGTTAACCTAACGTGTCAAAGGTTAAAGTTTTCAAGTTTGCAACGCAAAATTCAAAATTGGTGTGGACTCAATCCTGAATTATGGAATGCGAGCTCCTCTGCCAGAGGTTGCCATGACGCCCGTACCACTGACCAAGTAACCCGCAGACTCAGCATGTTAGTGTGAGATTGGCGTCGACGCCATTGTGGAGTTTGCGTAGCAAGCTTGACAAGTTCATGCATTTGCTATGATCCAATTATAACGTATATCGTAATGCAACAAGAAGATTGTCTGTTCTTTTGTCCCTTAACTACACACCTACAATTTAGTCAGTGTTCTGACGAAGATTAAATTTATTTTCCTTGGAAATTTATTAGTTAATAGTTGAATAAATTCATCATTAGTTCATTTTAGGGAATTTTGTTTAATATTAGGAATTTTTGTTTAATATTCGGAAATTTTATTTAATATTCTATTTGCAAAATTAGGAAAATTCCTTGTAAATATAGAAGTTAAAGATGTCATTCTATTGTTTCAATGGCATCTGAAGAATTGTTGAAGGCCTCCTCAAGCAGTTTGGAGACGTCTTTTGGAGATTCTGCATCGTCTGTAAAGGAACATTCACATTAAGTTATTACATTAACCCGCCTTCACCAATTCTTTTAAATCCTAACAAGAAGGCATGCAGTAACCGTGGAATGGTCGTTAAACAGTTGTAGCTGTAATGCGAGATGCATGTGGCCAAAAACCCCGTTATCTTAATTATAAAGGCGACGCTTTCAGTGAAGAATAATTGCTGTTGTTAAGGCTCTTAACAACAGCATTGGGCACGGAGGAAGGTGTAATAGTGGGGGAAAAGAGAACAGGGGGCCACGCAGGGGAGGGGGGGGGGGGGTACAACAGCATTGGGAACGGAGGAAGGTGTAATAGTGGGGGAAGAGAGAACAGGGGGCCACGCAGGGGTGGGGGGGGGGGGGTAGTATTAACATGGGGGCGTAATATGGGGTATATCCCATTTCTCAGGCCAACGTTTATCAAAACCCTATCTCCCAACTCTATTATGCCAAATGGTCAATTCCCAGTCAGTACAGAAAATCGACAAATCCTGCTTTTTAAAAGTTTCTTGTTACCCGACGGGAGCTATAAGGTAAGAATTTTAAAAGGGTTATGACAAACTGTACAACAAAGAGTTGCCAACAGAAGAAGGCAAACACTATAAAGCAAGATAGAAAAACTCACCATTGTCCGTGGCAGCCATGTCTTGTTCTAATCGGAGTTTGTTTTGTGCACATTGTAGAATGGCTTCTTCTATCGTGTCCTTGGCGATCAGGCGATACACAGTTACGTCTCTATAACAACAGAAACACTCAGAAAGGATGCAATCACTCCCATAAAATACACCTTGTTGTTGTAAAAAGCTTTTAACCCTTTAACCCCTAAGGCGAATGTCATGTTTTTCCAAATTGATAAATACAAACTCTGCCCCCATGTATGATATAACATTTGAAAGCTACTCATCTGGGTATTTCATAATCATATCAGCATTTGTGGAGGATGTCATGGCTTTCATAGAAATGAGTTTAAAACACAAAAACAAGAACGTTAAATAATGTCGTACTATTTTATGAGTTAGGTATACCCCTAAACTATAGCTTATTGTGAAGCTCCCAGTGCATAGATTAATGTGCACATGTCTTAAACTATGGATGTACTCGGACAAAAAAATTCCAAAAGTTATAGGGGTGGTCAACTACGTCATAAATACGAGGGGACACAATTTTATGCTTTAAATGAGTAGATCCTTACAAGACAATTTTGGTGATAAAAATTCATACAAATCTACCAAATATTGGCCAAGTTATGACATCATGTGCCAATTGGCACTCTTAGGGCTTAAAGGGTTAAAGGAGCTATGTCAAGGAGATTTTGATTTTTGAGGTCAAAACTGCCCCAAATTAAAACTTAATACTTTTGTCAAACACGAAATGCTTATAGAACACTTAGAGGAAGAGATCAAGTGAATTTCATAATGGAGTTTTAGCGAGTTTTCCAAAACACAAAGCGATAAATAATAGTTATAGTAATAGTAACTTTATTTAACGTCGAAAACGTGGTGCCCAAGTCTCCCGAGCCAGAGGCTCATGTTTCAAAAAAATAAATTAATTAAAAATTAAAAAATAAAAACATTTAGAATTAAATATAGATAATTCCTAAATAACAACTAATCCTAAATGAAAAAAAAAATGGCCCAATTTTTCAAGTTGCCATCCGTTTCTATCCTGGCCATCTGCAGCCCAAGACACCTATTTTCACCCTTAGACAACTAGTAGAATAATTTTAAACAAAACTGGATCATTTTGTTTGGGTTTCCTCTGGTATAAATATGCCTTTTGGCTTTTGAAAGTAACACTATTAAGGTCGAGGCATACTAGGTGACAAGTCATGCTCTGCTCAGGAGACATGTCGCTGAGTCAAGACGCTCGTTCAGTGCACACAAAGATCAAGACCACTATCTGAACAACTGATGGTGAACCATGATAGTCTACAATCCTAGGTGTAAGAGGGTCTCACCATCTTGCACCCTTAACCTCTAGATTCGCATCTCTCCAATGTCAATGCGTAGTAGAGTCTAAGAGCCGGTGATTTAAACGAAGTGCTTTATGCCTTCTTGACACTGTTTATAGTGTACAATGTTGAAATATTAGGGTTGGTCAGATTAAAATTGCTAAATTTCATTCCCGGAGTCAATTATGTAGTAGTGTGGTTCTAACTTTTGAGTCTGTTGATGATGGTGTGACCATTCAAATGAAACCTCTTCAGCAGTACTTTTGCATGGTACCATTTGTTCTAACTTTTGAGTCTGTTGATGAAATCCTATGGTGTGACCATTCAAATGAAACCTCTTCAGCAGTACTTTTGCATGGTACCATTTGTTCTAACTTTTGAGTCTGTTGATGAAATCCTATGGTGTGACCATTCAAATGAAACCTCTTCAGCAGTACTTTTGCATGGTACCATTTGTTCTAACTTTTGAGTCTGTCGATGAAATCCTATGGTGTGGCCATTCAAATGAAACCTCTTCAGCAGTACTTTTGCATGGTACCATTTGTTCTAACTTTTGAGTCTGTGGATGAAATCCTATGGTGTGACCATTCAAATGAAACCCCTTCAGCAGTACTTTTGCATGGTACCATTTGTTCTAACTTTTGAGTCTGTTGATGAAATCCTATGGTGTGACCATTCAGATGAAACCTCTTCAGCAGTACTTTTGCATGGTACCATTTGTTCTAACTTTTGAGTGTATTGATGAAATCCTAAGGTGTGACCATTCAAATGAAACCTCTTCAGCAGTACTTTTGCATGGTACCATTTGTTCTAACTTTTGAGTGTATTGATGAAAACCTAAGGTGTGACCATTCAAATGAAACCTCTTCAGCAGAACTTTGGCATGGTACCATTTGTTCTAACTTTTGAGTCTGTTGATGAAATCCTATGGTGTGACCATTCAAATGAAACCTCTTCAGCAGTACTTTTGCATGGTACCATTTGTTCTAACTTTTGAGTCTGTTGATGAAATCCTATGGTGTGACCATTCAAATGAAACCTCTTCAGCAGTACTTTTGCACAGTACCGTTTATTTTTCAATATTTTACAAAATGAAATTTGGAATTTTACTTGAATTTTGATATTTGGCACTTGTGAGAGTTGAAGGGTTAATAGCAATGTACTACAGTAACACGTCATTGTACCTTGTCTGACCGACTCTGTGACAGCGGTCCTCAGCTTGTTTGTCGTTATACGGGTTAAAATCAATGTCGTGCAAAATCACAACATTTGCTGACGTCAGGTTAATCCCCACGCCTCCTACAAAAAATAAAAGGAGCATTGTTACCGCTGAAGGTGTTGCAACTTGCAATGCAACGATACTGCAAGACGAGTTGCATATAACAACACGTTTTTGAGACTTGTCTCGCAACGAAAAATTGCGTTGCGAGTTCTAGGTCAAATAGATTGGTCTTCTATTTTTCGCATCTCTGCGTGTTTCTTTGCAGCATATGACATGTATTTTGAAACCAGCCTCGAAAACGCCGCGACGCAACCTAAGTTGTAAGAGAAAACCTGCCTCTATATAAGCTTGTAGATTACAAAACATAACTTTAATATCATTCTGACATACCTTTTTGAAACAAAAACTAAATTAATCAAAAACCTAAAGACAACACATTCCCTTAATCTACCCCGAAGTATTTTTTCTGTTTGTGCGGTTTTCAGTTCTGCCTTTGCTTAGCTCTATACTTGCTTCCGTGCTTGGCATGATTACTTGTTTTTTCCGCGCTTTGCATCGCGATCGGTTGAAAACGTTTTCCCGCGCTTGGCACCGTTAACCGTTTTCCCGCGCTTGGCACCGTTACCTGTTTTCCCGCGCTTGGCATCGGCTACATGTATTCCTTCGCTTGGCACCGTTACATGCCTTGATAAATAAATATGTATCCTGCGCAGCGTTAATTGTAGTTACGTGAAAAAGTGTTAAGTTGAACGCTGTAAAAAGTATTAAAAATGAAACTAGACGTTTCGGCAATGCTGCCTTCATCAGTAGTAAAAACATTTTTAATACTGATGAAGGCGGCATTGCCGAAACGTCTAGTTTCATTTTTAACACTTTTTACAGCGTTAAACTTAACACTTTTTCACGTAACCGTTGCATGTCTTCCCGCGCTCGGCATCGGCTACATGTTTTCCCGCGCTTGGCACCGTTACATGTCTTCTTGCGCTTGCTATCGGTTGCATGTTGTTGTGATTGGTCAGATCAGATTACTTTCGTTTTTGTTTCATTGGAACATTAAACGAAGAGACAAAGAAAAACGATCCAAGAACTAACCTGCTTTGGTCGATAGAAGAAATACGAAGATATTAGGATCGCTATTAAACTTGTCAATAAGACCTTGCCTGTAGAAGGAAAGACAACAATACACCGTCTTACACAGTAGCTGAAGTAGCATAGTTTTTTTTACCGCATAGATATTATGAGGAGAGGGGTGGGGTTTTGTAGTTTACCCAGGGTCAGCAGTGGAGTCTGCAGTTTAAATTGCATTCAAAGGTTAAACATTAAAAACAAGTTTAGATAGCCCGGTTCTTTCTTTTAGTTTTGAAACCTGCTTTAAAAGTTTTTGAAATCCTGTGTACAGGTTACAAGAGGAAAACAATCACTTCAAAGAAAGACATGACATAGCATCATATCGGAAGCAGGGATGGGGTAGTGGTGCGGAGAGCACTCGCCTCCCACCAATGAGGCCCAGGTTCAATTCCCGGTGGCGATTCCTGGTGTGGGTTAAGTTTGTTGTTGGTTCTCGTCCTTGCTCCGAGGGTTTTTCTCCGGGTACTCCGGTTTTCCTCCCTCCACAAAAACCCACATTTTCTAATTTCAATTCGACCCGGAAACAGTGGAAGTAAGAGCCACCTCGTGGATTCCACTGAAATTCCTATTTATTTTGTTTTTATTAGCAATTTGACAACGAATTGATAGGACCTCCATTAAGTGATGAGTTGTTCTTGGCGTACAATGTACATACGGCGTGATACTCGTAATTCAATTCAAGTTAATATTTTAACATAAACTAAACTATTACAAGAAGTTGTTATCGAAAGAAAGGGTCACTAAATGTGTTAGACCAAGATTGAGGGTATCACCTTTCCACTACAGACGTCTGTCCGTCCAGTCTTAAGTACCGGTGACGTCTGTCTGACAGATAGACCTGTATGATGTCCATCACCATGGTGAACTGGCTGAACAGCAGTACGCGACAGTTCTAAAATGATCAATAACGTTCAGTCACACCATCTTAATTGTGTATTTAGGAGAATGAGTTTACAATAATCTGTTACACAGGCTAAAAGGAGCTATTTACAGCTATATTTTGACATTTTAGAGTCAAAATTGTCCCAAATTAAAGCTAAGTCCTTTGTCATACACGAAATGCATAAAGAACACTAAGAGGATGATATCACGTGAATTCTTGAAGAGATAATCAACCATAATCTGAGTTTTAGCGAGTTTGCAAGAGACAAGGCGATAAACTTGCAAGAATTGGCCCAACCCTAACCATTTCCATCCTTCCTGGCCATCTGCAGCCCAAGACACTTATTTTTACTCTTAGAGAACTAGTAGAATAATTTTAAACAAAACTGGACCATTATTTTTGGGTTTCCACTGATATAAAGATGTATTTTGGCTTATCAAAGTAACAGTAAAAATGGTGCCATAGCGCCTTTAATTTCAGTGGTCAAGCAACTCTTTGCATGCGAGAAGTCTTACGCGACAACAGATATCACCGATGCGTAGGATCATTGTTGCACTGAGTGACATCAATCCCCTTTACAATTATTTTAACCACCCTACCCATCCCACAATTACATTTAAGGTTCCAGAGACAAATTCCGCTTTTCCCAAAACAATGTTAAAGTGAACCGTTTATTCAGTTTTTCCTCGTTAAAAGCCGGCACCCGAGGGAGCTCTGAGGTTTATTTGAACAACCAGCATTCAAAAAGTCGCCGCATGGTATGTTTTTATAACACAAGATGTAAAGACGAAGTATATCGCCTTCACTGTTAATATCCATGCCTATTGAATACAAGTCATTTATATTCCAGTTGTATTAGTCAATCATGAACCACTCATGTATTTTTTAAATTCAAATTTAAGAAGCCGATAATAGTAGTTTCCTTCAGTATTGCCCTGGCCCCGAGGAAGGCTAATTTTGTTAGCCGAAATATTGTCCACTAAATAAACCAGCCCATTGCCGTAGAGCCAGCCTTGCATTCAGTTTGTCCTATACACTTCAGGTGACGTCTGGCTCGAGTATCTCTACATAGAGATCCGGCAAAACCGCTGACCAGTGCATTTTACTTACGCGTTTTTATAAGAAGTAAAGTATTACATATACAAACCTTTTCCTTTAATTCAGGTAACAGGGAGTCCAAGTAAACAAACTTTCCTGATTTTATCAGAACATCTTTACTGAGGCAATAATCGGCCAGTCTCTGAATGGTAAATATAAAAAAGACTCAGTTTATGAGTTACAATCAGAACTACAGTATTATGAGGGTACGTTTAACAAACAATTTGTGATGCGTGGTAAGCTGGTGAAAAAGTGCATTTCTTTTTCGAAATTGATCATATACCCGTAGCTGCGTGTAAATCCAATTTACAGCACCTAAGTAATTATTTCGATATTACATAAAAGGAGTAAAACGCGACTTAAAAACAAACAAACAACGAAACAAACAACAACAAAAACATCTAAAAAAACAAACAAAAAATAAGCAGCGATTTGTTAAAGTTTTCCTGTCGGTACAGTTTTATCAGACCATAATAAGGGGTTTGTGGTATGCAGTTTTCTGGATTCCCTTACTCGTTCCTCGCGACACAGACCATGAAGTTCAAAGTCAGACATGACTGTCATGTCCTCAAACACAAGATCAGGCTCAGAGTCACGATGGGCTGGGTCCTGTGAAAAAATAAGGAAAAAAAAGATATTTATTATGCAACACATCTGCTGCCGCAGCACAATGCAAGATAAAATACCTGAGGAGATTGACAACCTACATCATGCATCAAAGCGAAAACCCCAAATCATTACCTAACTTCAAGCGCTCCCCTGCATTTCTGCCATAAGAAAATTTGACTGATTACTAATGAGCTGCGTAGCGGAAGCCGGTTTATTTGTGGAGCGAAATTGCAAGGACTCGCGCGCGAGGTTCCTTTCGTGGGTGCTCCACGCGCGCGCGTTCTTTAAAATGCGTTCCACTTACTGGATCAGACATCATCATTATCACTAATACAAGTCACCCTAATCATCCTCTTATAATTATCGCTCTAAAACCGGCGCTGTTGAGGCTGGGAGTGATGAATGGGGGCTGTATTCGCAGGTTATTGACTGAGCAAGCTGAAACTGCAGCTATCATTCCGGTACTTAGGTAACTTGAGAGATAACTGAGCAAAACTACTATACACACTTTAATACCTTGCAGTATTTCTTGGCCATTTCTAGTAAGGTTCCATCCTTGTAAAGATTGCGTAGCAGCAATGGATGATTAGCAGCTTTGCGAAGCATCATCAGAATATTATTGTACTGTGAGCTACTACCTGAAACCAAACAAAAACAGCTCTTTTGTTAAACGCAACACTTTGAAAGGCAACAAGTTAATTTTCATCATTTCAAACTTAAACTTTATGGTCCAGTTTTGTTTTTACACTAAAAATTGAAAATTGAATTAAAAATTAAAAAGTGAATTAATGTTCAAAAGTTTCACCAACGTGTCTTGGAAAAAACCCTTAAATTGTTTTTTTTTTATTCTCCACTCGAGAATTAACTTGCAATCTTCCTCTTGGTGTTAGTGAACGAAGCATTGAACGAGGGTATTATATATCTCGAACAAATGTCTCCTTTTGTATGAACACTCCCTTCAAATTTGCCGTCCTCATTGAATGGTTACAGTGCGACACGCCTTACTGTGACACCCAACAAACTTTTCCACAAGTTAGCCAATAAGAGAGCGCGAATTCAATTGATGTGCACGCCTCCTTGCAAAGTTGAGCACGATGGAATGTAATTTTGTCGCTTCGTGTTTACAACAAGAATGAAAAAATAGTTACAAAATACGAAGATTTTATTCACTTTATTGCTTCACACATATCCGCAGTTACAAAATTATTATAAGAATTAGCTGGTGATATTGTGGAAACTTGTAAAAACGTTTGTTGGGTGCTTACGGAAAGGCGCGTTGCACTGTAAAACAGAAACTATTGCTTAGATTAATTAGATAACAAGGGCTCGTGGCTGGTGTAAGACACCACAGTATTTGTATTGTATTGTATTGTGGTAGGTAGTGTTAGGTTGTATTGTATTGTATTAAGCTTTATGACGTTAGTCAGGTCGTCGTACACCAGCCATGAGCCATAACAAGAGTCCCGTTGTTGGTTCGGGGCATCAGAAGTTTAGCTCACCAAATTCCCTGATCACTGATGATGCTCTTACCTGCTTGCTTGAATTGATTTGAACAGTTCACAAAGCTGTCATTATACAACTGCCGCTGACCTTCAGTCAACTCGCATTTGATCACGTGATCAAGTTTTGCGGGAAGCTGTTTCAGAACCTGAAGATGGAAATTTTTTTTTTATTTTTATTCATTAATATTCATTTATTAACACAAAAGGTATAGGCAGTTGATAATACATAAAGAAGATGGAAATGATGACAAGTAGTCCAACAAATGTGCAGTTCTTAAGATCCAAATTTAAGAATTGTTTTTTTTTTGAAAAATAAACAGCGCCATAAGAAAGAACTGCTGAATAATTTTTATTTGAATGGTCACACTTTAGGGTTTCATTCACAGACTTAAAGAAGTTAGGATCACCTTGTACAGCACAATTGCTGGATTGCACGTGACGTCACGGCGGCCATGTTGGTGGTCAAGAACAAAAGCGTTTCTCTCCGCTGGGAACTAAACTCTATTTTCATGCAAATTCTGCGACAAAAATTGTATTGTATTGACCACCAACATGGCCGCCTTGTCACGTGGTTGCAAACCAAGAATTAACAGCGCCATTGCATGTACCACTAAAGAGCATTTATTTGAATGGTCACTCGTTTCGATTTCATTCACAGTCTCAAAAGTTAGAATCACCTTGTACAGCATAATAAACAGCACCACAGGAAAAAACTGCTCAATAGCTTTCATTTGAATGGTCGCATGGTAGTCCCGAGCTTTTATTTTTCTATGATATCCATGGATGGAAATCCATTTTTACCGTCAGTGAACTAAGCACACAATTAGATTGGTTAAATTGATTTTCGTTTGCCCTTGATATAAAGAAAAACTCACATCTCTTTTTAGCCTTCTAAGTACAAAAGGTTTCATGATTCGTTTGGCTTGTGCTACTGTCGCTTTCTCGTAGTTACTGCCTGCTTCACCATTCTGTAAATAATAAAGAATATATAAAGATAGATCAAGCAAACTGCACGTATCAGAGTGTAATTAAGCTACCACTTTTAGGGCACTTTTCAAGAGTATCGAAAGTAATTTGGGGTTTGCTTTGGTTTAGCATTGCTACGCTTTGTGATTGGCTAAACAAATCTCGTGCCATTTTCACAACCAATCAGAAGTAAAAACAAAACCAATCGTGACTTGCTCGCACGCGTTTCCCGCGATTGGTGCCGGCTATATGTATTTTCTTCGAGCTCTGATGGTTCATTAGATTCTGTCTCTGTTTTGATTGGCCTGAGTAATTACTTTGAGTAATTACTGAGTAATTACTTTGGTTTTGGTTTTACAACATTCAACTGAAAATTGCTCCGGCTAAGTACATTCTAAAAACGAACATGCGATTTATGAACGGAGAGTTTTCCTGGAAATACACTTTACCCTGGGTTCTACAAAACCGAAAAAAACATCTTACAGTGTTTTCCATGATGTAATCTTATTTTGAAGTTTATTTCACATGGGAAACAGGCGTGTTTTCCATGGTGAAATCAGAAAATAAATTTTTCTTTTTGTTTTACCGATGACTGAAATAAACGCTCTAAGCATTTCAAAGTCCGCGAAGTGTCTGGCTGTTTAGTTCATAATGCAAGCGATATTGATTACCTTCAATTTCTTTCTCGCTATTACCTCATTTTATATTCAATGCAATTTTGCAATAAATAACGGGAAACATGACTAAGTCAGGAAAACGTACCATTTTACTGTAAGAGAATAGCATTTTAATTCCCTCAAAACTTTCACCAAACATACAAGGCATCACAAAACTTAGTAGAGACATCAGTTCCAGCAAGTTATTCTGTAATGGTGTTCCTGTGAGAAGAAGGCGGCGACGGACCTAAATACAACAGAAGAATCGATCGGAAAGTTAGTATTCCTGTGCAGTCTAATGCATGAAAAAAAAAAAATAAGAAAAAAAATAGAAAAAACTAAGTTAGTATTCCTGTGCAGTCTAATGCATGTAGTGTGATCTTCAAAGTGTGATTTGCTGATGACTGTCGTAAAACCAATACCATAGAGCAGTTTTTAATTGAATGTCAAAAGTAATTTCACGATTGCTTCAATTGGTTTTGGATTGCTACACTTTGTGATTGGCTAAAAAAAAACTTGTGCCTCTTCCTCATTCATTCAAGAGTAAAACCAAAACCAATCGTGACTAACTTGCATGCACGTTTGCACCTTGAATGGGTGACATATACATGTGTATGTCGTTGTCCTTACACAGGACCCTTACCTTCATTCTCATAAGTCCTTGGTATCTCTGTGACTGCATGTTCTTTAACATATGACCTTCATCCAATACCAAGTAATTACAATTAAGTCTTCGGAGAAATCTACGATCTTCTTCATTTCCATTTGCAACGGAGTAGCTTCAGGAAAAAAGTGAACGATTATTATGTGTTATACATTTTAGTAAAAAACAAAACAAAACAAAAAAAAAAAAAACAGACAAGAAATCAAATGTTTTCTATTACAGTACGTTGGACCGCATGACAACATATTAAGTAGCACATCATTCTACTCTTAAAATTTTAAAAGTAAAATGAATAATTCTTGGAATGGAACTGTTCACGAGATTTCAGGAGTTGAAATGTCATAGATTATTTGATAAAGTTGAGATTGAAGAATTCACTTACTGAGACTGATAATATACATGTGCAGTACATGAAATACGACCAGATACAATGCACCAGTCATTTCCAGCAGTGTCCACCCTAACGTTTTGGCCATTAGTCCAGGGCATTTACTCACGTTTTATGAGTGGAATTAACTGACGCATAAATAACAACCATGTGAATACACTTACGTTGTAACAACAATCTCAGGCTTCAATTGTCTACACTCTACTTCAGCCCGCAATACAGTTCTCTCTCCTTGATTCCCTGCCAGAAAAATTTAAGACATTGCTGTCAGCCTGTGGCTAAATATCTGCATGTACATTCACAAGCTGGACGAGCTGACCTTTTAGCTGAATTGGTTAAAGATTACTGATGATGTGATCCAGAGATTTTGGGAGTCAAATTTCTTGTTTAGGATTCAAGTAGTCCAGTTGGTTGCCTAAGGGCATAAACCCTTTCACTCCCAGAATCAGTTATGCAGAGCTGACATGTAGTGTGGTTCTAACTTTTGAGTCTGTTGAAGACATCTTATGTGTAACCATTCATAAAAAACCTTGTCAGTAGTACATGTACTTTCGCATGGTACCATTTGTTTTTCAATATTTTACAAAATGAAATTTGGGATTTTTCTTTAATTTTGATGTTTGGCACTCCTGGGAGTTAAGGGTTTAATAACCACTGTCATACTTTATGATTTCCACTTTAAGTAATACCAGGCTTAATTTTTTCAATTTAATTTTTATTTCACTCATAACTAGTTGTACATGTATAGATACTTCTTCATTATTTTTTTACAAACAACACACTAAAACAGGAATTGGAACTAAAAAATATAACATATTGACATAAGAGCCTGTAGGCAGAATGATTCAATAGATACAGTTGCAGGATCAAAGTTTACCACACGTTTTGGAACTGATTCTTGTGACTTCAATTTTTCTGTTGTATTTTTCCCTCCAAAATTTGAGCTTCAAAATTTGGGGTGTGGTTAATCTGTAAATACGGCTTATGTGCTGGTTTTTATGGCAACCACAATGTTTTCATGTTAGCATCCAGCCAGTTTTACCTTATGTGCATGTAAATACTAAGCATTACCAGTACATGGCTCAGACACCTTGTATTATAAAAGAGAATTGTCAACCTACCATAATAAATCAAGAAGTCCATTGACGGGCACCATGTCTTGATTTCCCTACACCAGTTATCTGCATGGAAATATTATATACATGTACACATGTGAAAAGCCAAATGATTTATGGAAATAATGTAACCACCATGCAATTTGTAACATTTTGAATGCTAAAAGTGGAAATACATAAAAGGCAATGACATAATATTTTTTTTACAATGCTCACTCATTTTTCTACATGCAAAATAAAAGAAAATAAAAAGAAAGAAAAAATACCCTTTACATGTACCTTGAGTTGATGCTAATACATAAAAGGCAATGACAATCGTTTTTACAATGCTCACTCATTTTTCTACATGCAATATAAAAGAAAATAAAAAGAAAGAAAAAATACCCTTTACCTAGAGTTGATGCTGGGACAATAATTAAGTGAGGGCCTTTTTCTCCAGATTCACTCAGATGTGCAAGAAATGCAATGGCTTGAACTGTTTTACCAAGACCCTGAAAGAAGATGATTTTGAAAAGTGTTAAAAAAAAAAAAATGAATTATTATGAGTGCAGCCACATACATGTACACACTAAAAAGTATACATGTAGGTCAGTATACTAAAATACAGCTACACATGTACATTTGTACTTTTAAGCCTAATACATGTATGTATTAACTTTTACAGTACATGTATATCATTAATATGAATTAAGTCTTAAATGGGCCCACAGAGCTGAGTCATTTGAATTGGAGAAAACTGAAAAAATACTAGGAAAAAGGATAAATTAACTTATTTATAACAACCCCAGTTATTAAGCATACAAAAAAAAACTCATTAAACTGATTAAGATGGCTCCATATTGTTCAGCCCTCTTGTCTTTTGCATTCCATTACAGCTAGCCCGATGGTGTGGCTAAAAATCTTTTACTTGAAACCAGTAAATCTTTTATCGGTCAACAAAGTGGTATCCAAATGACGTCATCATGCATTGCCATGGCAATGCGAAAACCGGTCAAAAATACGCTATTTTGGACCATTTGAGGCTAATAACTTATAAACTACAAGGTGAAAGTTTTTGTTTTTGATATATTTTTGTTTAATTGGTAAGAGAAACATTTTCACATTTTTTAAAAAAAATCTGAACATAGAGTTCAGAGCTACCTTAAATTTATGTAAAAATGACATATCTCTGAATCCTATGTACAGATTTTTTTCAGAATTGGTACAAATGTTTATGTTTATAAGACGAAAATATATAAAAATCAAAAAATTTCATCGAGCAGTTTTGAAGTTATTAGCCTCAAAAGGTTGAAAATGGGGTCTTTTTGGCCTCTTTTAACGTTGCCATGGTAACAAATTTTGATGTCGTAGCCACCTAAATTTGTTCATTGGTTAAGTGTTTACAAACCTGTACTAAACGTTTTCTCTTAACTTTATCGGTGTAGCTGTGATTGAATATCATAGATGTATTATGATGGGAATGTTTAAACTATTGGGAGCCACCTTAAACTGAAATGGATGACTATTAAAAAAATGACCAAATATGGTGGAGCTCTGATTTATGGCTGACATGTTAAAACAGCTGCCTTGTTGTTATGGTCACTTTTCCTTTTTTAAACAACAGCTCACTCATACAGTGTATTGATTACACATTAAACAGCTCACTCATACAGTGTATTGATTACACATTAAACAGCTCACTCATACAGTGTATTGATTACACATTAAACAGCTCACTCATACAGTGTATTGATTACACATTAAACAGCTCACTCATACAGTGTATTGATTACACATTAAACAGCTCACTCATACAGTGTATTGATTACACATTAAACAGCTCACTTATACAGTGTATTGATTACACATTCCTGATCAACTTTATTATTGGCCACCCCATTATTTTATACGGCCAAATTTTGATGGCCCAATGATGTCCACAGTTACTGGGTTCCACTGAACTTTGAAAAATTATGAAAGCTCTCAACATCGTGAACAGACTCCATCATTAATTTTTTAACTAGAAATACGTATGTTGCAGAACCTCGCGAAGCTCAGGGGAGGGTGCACCGCGAGTCGAAACTCTCAATTTGCATATGAGGCTTTTCGCCATTCCACTTTGTCTTCTTTGCAACCAAAAACGTTGCTAAAAGGTCCTTTTGATGGTTTGCGTACTGTTTACTGTCTGCCATCTTTGTTTACCATGCTCCTATATAAGCTTACATGAAGTAGTACCACATTGTTGCCAGGCAACTGCAGGACACCATCAAGTACATATATATATATATATATATATATAAATATATTTTTCGCTCGAATTCGCGCGGCTTAGCTCCCGAGGCATGACAAATTTATTAACCTCGCTTCGCGAGGAATTATTTTTTTAATAAAACAAGGTTGTTTCAGGGCTTACCATTTCATCAGCTAGTATTGCATTGACTTTTTGCTCGTGCATCAGTGCTAACCAGTTAAGACTTGTCAATTGATATGGCTTCAGCTGAAGACTAAAATATGAGAATTAAGGATATTTACGCTTACACCAGAACAACATACTCAAAGTACTCCACATTGAGTACTTGAAACTGACTACTCTATTAATGGGACACCACCGGGACCAGGAGAAGTGTCCCCTTAACAGAGGTGTCCCTGTAATGGAGGTGATAATTACAAAGATTATATGAGCCTTTTGCTGGCCGGGACCAGGAGAAGTGCCCCTTAATGGAGGTGTCTCTTTAATGGAGGTGATAATTACAAAGATTATATGAGCCTTTTGCCGGCTGGGACCAGAAGAAGTGCCCCTTAATGGAGATGTCAAAAAGTAGTGTTTCTACTGTACAAACTTATCCTGAGTATAGATATGAAATTTTAATTTATACTCATTTAAAACTAAAGAGCAATACTGTCTAATGTGATAATCATCAGTTATATAATTGGTCAATAATGATATAACAATATAACAGCACACATACATGAACAAATGCTGTACATTTTCTTAACGAAAATGTCCAGTACTTAGTGTGTGCTTGCAGTAGATAGCATACATAAACTGGGTACCTGTTGTTTAAAGACGGTGGCTGTGAAGTAATTGCAGCTCCTCTTTTTCCATTAAAAGAACTATCATCATTGATAGCCTAGAAATTATATTAAGTTTGATTCATTCTTTGCAGTAAGTAAAACTGAGCATTAACTTGAAGTACAAAATTGTGTAGAAGAAGGGGGGAGAGACGGAGAGAGGAAGAGCAGGGTTTGTAGTCTTTTCAGCTTTTAAAATTCCATGACTTTCCATGACCTTTTCAAATTTTCCATAATAATTAGTTGTTTTCAAAATTCTGTCTAAACGATCATTTTTTAATTTTTCATCTTGCTTTATTGTTCCTGCAACAAAATAATGCTGCCTTAGTGATTTATTTATCACTGGCACCAGAAGGAAAATATGTTGGCAATAAACTGGAAGAGATGCATAAGTAAGTGATGTTGCCACATGTAGAACTACCCATGCAATGGTTAGCTTTAGACATTTGATTGGCCAATCAGAGGACCACTGAACATTGAATTATTGCATGAAAGAAGTACTGTGTATATATATTATTTTTAATCAACAACTTACACTTAATCTTGAGGTCAGCATGTCTTGGATTTTACTTGATATTGTTTCACATTGGTTCATCAGATTCTCAACAACTTTACGCTCATCCAAAAGACTTTGACAATTGTCGATCAACTACACAAAAAATAATTTAGAATTAAAAACCATTAGAATAAAGCAGCAGCATGTAAATCATTACTGTGATCAATAAAAGGGATAAGATAAAATATTTGTCTCACAAACACGAATGTTAAGGACAGTGTATTTAAAAGGACTAGCAGTATTTAGTCACATTGTTGAATGGGGCTGGATGAATGATTGTTTGACAATTATTTAAAAGGACTGAGACTATTTTAGTAATGTTGGAAAAAAGGTGTGTGTGTGTGTGTGTGGGGGATTCTATTTCTCTCTGATACCTGACTATTAAGGCCCGGCCAAACGAACGCAACATTTCAACGAAACATCTTGCAACATTGTTGGATCGTGTTGTGAAGGAGCTGGCCAAACGCGCGCAACATGTTGCAACATGTTGGATGGTGTTGGATCAAGTTTGAAAATGGTCAAATTTGATCCAACACCATCCAACATGTTGCAACAGGGTGGCCAAACGTGTGTTAACGCGTTGCGCGCAACAGTGTTCCAAGATGTTGCGTTGAAATGTTGCGTTCGTTTGGCCGGGCCTTTATTAATACAAGTTTGTATATATTCACACATTGTGCATGACTACACTTCGATGTTTTGTTTTCCCTATTTCTACTGCCTCTCAACACCTCACAAATGCCATTTTCTCACAGTTCTTACCCACTCTTGTCCCAGGTGTCTGTTCCTCTCCCCTCCTCTCCCCTCCCCTCCCCTCCCCTCCCCTCCTCTCCCCTGCCCTACCCATAACCCCTGCTCATTACCTAGTGCAAGGTATACAGTATAACTTTATACTGTACTATTCTTAGAAATGATGAAAAAAAAATGAAGGATTGAATAAAATTACCTGGGATGACAAGTTTGGGGCAGAATCCAGCTTTGAAACCTACACATAATCAAGCAAGGAAAAATAATTATGTTAATGAATACATGTAAAGAAGAATCCTACAAATGTAATGTACAAAATTTAGAAAGTGCAGTCATTTATAAATTTGTAATGAGATAGAAATGTCAAGCTCACAGCATCAACTGAACATCTGTAAAGCTGTAGGTTTCTACAAATCAAACTATCCCTTCCCTCCCCTCAAGATTAGAAACAATGACATTGAATGGCCAAGATATAGATATGTCCTTATAGTACTTAGAGTTTAAAGCTAAGGGAGGGAATCTGTTCAGAAAATCCCTTCATTTAAGGCATTAAGCAACTGCCCATTGGGCTAAAAAGTTAAAAACATTGCTATGCAGTTATGGGAGATGGTCACTAAGAAGATAAATATTTCAATACAGCATGACAGAGAACTATCTGTAGGATTTAATTGATGAAAAAAAAAATGGTACATGTATGAGAGATTCCAACCCTCCCGTTTTGGCTGGAAACCTCCCGTTTTTGGCGATCATTTCTGGCCTCCCGTTTTCGCTCAATATTCTCCCGTTTCAAACTATACCAGCTTATCCAAGACATTTTACCATTGAATATGATCTTGAAATGCAGGAAATGGCATCTTGGAGGCTTTTTTTCAATTTTTTTTTTTCCGGGGAGGCATGCCCCCTGACCTCCCTGGAGACTCGCGCCTTTGCCGCTTGTGGTAGCGCTTTTGCCGCTTCCAAAACCTCCCTTTTTTATTTCAAAGGGTTAGAATCTCTGTGGTATGCATGCTTAAATCAATACTTGGGATCAACAATGAACCTGTAGCATGACACTTGCTTCCACATGCAATGGCAGTTTGTATCAGCCACAAAAAAAATTACCTCTACTTAAAATAATCCACCTATAAACAGACGTGAAGTTAAATTAAATTAATTGTCTATATAAATACCTGTACATCATCATTTAGCAACTACTAGTTACACAACTGATCACAAATTTTGTGGTCAGTCATGTGTGTAGTTGCTACATGTAACTGAGACAAAACAAACATTGAATATCAACTCAAAGTATACAAGGCCCGGTTTAAAAGTCACATTTCACATGTGCCGAATCTAATTCAGGAATTGAATGCATGTAAAGTTCAATGTTTAACTCGTATTAAATTTGACAAATGCAACTTCTGCTGCATCTTCGACTGAGCCAGTCAAACATTTGACAGAAGTTGAAAATTTCACATGTGGAACTTCACATGTGCTAAATTGAATTTTTAAATTGTTTTACCAACAATTACATGTAGATACACTGTTTCCTAACTTTATAAAAACTCCCTCATGAATTCAATGTGACTCTATTAAATTCGACATCTACATCAAATCTTGAATTTAATTATTTGAGTTGACCCAAATACACTGCAGGTATTAGATTCGGCACATGTGAAACACAAAGTTTAAACCACAAGCCTAACTTACAAGGTCATTCCAGGAATCAAAAGGCCTCATTTTTATGATTTTTTCAGCCTTTTTAACTGACAGACCAGGAACAGAACCCAGCTCTTTTACAGAACAGTCATTAAAGAAGGACAAGATAGTAACAATCTCCTCCTTATTATAGGTCTCATCTTCACTGTCATCAGCATCGCCAGTGCAGTCTACAACTGTTACAAAAGATTAAGATCAATCAATCAATTTCTTACTTACATGTAATCAATCAATCAATCAATCAATCAATCAATCAATCAATCAATCAATCAATCAATCAATCAATCAATCATAGAATCAATTGATCAAACACTCAACCAATCAATCAATTGATCAATCAACCAACCAACCAATCAATCAATTGATCAATCAATCACTCACTTATTCAATCAATCAAACAATCAATCAATCGATCAATCAACCAATCAACCAATCAATTGATAAATCAATCAATCAATCAGTCAATCAATCAATATATCAAACTAAGCAACCAACCAGTCAATCAATCAATCAATCAATCAATCAATCAATCAAACAATCAATCAATCAGGTAATCTGGGAAAATCAATAAATCGAAAACTAGCAAACAATTAAACAATAAAATTAATGCATTATTGAAATCAACCAATCAATTCATAATTCTAGTAAGATATCAATCACAATGAAATTATGCATGGTATAACAGAAAAAAAAACATTCCTGGATGATGAACTGTGCACATTAAAATTTATTTAATATAGTTACTGGTTTCAAGTATTATCACTGAGGGAGACTTTGTAAGAATTTTTTGGCCAACAATAAAAGAACCATTCAGTAAATTAGGTCTGTATAAGTAGTGGTAGGATGTGATACAATACATTTGTGTGCAGTAGTATTTATTTGCAAGTCTTACTGTTAAGTACAAAGTTATTCTCCCCAACTTCATCATCTGACACACAGATAACTTCATCCTCTGTTGTTACAAATAAATGAGGTTAGAATACATGCACAATCAACATCACATTACACTTGAGCTCTCTGAATCCTTGTAAGATAAAAAATAAAAATGCAACAGCTAGAGGTGTGCAAAAGAGCAAACAGAAGGAAAGATAAGTTACATGAGATGTGTGGGTGAGTAAGTAGGGGCTGGAGTGATTCACTCCAATCTCTTCTTCTTCTTCTTTTTTTTTTTTTTTTGCTATTTTTTCCTTTCTTATGTTTCCCAGCTTCACAATAATGCATGAAATGCAGGCTAAACATAATTCCAAGCATTTGGTTTGTTAAATCTCTGTGGATAAGAGATCAGTATTAATTGAATATTCATTGTACAGTATGTGTATAAAAGCTAGTTATCTGCCCATGTAGATGTTTAATGGATAAGCGTTAGTGCACATTTTCCTGTGTGAAGTCACATATGTTCACCATTCCCAATCAGTGACACCAAGCCAAGTTTGAATAAGACCATACTGAAGTGCATCTAATGATGACATGAAATGATTAATAAAATGTTGTCATTTATGTGTACCAAGCATATACATGTAGTATTAAAACTAAAATTAATGTTACCTCCCTCAAAACTGAAGGCAGCCAACTAGCCAAGATTAGTAACAATTCTATTTTGGATGATAGGTTTTTCTCTAGCCACTTAGTCTACTGAAACAATTTGAATGTGCGAAATTGTGGCTACATTGCATTTAAAAAATATAATATGCCAATAAAGCCATTCTGACATATGAAAATGTATTTGTTTAGGCTAGTGAAATTGGACAGTCAGTCTTGTGACGGACACTAGGCTAGCTAATTCAACATTATCTGACAAGTCTTGTACAGCTGTAGTTTATGTTGGAGTGAAACCGATTAAGCGGACCCCATATTAGCTGCACCCTCTATTAAGGGGACACCAGTTTCTTGGGTACCTACATTTTATTCCCATATTTACTGTAAAATGAACCTGTATTCAGCAGACCCATCTACTTAAGCGGACACTAGCGAGAGTCTTGTGGCTCCTCCTAAAATGTTCTGCACTGAATTGGTATAGGATTTAATGGAGCCGAAACCAATTGTGGAATTGCACACATTTTAAGCATCCTACTGATGAACAGTTACGAAATTCAGATATGTTTAGTAGCCACATTTATTTGATGTCTGTCCCCTTTGAATTATACAGGTATCACTGTACACATATATTTTTTTTATACAAAAACTGAAGTTCCCGTGGCAATGTTTTTATTTCCACTATGAATTCTTATTAAAATTATAACCAACTCGGATACAAGTAGGCAATACTGTAACTAACCCTGCTTTCCATTGTCCATCGATGATACGTCAAGGGTAACAAGTTTGGGTCTCTTTCTTGATCTTGGACTTTCAGCATTATAATCGCTGTCACTGTCTACAGAATCATTAATTTCCTCACACCCATCATCAGGTAACATTTTTGAACTACAAATAGCTTCATCATCTTCTCCATCCTCCTTAATATAAATACATTCGTCATCACAAGTTCTTTTTGAG
Source organism: Dendrophyllia cribrosa (assembly GCA_024195265.1). Taxonomy (NCBI): domain Eukaryota; kingdom Metazoa; phylum Cnidaria; class Anthozoa; order Scleractinia; family Dendrophylliidae; genus Dendrophyllia; species Dendrophyllia cribrosa. Next base: position 51,086,753 of record JAJLRJ010000004.1, read on the forward strand.
CTACACGTAGCTTCATCATCATCTTCATCATCGCTAATAAAACAATGTCTTTTTCTCTTTCTTGCTGTGTCACTATGGTTTTTCCCATGATCATCTTAAATGAAAAATTTAAATGTTATGTCATCTTTAATTACTGAACAGGTTTGAGATTTAAATAAACTAATATATCTATCATAAAATATATAATCCTAAAGGAACAAAATTAAGCATTTCTCCACTCGCCAGACGGACTACTGCATTTTCACTTGCCTCGGTTAAATCCTGCTTACAGTATAATCGGCTGACCATTTACAGGGAAGTCTGGAAGAATTTTCAACTTTTGTAAGCAGATCTTAGTCTCCAACGGTAAAAGCTAAGAGGGATGACTCGAAACAGTTTTCTAAAATGCCTTATGATTTCAATGTTTGAATGTTTAGTAAGGTCCTGTTATACCATCCCTTTTAGCTACTACCATCTCTGAATGAAAAATTTCCCTGGGGTTACGTAACCCATTCCCACAGGTGGTTGGGTTTGTGGAGTGGGAGGGAGGGGGGGGGGGGGGGAGCCTGTCTCATCATCATCATCATCATCATCATGTCTTAGTTTTACTGTTGACATACAAAATAACATGTTGGCCAAAGTTCACTCGTTTTGAACAAAAAATGAACACTATCAATCAGCTTCACACAAAACTATTTAAATGATATATATGATCACTAGTACTGTAATAATACATGTATATGTAAACACGTGTAATATGTGTAATATGTAATACGTGTAATATGTAAAAGTCATGTTAATGTCAACAACATATATTTTATCACCCGAGCTTACGTTTGTTTGCTACTTACCGTATTTGTTCGGAGACAGACTATCGCAAACCGAATTCACTGCTTCCTCCATCGAGGAAGACAAAGTTATCGCATCCACAAGTCGTAGTCGTGTTTCGCTTGGAAATATTTCCACAAGTTCTGCAAGCTGTTCGGCAGACCAGTCTCGATTGGATAGGGGTGCTGCTTCCTTACCTCTTTCAATATTGATTGTTTCATCATTTCTGGAGTGCGAAGCAGGGTCGGAGTCCGAATGATTTGTCGAGGTTGAAGTTGACGCAGACACGGCAGATTTCTGAATGGAGCCATCTTTGTTAAATACCGAACGCTTTCGTTGGTAAGAAAACTTTTCTATATTAAACTTTGACATTGCGTCCAAATACTTACAAAAATATTTACAAAATGAACTTAGGAATGATCATGAAAGATATAAAAATCCGCCAAATTCAAATTCGCCAGGCCGCCGAAAAAGACATTGCGATAGACGAGAAGAGCTGGGACTAAGACTGAATTCCAGTCTACCTCGGTCGGTCACAGGTAAGCCAAGCTTGTACACTTTGTTTGCCTCCCAAATTTTGCATAAACTATTGTTTTGAAATGCTCTTTGGAATATGCAGTCCTCCTAAAAGCATTTACAAACAATAGTTTATGCAAAATTTTTTTTTTTTTTTGGGGGGGGGGGGGGGGGGGGGGAGGGGGCAAACAAAGTGTATTATGGGCAATTCGAAAATAGAGAATTGATGCCTTGTGAGTTTTGCAAACGTAACGTCACTGTTGCATAACAGCAGCGCTTTGTGCGAGAAGTCGTATTGCATGCGTAACAGCGTAAATTATAAGGGTTTGTGCGGGAATTTAATGAATATATTATAAAAATACAATAAATACAATACAACATTATTAAAATACAATAAAAATGTCTTATCCTTTCAGTTATGCTTGTGTAAGCGTGGGGAGTTAGGCCATTTCGCAGGGATTCCAGAGAGTTTTAGTTTCATTTATGTCAGCTCTCTCATTATTGTCTTCTCTCTCTCATCCAGCCTCGTGGCCTTCTATCTATGCTCGGGACACTATAACTAACTCGCGTTCATTGTGTTACCCTCGCTACCCTGGCTCATCCTCGGTGCAAAAACCTGTCTTTGTTTTCTACCTTTTTCTACCCATTGTTGTCTTGCACTTTATTGTGTTATACAGTCCGTTTTCTTTGTTTTACGTTACTCGTGAGTTTGACAGATTTTTACACCGAGGAAAACCTCACTGTCTTCAAAAGAAGCGAATAAAGTTGAGTTTTAGTGGACGTCAATCCTGAGGGGGGGGGGGGGGGGGGGGGGGGGGGGGGGGGCGTACTCCCATATATCCCATATATGAGCTATATAGGTATGTGCCGCTGTGAAGGGTATGGTCTAGAGTAGGGTATCATTTTCCGCTAAACCGATCAATTGCGTGAAGAATTTAGTCTAGACAAGGTTTACTGCCAAATGGCATTTAAAAATCAGTACGCGGGCAATACGGCATTTTTGCTGACCCCTGTTAACTAATAGCTGTGATAGTGAACGAGTTTCTGGAAAATAGCGAGTCTGGAATAGGTCTAGGATAGGGTAGGGTTTTTCGGTGTTCAGTCTAGAATAGGGTTGCAAAATGCAGCTAAAATGGTCTAGTTTAGGTTAAGGGTCTCAGAGTCCCGACCGCACACCCCCATCCAAACATTTGTAGAGTACCCCCCTCCCCCCCCCCCCCCCCCCCCCCGGACGTCAATCAAAGAAAAGCCGTAAAATCATTTTGGATTCTGAGAAGATTTCAAGCAAACAGAGCTAAAAGGTTGACAATGCTACCATCTACGAGGAAGTAAAACTTAATCAAAATGAATCAAAAGACAACAGGCTGCCGTTTGTAGAAACTGTATTATTAAAATGAAACTTTTAAATTTCACTGACGTGATAATTTCAAACTCAGTGATGGTTGGCGGATCACAAAGCCACCGCACGCAGCGCCAGTTTTTTTATCATGTTGATTAGAATCTTCTCTTTAAGACAGTAACTAACTTCAAAGTTAGCTGTCTTAAAATTTAGTCCTCCAATAGTCCATTTTACAGTGTCTACTTAGTGACCTGGTCTTTGTGTGGAAATGAGGCTGGAGTTGACCTTGTTTTGATAGAAACCTTTCTTCTTTTCATATGTAAATCATGTTGTTCTTATGCAAACTAACATGATTTACATATGAAAAGCAAGAAGGTTTGTATCAAAACAAAGTGAACTCCAGCCTCACTTTCACTCAAAGGCCAGGGTACTAAGTAGACACTGTAAAATGGACTATTGGAGAACTAAATTTTAAGACAGCTAACTTTGAAGTTAGTTACTGTCTTAAAGAGAAGATTCTAATCAACATGATAAAAAAACTGACGCTGCGTGCGGTGGCTTTGTGATCCGCCAACCATCACTGAGTGATGGTCCATTTGGGAACACTTTATAGTCTTGCGCAGTGCGAACCACTTCTCCTGCACTCCAGACTCAGGCCATTGCGATATTGTCAAGGGGGTTGGTGTGAGGATCAGAATACTGTATACATAACGAGCTCGATCATAGCTTGATCAATCATAACGCGTGCATTTCTTTGAACAGTTTATTAATAAGCGTCCGGGGAAACTATTAGCCGGAGACTGAAGTGCAGCAGACTGACTCAGTCTGGGAAACAAAGCGATCAGGCGCCCTTTGTTTTCGGAGCGCGAGAGCGCGAATTAAAGTCGGCGGAAAAGCATAGAGTGATTTTACTGAGACCGTAAAACAGTATCTAGCAATTAATCGAAATTAGCCAAAATTAGTAAAAACTAAACAACAAAAAAGAACGATGGAATTAGTGTCTAATAGTGCCTACTAGTGACTACTAGCTTAGTAACTATTTCACGGTTTAAAGAAAATCACTCTATAGAGATAGCCAGCAGTAAATGTACAACAGTGACCTAGGGAAATGGGAAAAGGGTTTCTGTTTGACGTATATAGCGAAAGACTCAATATAGGTTGTATTTAATGTGGAGTCTATGTGGTAACAAAAGGAATGCTACAAGCTGTCAGAAAAACAGAAGTTCTGAATGAAATGAAATGAATAAGTGAAACCAGCCTCTATTTGCTATCAATGGGATCACTTTAAGGTGGCTCGATATGGTTATTGGCCAGTCTTCCAAATAAAATATACGCGATCTTATTGCTGTCTTTCGAGAGTTTTGTTTCGCGATACTAGGCATAATATACACATACACGTAGCTTAGGCTTTCTCGTTTAGGGAGAAGTCTAATTTGGCAGTCTTGTCTGGTTACCATGGCAACCAATGATTGAGTTGTTGGGCTTGTTGTTCAAGGCTAGCAAACCTCTCAACGGATTTTCTCGGTTTTTACACGGTAAATATTCACGATTTTTGGTGAAACAGAAGAAACGTTCAGTAAGTTTAATCTAACAAAGCCGTAAAAAGAAATTGGTACATAATTTTTGGCAATTTACTCACTTTCCGTTTTTTACGTTTATTGGGTTTGTGTATGTACAAAAATTGTTTTTTTTTTGTGATCGAGAACAAAGAAAATCCTACCAATTTGTCAATTTTTATAAAAATTCACCGTGTGAAATGCGCGCATTAAACGTTTTAGTTACCGTGAAACCTCTTTTCGTGACGTCATCAAAATAAAACTGAAACGCGCGTACGCGCCATTTTCGTGCCCATGCCTCGCGCACCAAAAAACTATATGGAGCCACCTTAAATGAAATTTCATAAATTTACAACTGAGATTGGCTAAGCTTTTATTAATTTCATACAATATATTTTATATATGCAATTATGTATAAAATTGACATTCAATTATTACCAATTAACCCTATTTTTAGTGTCAATGTGCTACGCGCACAGTAATATAATTAATAAAATATTTGATTTACAACTGAGATTCCTGATCGTTAAATAGCACGATGAAATAGTTGTAAATAAACAGTCAAAAACGCCTTGCATGTACATTAATAAAATAATCCCAAGATCAGTTTATTTCTTTAAATAATTTTACTTAAATTTTCCCTTTACTTTGCTTTAGCCTCTCCAAGGTTGTATACACTGGTGCACGTAGTGCACGCGAATCACGTTGGTTGATATGAAGTACCTTGGCGGACAAGTGTATGTATGGGTCCACCATTAAATCGTGGCCGATTAGGTTGGGAGTTGTTTTTATGGTTGTGTTAATCCGATTAAATGCAACGTCGAACTACGACGGTGCAAATACGTGGATTAGTTTTCTGCCGGCAGAGTTATAAAGGTTCTTTCTTTAATCTCATCCGCGTAGGATAGGCCCCCCGGGGGAGGAACTCCCGTATAGAAATGACGGGGTGCTCGACGGAAATTCTCAAAAACACCCTTACCGATAACAGACTCGTTTGATGAGCGTGACTCTTATGGATTTTTGCCCCTGAGAGGTACCAATTTTAAAATATCACATCTTATATTCTGTCATGTTTTTCGGCTCAGTTTCCTGAAAGGTACCCTGATAAATTTAACGTTGGTAATTTTAGATTTTGGCACCCTAAGCGGTACCAATCTACTAATTTTGAGCCCCGCTATTTTTATATGGGAGCCCCCCTCCCCCGAGGACAGGACCCTCTCATCTATCCCTTCAAGTGTCCTCACATGTAGTCCCCCCCCGAGGAGTTTTTTATCATGACTTGTACAGAATACTTAAGTAACCTTGTTTATACAAGCATAAGTAGTATTATTTAGGTTTTTTAATAGAAAATTTTGCCGTGACCGAGTGCGTAAAATGTTCGTAATAGAGATGTGTCTAGAGTAGAGGCTTAACTAACAAAAAGTTCTAGACTTTTATTTCTAGGTTTTCATTGACATGAATGTGTTTCTTAGCTTTTTAAAATGGTACTAAAAATCGGTGACCCATTGGTGACGTTGCCTCTTTAGTCCTTATCGTAACTCTAAGACAAACAGTTAGAGCTTGTTCTGCGATCCCCAGATCACAAGGACCCGAGGTACATGGTCCCGAGAAAAGCCCTGTCACCGTATTACTCTATCTTCACGCGAGACGGCAAATTTATCTCCACGCCAACTTGGTCCGCCACGGCGAGTAGAATGTCTCTCTGCTGATCCACAGCATTCATCATTATTTTCTGCCTTTGTTTGGCCTTTTCAATTTCTCGTGTTAAATTATGAAGGCGCAACGTCATCTCATCAATCTCACCGTCGTTGTCTCCAAGCAGGTCTTCGTCTTGAAATTCTTCTTTCTTGGTTCGCCTCCTGGGGAGGGTAACAGTTTTAGTGAAAGAATGACTTATATCATAGCGCACATATCACATGTCTCATGGCGCTTTTTCATACACTTGAGATCGGATGTCAGCTCATGAAGGCGCCTTAGGCAACCACTATCAGTCCATTGTTGATCTCATCTCCCCCACCCTACCCATGAAGGAGTGTATGACACTGAGGGTGGCCACAGCCAGGGTTTTGTTACGTCTTCAGTGGTTCTTTTACCTCCCCGTTGGAGACGGGACCGCCATTTCTACGTGGTCATCCGAGCCACATGAAGGTCTAAAAATTTTTAGATGTCATAGCAAAGACATCACCTTCGTCCTCAGTTATTTTTTAAGAGACAAAGACCCTGAGTGTTGATCCGGCCGGGGATCGAACCCGCGGCCTCCCGCTCTACCAAGTGAGCTAAGTAGGAAGCGGTGATTTCGCGTGTTAATCGTCTTTTATTTTTCAGTAAAAACCTACAGTTATATAATGTAGTTGTATTAGTTTAATAATATGTGGATAAAAGTCTCATGCATGATAATTAATACGCCTATTTTCTTGTTGTATTGTTCTTAATGTCGTACACGGTGGTTCTAACTTCTACGTCTATGGATGAAATTCTAAACCGTTACCATTCAAATCAAAGCTATTGAGGAGTGCATTCTTTTTGCTGTAGAAAGTGGTTTTAACGTTTGCGTCTGTGGATAAAATTCAGATGCAAGCTTACAAGTAATGATGGTAATATCATTGTGGACAAGGTGATTATAACTTTTTGATTTTGGGATGCATAGGGTCCTTAAAATTAAATATACAGTCTCTGGGGGACAAAATTAATTCTACAAAAAAGCGTTAATATTAGACGACTTCAAGCAGCGGTTAACCTGCAACCTTTTCACCAGAGCCCTCTCGGCTTTCAAAATGGCGATCAGGGGAAGAAATCTCTAGACAAGGCTGCCAAGTATTCCAAGGAAGAGTCTAGATTTCATAGCTCAGAAGGAGGTCGGACACCTTATTGAGACTTATATAACGGAGTAACTGGTTAGCTTTCAGTTGAGGTTAAGGTTAGCAGTTTATATCGTTAAATTAAAAAAAAAAACTAAGCCTAGCCGAGGTCACTGGTTCAATCCCGAGTGGGGATTTTAGATTTTCTTTTTTACACTTAAAAATTTATTGAAAATGAAATTTTGAGTGTCGACATTACGTTATATAATTCTCAATAAGTGTCCGACCTCCTTCTGAGCTATAGAAGGTAGACTCTACCGTATTCCAAGAATCGTGGAGTGTTTTGTCACGCGACACGAGGAAACAGCGTTAGGGAGGTTATTTCCAGCGATTGGTAGCTGTGCTGTTCTCTGAATCCCTTGTTCAAACGAGACGAAGATATTTCATCATGTTCTACATTACAAAATAGAGCGATATTCAATTGAGTGTCGAAAGTAATTTCGCGATTGCTTTGGTTTTGCATTGTTACGGCTTGTGATTGGCTAAAAAATCTCGCGCCACTTTCTCAATCAATCAGAAGCAAAACTAAAACCAATCGTGACTTGCCTGCACGCGTTTTCCCGCGCTTGGCGGCGGTTACATGTATTTGCTTCGAGTTCTGATTGGCTCATTGGATTGTCTCAGGCGCCTGCTGTGATTGGTTGGAGTAATTGCTTTGGTTTTGGTTTTACCACACTCAATAGGCCATTTGCACGATGGCGTCATTTGACTACAACTACCAGAATTCATTTCGTTTTTCCTTTCTTATTTAAATTTTGTATTCCGTGTGCGGTTTAAATAACAAAAGCCCTAATTTGCACTACAAAACAAAAAACTGAAGGATTCTGGTAGTTGTAGTCATATGACGTCATCGTGCAAATGGCCTATTGAAAACCGCTCTACTCCGAGTATTATTACTGGAGTACTTTGGCAGCCATGTCCAAGGTGTCTTCGCCCACCATTTTGAACGCGGAGAGTTAAGGCCCTGGGGACGAGGTTGCGGCACCGGAAGTTGTCATGTTGCTTTAATTTCAACGTAAGTGAATTCTCTATTTTCGAATTGCCCATAATACACTTTGCTTGCCCCCCAAATTTTGCATAAACTATTGTTTGTAAATGCTCTTGGGAGGACTGCATATTCCCAAGAGCATTTCAAAACAATAATTTATGCAAAATTTGGGGGGCAAACAAAGTGTATCATGGGCAATTCGAAAATAGAGAATGGAAATCAAAACGCGCTTACTTCCAAAACTTCCCAGTTTCCTGACCCACTCTCACAATCTCTGAAGGCTGATACATTCGGCGGGTGAAGAATTTGGGAAATTTTCTCTCTATGTCGGCGATAAACGTTATTTGTTTTCCTTTGTTTCTGAGAAAAGCGGTCTTCTGAATTGCCTCGATATCTCCAACCGCCAAACCAATCTGTGAAGACATAAATTCTCCTTACTGGTATAAAATGTTATGCATGCATTAATTATCTGGCACAGTGCTTCCCATACAATGTGGAGAGTGCGATTATTGATCAAGAGAACTTTTCCTAACCGATCAGATCGTCGTTTAGCAATTTGGTATTGTTTTAACGATACTCAATCTAAACTGCTCTACAGTGTAATTCGGTCAGGGGGGATGGGGAGGAGGTATTATGGTGAGAGCGCTCGCCTCCCATGGTCACCAATGTGGCCGGGAATCGATTCCCAGATTCTGTGTCATATGTAGGTCAAGTCTGTTGTTAGTGCTCGTCCTTGCTCCAAGGATTTTTCTTCGGGTACTCCAAAGTTTCCTCCCTCCTCAAAAACCAACATTTTCAAATACCTATTCGATCTGGAATCCGATGGTCACAGGTTTTTCCGTCGCAAGATTGTTAAGTGACACCCTCGTCAAACAAAATCGATTGAAAGGGGCACTGTCCCGGCTGAAATATCGTGTTTTTATTATTATGGCCAGGAACTTGCTTTATGATCTTGAAATAGAAAGAAAACATTGCCAAAAGTGATGAAAACAAAGAAATATGAACAAAAGAGACAAAACATTGTGAATGAGAGAGAGATGGCAAGTTTGATTTCTTAACGCCTGTCAAAAAATTAAATTTGATAATTTGATAGTAAAATGTTATCCACTGCCATCCTTACAAACCTGCACTTTATTTTCAAACTACTGCATGCATTTCCGAGTTGTCTTTAGCCTCTCTATCAAAGCGAGGCTAGGTGCAAAACCTTTCATATGAAATGAGTTTTCATTCAGATGCAAATAAAATCTATTTGCATGTGAATGAAAACTCATTTTCATATGAAAGGTTTCGCATCTAGCCTCGCTTTGATAGAGAGGCTAAAGGCAACTCGGAAATGGCCTCTTAAGTTCAACCTCGTTCCCAGGTTTTTTCAATTTTAAAAGGGAAAAACCCTGGGAACGAGGTTGAATTAAGTTGTATATTTGATTAATATTTGATAGGATTTGGCGATATAACATGAAAATTAAGGAAGCAAAACTTCAATATATTTGGGCGGGACAGTATTTCTTTAATGCTTACCAGTAAGTTGACGAGAGCTATTGGCATAATCATGATGAAAAGGTAATAAAAGATGTAAGTGGAGTCCTCAAAAGGCACCAGAGGTTTGAAACGACGACCAGGCACTGTGGCGTTCAAATTCTCAATAACAGTTGGAGTGTAGTCAATTTCTCCACTGGTCATCGCTGTTACTTTCATAAAGGTCAGCCATATTGTTTGAAATGAGTCCTGCAGAGAAACGAACAGAAGATAGTTAACTTTCTATTCGTAAGTGACTGGATCTTACGGGGGTTATGTTAAGGGGATTTTGGGTTAAAAATGCCCCAAATTAAAACAAACTACCTTTGAACTGCTTATAGAAAACTAACTGGACAGAGGCTGTGGAGCGTTTTCAAACGTTGGGGGGTGGGGATTTCCCAAAATGTCCTTTGTGTATTTCGTTGGCACAAGCAAACCTCTTTGCAGTATGAACAGTGTGGATGGAAAAGCTCACGAAAGTAAGCTTTAATTCGAATGTCAATGAATTCAAAATATACTAGGCAATCTTCTATTGTTCTGCGGCATTTCGCTTTCCCCACATAAGATTGTTTAAATTTTCTTACTGAGAATACATCAACCTTTGGACAACACGTTTTTGAAATAAAATGTACTTAAACTTTTTTAAAGCGATATTTCTTTTGTGTTACAAGATTTTATCCAATCGTGAGACTCCAAAACATTAGCCAAGAAAGGCTTCTAATTTTCCATGTTTCCCACATAGAAATTTTGCTGCATTAAAACTCAGAATAGTTTTCATTAAAAGGGAATCAATAAGTAAACTAGAGAGAAATAAATGCGCTATCTGATGAAGTGATAGTGGATTTTCATGTTTTAGCCAATGAGGTGGACGGTTTCAACAATATCACAATTAATTAACACCTTTCTGCATTCCCTGCCGTTGGGTTGCCTAGTTCTTACTAGGACCATTACTTAAAGATAGGGCAGTTGGAGATAACATCACCAGCAGCAGCATATTCAATGGACGTTTTCTGTAGTTAAGTGTAAGGTAAACTGACATTCTATCGTGTGAGTCTCACAAACATTGCATACGCAGAAGGGACTACAGGGTACCTTAATATATTATAATTCCACTAACCTGCTCCTTCAATAAGATGTAAAACGCCATTGAGAAGGCCACAGTGAACATGACGAACAAGGTTAAAACTTTTAACACGGTCTTCATCACCTCGATAAACATGGTGACGTAGAGGCCCACGTACTTCAGTGGCTCTATTATAAGAATCGCGTTGAAGTAGGCTAAAAAAATAGAAAAGGTTCCCATCTGCCAGAAGATATTAAAATCACTCCTAAGATAAGTGTCTTCGACAAGATAGGGTAAAACAAACAAAAAGGCCGTTATGTAGAGAGTCCATTCCAAGTAATTTGACCATTCTGTGAAGTAACGGAACCTTTGAGTGTAAATTTGGTACACTTCTTTGGCGAGATGGACTATCGCGAATATTATGACAATAAAGGGAATTGCTTTGTTGAAAGCGTTTTTCTCTACGAAAAAGTCATCTTCTAATTCAAATTCTTCAGGATTATTCTTTCTTTTAGGATCTGGGAAGGTGACTTTTTCTCTCTCCGTTAGGATAAAGATCGTCAAAAAAACGAGGAACACTGCGTAAAGTGCCATGTTTCCTCCATAAATCAGCCATCCGAACTTTCGCCACTTCACGAGCAGCAGTTTACGAGAAAGTTCATGCGTCAGTAGAATTTGCTGCTTATGCTCCACCATGGTTGACAGGCCAAGGAAACGTTTCCCGTTTGTTCCACTCTGGTCGTCGGGACCTGGATCCAAGATGGTAAAATCGTATTTGATGGAGTGCTCGGAAACAGATCTTTGAATACACCGGTCCATGACAACATAGGCCGCGTCTGGGAAATGTTCGATAAGCCTTTCCATAGGACTTGGTTTGTCACGGGCAGTCGGGCTTGTTAATGCTTCACGCCACCTGATAAATAAACAAATATGAAACGACATTGGATCAGAGAAATTAATTTTAAACCCGTTCTATTAATGAAGTTTATATGAAAGGAGATTAAAACAGGAAGTTTTAATTTTGATTTAAAAATCAAATAAGAGAATCGAATTTTACACCCCTTCCTCGCTACGACAAATTGAATACACGAAACATTTACTGATTGGAATTAGGATTGGCTCCTGATTACTTAGTTTGATTTAAGGCAGAAGTTTTTTTCTTCTCAGAGCGACCTTTTCAGAGACATTTTCAGGGCGAGGTTGGTTTGGTTCAGGAAAACTACAATGTTTTAATCACGCCTTTATCGGCCAATCGCCGTCACGTTACTGACTTTTAAGAACTGTTTAAGATAAGTAGCCATGTCTGATAGCGATAGCGATAGTAAGAGTAGATAGCGCCTGTAAAAGTGAAACCATATGTGCTCTTGATGGCGTCACTGAGTGAAATACGTAGGAAAATAGGACCACACACAACCCACAATTCCTTGATTCACTCTGACGAAGGGCTGGCGCTCGAAACGTCAGCTTTTTTAATCCTTTTACGGTGGCCAATTTACCTTATCAACTCAATTGATGAAACCACATTTTCATGTTTCACTTCCCCGCCTTCACAGCACCACAGTTTCTTTAGAAACTAACCCCCTTAATACCTGTGGTGTTTGACAATCACCATGACAACATCATTATTCTGTCCTTCTATGGCAATGTCGAGGCCCGTCATTCCACGTTTGTTCTGCACCAGCAAGTTTGCCCCATAATCCATCAGCATTCTTGTGGTCTCCACTTGACCAAAGTGAGCTGCCACGTGAAGTGCTGCGTTCCCATGAATGTCCACGTGATCCATTAGGACGCCTCTCTCAAGTAGAAGCTCTGTGACACCAACATTTCCTAACTTAGCAGCCCACAGTAGGGGCGTCCAGCCGACTATATCAGGGCTGTTGATATCGGCACCCATTTCTAAGAGTATATTGCAGGATTTTCTGTAAAATTAAACATGCAATTAATGAGTATTTGGCCATGGACAGGCTACCGTAAAGTTCCGAAAGTAACGACCCTCGTTACTTTCGGATTTAGCAGCCTTTTCCTATCGCTACTTTCGGAGGGTCAGTCGCTACTTTCGGGGGGTCGCTAGTTTCGGGTAGCTAAAACGTGTACCGTACATGTTAGGACAGGCATGGCAGAAAACCTCTCGCCGTCTAACGGAAACTTTAGTCTGATCTTTTGTCAAGAGTGGCATTGCCCTCCCAATTTCGAGAAGCAGGGATACCGAGATTAATATTGATGGATGGGCTGACTATAGCATTGCATGGCGAGTCTGCCGATGTAGAGGAAATTACCTTTCATTACGATTCGGACAATGAAATGTCTGATTGATTGCCGTAATTTAGGATCCAAGTGGCACAACTTGTGCGTAAAATGAACTGTCAGTGTTTTAACGTATAAGAAGTACTTTTCATGGTTACAGTTAACTTTGTCCGCAATAGGTTCTGGTTTTTAGATGCGAGCATATTCATATGAAAAACACTGGTTTAATATATCGCATGGTAGTTTTGTTACTTGAGAAAAAGGTTTGGTTATCCCTATTACGTATGTAACGGGTATTCAGAGAAGAAAGGAATACTTTTTGAAAATAAATGTTGTGTACCTTTAAGAGTTATGTATTGCCCTTTGAATAGGAATGTCAAAGATCATTATAATCTGTTCATTAAAAATAAACCTCGGATCAGTTTGGTATAGCTTGTTATATCTATCATTTCCGTTATTTCTTGCTAAAAATGGAAATTACTTTTCAGGTCGCTACTTTCGGAGGGTCGTTATTTTCGGGGGGTCGTTACTTTCGGGATTTGCTAACACCTGTGGAATTTGCTACTTTCGGGGGGGTATCCTGTGTAGCCGTTACTTTCGGGGGATCGCTACTTTCGGAACTTTACGGTACTTCATCACCAGTTAAAGGCCAGTATATATTAAAAATTTAGTAACAGCATTCGAATTAAAAATCTAATCTTTTTATCGCCGTGTCATCCCCGACATATTAAAAGATACTAATTTGTTAGAAAGAAATGTGTTTTTACGAAATCCAACTTGTTATACCTTTTCATACTCATAACAGCATAATGCAAGGGAGTTCTCCGCTGGTCATCTCGCATCCAAACGCAAGACGGCGCAGCTTGGGTGAGAACCTTGACCTGTCGAGCTGTTCCTCGGTCAGCTGCTAAATGCAGCGGTGTTCTGTGCTTTACGTCTCGAACACAACCATTGACTTTCGTCTCAAGTAACAGTTCTAATAACTTAAAGAGAGTGAAAAAAAAATAAGCTATCAAAATGAAAGAAGAATCGTGGGCCCCAAAGTAATCTAGAATCGAACGCAAGAGCATTCTTATTGTGCAGTATTACACGTAACAATTTCGGGAGTGGATTGGACACAGGGTGTAAATTAACAACCGAAAACGTAAGCTGTCAAAATGAAGAAAAGAGTCGTGAGCCCCAAGGTAATCTAAAATTGAACGCAGGAGCATTCTTATTGTGCAGTATTACATGCAACAATTTGGGGAGCGGATTGGACACAAGGTGTAAATTAGCAACCGCGATGCAGTGCTTGAAGTTGTTGTACTATGCATTACCACTGTTTAGTACCATTAAAGTAAGCTGAATCGGTGGTTTCCGTCTCAATAACCACAATAATAGTATTGCAGAAACATTTCATTCAGCATATCGTAAAATTCAACCTGCGTCACGACAAGCTAAACCTAGTTCCTTTTTCTATTAGTAGATGAAAAGAACCCCACTTGGCAAATTGTTTTGCAATGATAGGAAGAGCCGTCATCAAAGATCGAAAAGCAATCTGAAAATATGGTTTTATTAACTGAGTTGATAAGATAAATTGGCCACCGTAAAAAAGATAAAAAATGCGACGTTTCGATCGTTAGCTCTCCGTCAGAGTGAATCGCAGAGCAACTGCCAGAGCAATGAATTACCTTTGGGTCATCGGCGCAAGAAGCGTAATGGAGCGATGTCCGCTGCTTTTGATCAGGGATGTTGACTAAGCTGGACCCAGTCTCTTTCAACAGCATGATTAAAGTCTCTTCTCTACCTTGCTCCACAGCAAGATGGATGCAACAGCGCAGGCGCTTATCTTGGGCGGAATCTCTTGCGCCGAATGACAGGAATAACTTAGCGCAATCTGTTTGCCCAGCAGCCACTGCTTGATGGAAAGGCGTCTGTCCATTGTGGTCCCTGGCGTCAATTTCAGCACCATTTTCATGGAGAATTTCGATGCATTTTGTACATCCTAGAGAGGCGGCACTGGTGAAATAAAAGAACAAACCACGTGAAATTCAAACTGGGGTAAAGGTAATGTTTTGTTCTCGCAAAAATTCTTTTGATTTCGCTTATTGCGAACAAGGATATATGGGGACTTTCAGTATTGTTGAAAAAAACAATTAATAATATACATTTATTACCAGAACGTCGCTGACCGCAATCAAAGAGGTAAATTGTAATTATCCAGCATAAAACGTTAAGACATTTGAATTTGTCAAACAAAACGTTGCAATAAGAAATGAGATATGTGAAAGTGCAGATACCTGTGCAGGGCGGTTTTCTCTTGGCTGTCTTTTGCATTTACATCACCTCCTTGTAAAATTAACATTTTTAGCACATTCTGATGCCCACCAACCGCTGCCAAATACACTGGCGTTTGAAGACTCTTGTTTTGACAGTTAACGTCCGCGCCGTATTGAATGAGAACCTGGGACACTTCTTTGCATCCTGTTTGCACTGCCAGATGAAGGGCCGTACTTCCATTCAAGTCATCTTTGTTGATGAACTCTTTGAAGCCTGGATCGCTCTCGGGTTTTGCAACAGTAGAGGGCTCTCTTTTAAAGTGACGACGAATTGCTGGTAAGAAGTAGTAAAATTCGTTACTGCGATCTTTGAGAGCAGAGAGAAACGCCTTTTTGGATTAGAGAATAATAGATATATAATTTATTTATATTTTATTTTACCTTGCCAAGAAATTTACTTCATTGCTTTTAAAAGGGGTAGCGAGGTCGAGTGGCATGATTGGGTGCTGGACTTCGAATCCGGTGTTCACTGGTTCACCTCTAGCTAGAGTGCCAGCTAGAGTTGTTTCACGATAGACCTGAGTTCAACACCTGAACCACGCTTGTAAAATAGCCAAGTATTCCATCTCCAGCCAGTTGGGTTCTCAATTTGTAATGTTCTATTTGCAAGATTTGTTTCCGATTGTCTCTGAAAAGCCCCCAAGAGGAGGAGGATAGTTTTTTTAAAAATAATTTAATACTCAGCTTAATTGGAAGTTTAATCGTTCGATGAGCGACGTCATCGGTCACAAAAATGTCAGTTGTTGGTCGTACCTCTTAGAGATAAAACTCAAATTGAATAAAAAACCAAAATACGGCATTTTGGAGCAAGTCGAGAGCAGTTCCCTTCACGTTAACGTGGGAGTTCTCTCGAGACCAGGAGTGAGGGGGGCACACCGGCGGAAATAGTCGACATTCATGGGTAAAAAAAAAATAGATTGATGAAAGCGGAAATGAAAAGTTTAATGCAGCCTGAAAAAGTTGGATGAGGTAATCTAAACCTACCTGCTTCGATTATCTGTTGGGTAACATGTGGATCTCCATTGGTGGAAGCAAAATGGAGCGCTGTCATTCCCTCCGCTGAACAAAGATCGACCTGGGCTCCATACTCGAGGAGGAAATCACAAATAATGCTATAACCAGAACCGCTGGCATGCATGAGCGGTGTCACGGCCTTGAAGTCAGAAGCGTTAGCATCAGCCTTGGCGTCCTTCACAAGGTGCTCTACAATTTCTCTGTTTCCAAATGCAGCGGCTTCGTGTAAAGCTGTCGAACCTGTGACGCTATTAGTCAAGGCAACCTTGGCTCCTGACTCGAGCAGAGACAGGAGGGCGGCCTTGGAATTAAACCTGAAATATAAGAGTTATACCATGTAATATGCTCAACGCAAAGTATACCTTGTCCTTATCCTGGGCCGGGCATCTAATCGAACAAAGTCAAACGCAAATTCTATCGAACTCAAATGAAAGTTTGGGGTGTCGCTTCGTTTAAGTTCGATAATCGAATATTTAATTTTGGGTGAGTTACCCGGCCCAGTTCGATTTCCTTCGCAATGCATCTCTTGATCCTTGCTACACCTCACCTAGTTCTTTTTTTTTGGGGGGGGGGGGGGGGGGGGGGGGGGGGGAGGCGGAGAGGGTACAATATAAGGAGAGTTTCAGAGCTTCATAATCTGTTTAACTCCCTTACATTGACTGCAATTTACATGCACCCAGTGTAAATCGGGAAATCGTGACTAATTTGCTATTCACCAGTGAAATCTTACGAATTTTAAAACGTTAAACTTTCATGTTTCTACTGCGGCACACGGACTGTCTTTACTGGGTTTTCGTGACCATAGCTTAGCTTGTGATTTGCATTATATTAATTTGACATGTCTGAATACACTGAGCTGACACAAGGTCATGTTTATTGGTGTTTATGTCATGGTTCACCTGTCGATTTGGGCACAAAAACAAACATTCCGATTTCAGTTTAGTTATAGAATGGTAGTCACTTGATCGGTTATAGCTTTAAAATTATTATTTAAAATTCATCTGGCATATTTTTAGGATTGCGAATTTTTAAAACTGATAGAAGTCGGATAGGTTTGAATAAGCAATGTTCAAAGCAAATATCAGCAAACATCGGCTAATTGTTGTTCATAAATCACTGGTTAATCACTGACTGCGTGTTACCCTCTTTGCTTTCACTTTAGAGCTTTTTGTCGTCGGATTATAATGCTTCTTGCGTAGAATTAAGGCGTACTTAACTCTTTCAGTGAAAACAAAAGAACTGATCGAGATACCGTTAACTGTGGTCACTCCTGAACTCACGGATTAAAACCGAGAAATACATATTTTTATCATGTGAAATATTGATTGATGATGAGATGCAGTTCGAAATGGGAAAATTCGAAATTGAGTTTGGTTACATTCAAGGCCAATTGATAAAGGAAGACAAACAAGACTGCTTAGCATAGCTGTTTCCATTCCCTTTTGTTTGGAAGTATGGAAGTATTCTTCCATGCAAGATGAGGTCCTATCTGGTATCCATATTTTTAATAGTGTACTACTTCTGAAGGCGCTCTAACTAAGACTTTTTTGACGAAAGAATAACGAATAACGAACAATGAAGAATAATGAATATAAAGAAAACTTCACTACTAAGAACTGAAGTTAATATTCTCGAACAGGCAGGCAAGTTAATATTCTCGCTACAGGCAGGTAGTCGGCCGTAGCCTGTGTATAGCTAAAGCGTATAATTAGTGATGACACATTAGAGACTGATCCATAGATATAATTCACACAGATATGATCCATAGACATGATTAAAACTTCACTCCAGGTATGACTCCAGAGGTGCAGGGCTTAGGTCATCGTAAAAAAAACTGCGTTATTCACTTACCTCGCAGCAAGGTGAAGTGGAGTAGACCCGTCTACACCAGCATGAACTGCCACTTTAGCGCCAAAATCAAGAAGCATGTTGACGATAAACACTTGGTTGTGCTGAGCGGCGTAATGTAGCGCCGTGAAACCATGCTCGTCAAAAGCGTCCACCGCTTCCTTTTTCTCGGACAGAAACCTCCGCACTTCTTCGGTATTTCCACGGGCTGCGGCGCGGTGGAAAGCGACATTTGCGTCCGTTAAAGACACCATTTTCATCCCTGGAAAGCGAACGGAGTCATCTAGAAGTTGGGGCCTTGATCCGGTTAGCGAATGAGGCTTTTTTGGTTGAACCATAGGGCTTCGTTGAAATCGATTTACAAGACTGGAATATTCTCCGACATTTATTGTGGAACCTGCCCCGATGGACACCGGCGAATCTCTGTCAACCATTTTAAATCGGTGTTGAACTACATCTGTTCATCGTCTATGAAAGGCATAGTTGTCATAGTTAGATGCACGATATTGTGCTTGTTCATTAACACGCTCCACTAATCACCACATTAAAACAATAGTTTCTAAGGATACCACGCTTCCAAATATCATCGTTGTAACTTCCTGTACGTAGTTCTAACCATCGTCACGTTTAGTTTGCTTTGGTTGAAAAAGGCGTGGGAAGGACGACCGTAATTCAAAATTCATATAAATGAAATTCATCGAAATGCACGATTCCGTGCAGCTTTACCGAAGATTTAATTCCAACCTCAATTTCTCTCTATAAACACTTCCCATACTCTCAGCTCAGTTCTAAAAAATAAACTTTCCGAAAATGGATTTGTATCTTTGAATAAATACATTTTTTATTGTACATGTTTAACGTGGATACGATCACTGACCTGTAGCTGTGTATAAAAACTGGCAAGCTTAAAGTGCAACTAACCCCAATTTTTTTCTTTCGCTAAATGAAATCTCCTGTGTGTCCTGATTACTTGCGCGAAAAAATTATCGTAAATGATAAAATCCCAGCGTTTCTACAGCTGTTTGAAGTTAGGTGATTCTGTCCCATTACCGAGCATTTGTGGGAGCTGGTACGAACTTTGCTGTGACGTCATCGAAGGAGACCATTTGCCGCGTTCTCATAAGCATATCATCGCGGAGCGACAAAGTAGAAGGCATTTTAACGCGAATGGTACTCAAAAGCCAAAAAAGGGATTTTGTGCACTCCGATGCCTTTTTTGTGTTTGCCCACAGTTCCTTTGCTCTTTGCATCATGAAAATCAATCTCCTTCGATGACGTCACAAGACGTCCAAACAAAACTCGGACCCATTCTTCACATTGCTCGGTAGTGGCCGAAAGAACCGCCAAAATTTGAAACTTTAAAAAATTATAAAAATCAAGGAAAAATGCTACGGTAAAAAAAATTTCGCACAGGTAATCAGGACAATTAGGAGATTTCGTTTGGCGAAAATCATTATTGGGGGTTAGTTGCACTTTAAAGCTTCAGTTCATTGACTACTCAAAGTTAAAATAGCTACACAGATGTGCTATGGTAAACCATATTTTTTTCATATTTTTTTTCATTTATTTATAGCTCCAAACCTTACTGTAGCAGATGATAATACTTAAATTAAGTCACAATGTATATAGGAAGGAGAGGAGAGGGGCAGGTCTAGATAAACTAATATTATGCCCCTTAAGTTACATCAGTATAAACAAAAAACCTTGTAATTTGTTAGTAAAAAAGTAAAGGAAAACTTATAAAATAGTTCGGTAAATTTCAAAAGAGATGTTTCATTAGTATTGAGCAAGGTACCAGCGTAAAAGTGCTTTTCTAAACATCTTTTTAGATGGTTTGTCTCTGAATGGCAAAAAAAGCTATAGCCACTGAACAGGGGACTATGGACACTATGGTTGCGTGCATTACTTTTTGATCTACCAGAAAAGGGGAATTACGTTCTGGGTCTTTTTGGGGGTCTGAATTTAGCCTCATTCACACCTCACCGTCGCTATTAAAGCTGAGCATCCCCCCCCCCCCAGGGGATTTGATCTCCTTTTGCCATCGTTGACCTACAAGAGCTTCATTTCGTCTACAAGCAAAGGTTCTTAGTCAAGCATAGTACCGTTTTGTCAAAAAAAAAAGAAGAACACAGTTAACTCCCCATAATTTTGCCCAGTAAATAACTAACAAATAAATTAATTGTAATTTATTCAGTTACCAGATTTAACCATCTCTCAAACATGAGGAATACTACTTACTTAGGCCGGGAATCATCCCGAGCTGTCCTAATAAAATCTTTCCACACGACCTGATCGAGCATAATGGCTAGAATAAGCAAACGATCGCAGATAAAAGAAGACCAAACTACATCTAAAGAGCATATAAGAGAATGAACCTCAGGGCATTTACCATTAGTCAAAACTGGTTGGCCAGACCGGTCAATCTGTAACTAGAATATGCGGGTACTTGAAGACCTGTTGCTGCTGTTGCTCGAAGTCCATCAAAAGGGTTCATACTCGTGCAGATTTCCGAATCGACCAAACTGGCTGACAAGTTCGGATAAATAATGGTATAATATTTACGAATTGAGCGGTCCGACGGCCAGTTCAGTGACAAATGGAAAGAGCCCTTAGTCAACAGCTTTATGTTTTACGTGTTTTTGTTGTCTTCGTTTGAAGATCTCTGGGGAACTATTGCCAAAAAAGAATGTTGTAGACTATTCCATTGGGCTACGGACAGGAAAAAAGAGAGCCGATGTGCATAAGAGGAGAGAGGGATGAATTGAATAATTTAGCTCGTTTTTAGCCTCGTCCTGCGTTTACAGGGCTTATATCCAGTTCATACTAACTGTTGATTTTAGCCTCTATCTTAAACGGTTTTAAATGTATACTATTCAGACTACCTAGAATGGAAATTGTAGTTAGCAAAGCACCGTTTTCACTCCAAATTAATGTCACAGGAGGCTTGAGAAAAGTTTATTAAACCTACTTTGAACTAAACGTCATCGAAACATGCTTTTAAAATATTGGTGTGAACAGGGCCTGAGACAAGTGTGTTAACTAAAATTCCAGAGTAAATCGCAGCATAGATCGAAGAATGGCTTGGCCTTGGAATATTACCCTCCAAAATTGAATGAATTTATACAATTTATACATTTATACAATTTCGATTGCTTGTCTAGAAAACATCACCAATAGAAAAAGTTCATATCAAACAGCTACTGTAAATTCCTTCGCTTCAGGGAAGCTTTAAATTTGTGAAATTTGTTCATTTCGGTTTGAAAGCAAATGGAACAGTTTTTTTCTGGAAATTTTGGTTGGAAATTGTGGAGTAGTCCCGAGGTATACTCCTTTCCGATCCCGGTCGGTACGAACGAACCGAAATATATCTCTTATCGTTTGACGATTTCTTTTGGTTCCAATCCCCCTTATAACAAGGAGCAAAGAAAAACCGGAAAACGACTTGTAAATGGCTGATGACACCTCTTCGGCTGTTTCGGTTGGAATGCTGATTTTGGAGATCGAACCCTTACCTTCAGGGGCGTAGCCAGCATTTGAAAAAGCGGGGGTTCCAAAGCTCCCGAGAGCGCCGAAGGCGCGATTTTACGAACGCCGTAGGCCCGAGCTTTTAGGAGGTCCGGGGGCATCCCCGGGAAATTTTCAAAAATTAGGTTGTCTGAGACTGCATCTCGTGCATTTTGAAGGCAGTTTGACATGAAATAAGGCGGCTTTCTGATAGATTTCCCGTTCACTCAGCTAGGATATCAGAAAGAAGAAGGTGCGCGGATGCTTCGAATTCCGTGCAAAGATATCGATTGCTGCACAAATGTCATTTGCCTACTGTAATGTATGTTCATTAGAGCATGTCCGGACTCTCGCTCGCTGGTCATGGTCGCCTTCAAGTATGTCTTTAGCCTGCGCAATGTACTGAAAGATCGCTCACATTCTGCTGATATAATTGGCAACGTGCATAAAATTTGCAGCAACCTGTGTACATTTTGATAGAATTCACGGTCATATTCTGCCAAGGTCTGAACTGCACTGCTGCATGGTTCTTGATTCGCTGTTGCACTTAGCCATTTGCGCCGCCAATGGACGAATTCTACATCTGCAACCTGGACTGATGGAAAGTCATCTGTATAGTGCACAGGGTTTCCCTCTCGAGAAATCAGACAAAGGCGCTGAATCCCACACCACAGGCTCGTATACACAAGAGGCCCGTATTACGCATCCTTTTATCATAAACCCCAATATGCAAGCGATGCCTTTTTAAATTATTTTTCTTTTCTTAAGAAGCGAAGATTTGATCCGGGTGAAAGGGGGTTCCAGTCATGTTTTTCTCTTGAAAATATGCTATGATCAAGGGTGGGGGGGAGGCGGAACCCCTGGAATCCTCCCCTGGCTACGCTCCTGACCTTTATTTAAAGTTGGGGAATAAGAACGTTGCAACAACGTTGTCAACACGCAAAAGTTTGAAAACACACCAGTAAACTATTTTTGTTAACTTCAGTTGCCAAAACAAGAAACTACAGTTTTCTGAGTTTAGACGCTCAGTGCCCGTCTGTTTCAATCGATAAGTAAGGTCAAATAAGTCAGATAAATTAATTGACAGTCACAGCCTAGAGGCGGACATCTTGAAGAATATCAGTGTCATTATGGCGAGTTTCGACGCCAACTCTGGCAGCCACAGCCTGCAGCAGGTTCATTTGCTCCTTCATCGTCTCAATGATTGATGTTTGCCGTTGCTTAGCCTTGGCTAGTTCCTTGGCGAGCATAACCAGTTTTTGTTCTTCTTCGTGTTCGGAAATTTGATCGTCAAAGGTGAGGTCTTTGTCTTCGAAGGTAAATTTCCTGCAGAAGGTAGAAGGTAATTTCAGTGAAGAAAGGAGAAAGAAAAAACATTAAGCGATGTTTACGAATGCGTTTGCAGGAAGAATAACAGGTCATCGACGCGAACATGTGCTGTTTGTATGTGCATCGGCAGTGGCTAGTTTAAGATTTCATTACATAGAATCGAAGCATTTAAGTTTTGTTCCGTGCCTAAAATAGCTTAACTTTAAATGAACACCAGCATTTGGGCCTTTTAGACGATGTGGTTTTATGAAAAATCTGTCCAATTAGGACACAAATCTACTGCCATCAACAAAAGTCGTCGTTCGGACATTTGCTTAGAATTTGAAAGTTATAATTATTTAATGAAGGAAAACAATTAAAGGCAGTTTGGCTTTACTTCAAGTTGGAGTTATATAAGCAAGTAAAAATTAGAGGCAATATGGTTTACTAGTCACTTTGGGGTTAATAAGCAAGTACTCCTTCCTTGTACATGACCGCAAAAAGTATATAGTCCACTAGGAAAATGTCCTGAATAAACAGAAATAACATTTCGACCTCAAGTTAAGAGTGCTAGCCAGCCAAACTTGCTTTATGTAACAATAGTTTTACCTTTAGCAAGGGATTTAATCTGATTAAACCCTACACACTACGAAAGTCAGTTATAAATGATCCTGGTAAATGATCAGCTGCTTAGATCTGCTGAAAAACGTGGGAACGAAAAGCAAAAGGCCTGTAGTAATGGTGGGATATAAACTATTTTGTAATGGCCTTGGTTGTTCTTCCTTGTGTTAAGAGAAGATGCGCAAGGCACATGCGTATTAATTACTTACTGTGACGTAATTTTTCGTGCCACTTTACGTCCAGTCACCACCATCTCAGGCCTGTAAAAACGACGTGTGATCCACTTTGGGAAGTTTCTTTCGATTCCGACGACAAAGTTTATGACCTTTCCTTGGTTCCTCAGAAAGGCACTTTTCTGAACTGATTCTATGTCACCCACAGCTAAACCGACCTGTGAAAGAAATAACTCTTGGATAAGATATTTAGAATCCCGCCCTGGATCTCACTCTGGCTGAAAAGTTGAAAACGTCTTGTACAACGTGATAAGAAGAAAACAAAACGATAAAATTATGTCTAAAAAACGTTTTCTGGTTAAAAATTATAAGAAATTGCGAGCTTTTGGCTTCCATCAGAAGCCTTTAAAAACTGATGATAGAAAAGAGCTCGAATGTGGAAATATACACAGTAAAAGTGTAAAAAGAATGTAGACAAAATAAATTCAGCAAATTTCCACCGGTTTTCCGTGGTGTGGACTCTTATTTAACACGATTTGCGTCATCACATGGTCAAAATGTTGTGGAGTCACGAAGCGCAGCTGCCGAGTGAGTCAGCAACAAATTTTGACCATGTGATGACGTAAATCGTGGTAAATAAGAGTCCACACCACGGAAAACCGGTGGAAATCTGTTTTTTACCACAATATTTAGAAATTGCATGATGTTAGCGTCAGCACCGTTGTCTGCACTCTCATTTACCACCCGCATCGACCAATCAAATTGCGAGATTACCGGCAATTGTGGTAAAAAGTAAAATATAAAAATAAAATAGGATATGTACAATAATCAAAAGGCTCTACTGAAGAGCTATCTCATGAATACGAAACAACGAAACAATGTAAGGTTAAGTTCACAGTTTGGTTTTAATTTACCATACTAAGTTTGAAGTCAAAGAAGTGAAGAGAAAACACACCAAAACATCTTAGCGTCACATACTGTAAATATGCATTGTGTGAAACGAGACTGTCTAGATGACGTAATTACACTGGGGATTAAAAAACGTTTACTTTAACAGTTATCTTAACAGATGATGGAACGAGTGAATATTTGCATATCTGTCCTCGTAGATACTATATCTCGCTCAATGCTTCGGGTTTTCACGAGATAAAAAAAAAATGGAAAAATGCTAATTAAAAATGGGTCACTGCTTTAAAAGAATTTTAAAAATAATGCCTAGGTGATGGCTTAGAATATCTTTTTAGAAATTAGTTTGTTTTTAAATACTGGTTACTCGTCCATTTTCATGACATAAAATTTAATTCACAATTTTTTGTTACCCACCAGGAGGTTGGTTAGAATAATCGGCATGGCAAAGATGAAGATGAAAAGGAAGAGGTTTGAGGACTGCGGATAGGGCAACAGAGGAGCGTTGGTGTTTTCATTTGTCGCGTTTATGCTGTCCACCATCATGGTTGTATAATCAAGCTCTCCTATGGTCATCACTATTACCTTCATAAGACTCATTTCAAAAGAGTCGAAGGCCTCCTGTAAAACAAGAAAACGAAAATAATTATCAGTCTCGTGTCGTAGTGGCACCTAGCCATCAATAGGTCTTATTTATCGCTTGGACGAAATTCCTTGTAAACCTTTTACAAGTTCACGTTGTTTTTAGGTGGACATTCATTTCAACTTTGCTCCTTTAAGAATACATTGATGAGATTGTCAGAGGTTTACACATCGAAAGCGAGGTTTAGGGTGAAATTAACTAGTTTGACGTAAACATGCATAAGGGATATTATCAGTCTCGTGTCATAGTGGTTTGGGGTGAAATTAGCTAGTCTGACGTAAACCTCCCCAGTTCCCCCGCGACTTTTTTCTTTTTTTTTCTTCGCGCGTTCCCCACTATCTCGGAGCCTGGAACAGGCTATAAACATGCATAAGGGCTATCATTAGTCTCGTGTCATACTGGCACCTAGCCAATAAAATGGCAAAATCCTGTTGGGTATTTGCATGACATATTTTGGGTTGCGTTCCTTTTAACCATATCTTAATCCGGACTCTGTGATCGAAAATTCGTTTTTCCATGTCTGGAGGTGGATCGTTTAGGTTGGTATCTGAATCTGGTTTCAGATTCCATTTGGCGAACTATTGTAGTTTCAGATCACGTGGTCGTTCATAATCCACAAACAAACAAACCGAACAAACAAACCGAGGCCCTCCACAGAGGGGCCTGGGGATGAGGAACGGAACGTATCGATCTTTTTCCAGACTTTTGTTCTAGCTAACATAAAAACATTCAAACAATCTGGATTATTACCGAAATCTGAAACTTAATTGTCTTAAAAGGAACGCTAACCCTATTGGATCAGTCTGTAGTTTCAGCTATCGCCTTTAATACGAAGATCATGTCGACATGATTAGAAACAGCTAGGTCAGAGCGCTTTTCAATTCAGTGTCGAAAGCAATTTCGCAATTGCTTCGCTTTGTGATTGGCTAAAAAATCTCGCGCCACTTTCTCAACCAATCCGAAGCAAAACCAAACTAATCGTGACTTGCCTGCATGCGTTTTTCCGCGCTTGGCACCGGCGACATGTATTTGCTTCGCGCTCTGATTGGTTCATTGGATTAATTTACGACTGTTGTGATTGGTCAGAGTAATTACTTTGGTTTTGGTTTCACGACACTCAAATGAAAACCGCTCTAAAAGAAAAGGTGTGATTAATTACTGATCATTTCCCGAGCCGAAAGCAAGTGTTTGCACAGGCACATAACATGACTCAATCTTGTTACCACAACTTGTGGAAACAAAAAAAATTTATGCTCCAAATAATTTTTTATTTTGCATAGAATTATGGTAAATCGCTTTCAGCCAATCAGAGAGCGCGTAGTATCTAAAGCCTATTTTAAAATATTCATTAAAGACTACTTTTATATTACCTGTTCCTTGAACAGTATGTAGAAGACAACAGTGAAAGCTAAACCAAACAAGGCAAAGAGACTGCTGGCCTTTAGTACTGTTGATGCCACTTGAAAAAACATAGTGACATAGATACCGACATAATCTAACGTCTGCATGAACAATATGAGATCAAAGTAGCCAATGCAGACGGCAACAATTCCAATTTGCCAGGTTAGATTCGGATCCCCTCGAAGACTCCCCAGATTGGGAAACACGTACGGCAGCATGAAGATTATCGTTGACAGGTAAAGTATCCACTCTATCAGGTTTGTCAACTGTTTAAAGTACCCCATTCGTTGAACTATTATTTGGTAGAGTTCTTTGATCATGTGAAACGAAGCAAATACCAGAATAAGCATCGGGATTAGTTTGTTGACAGCGTTTTTACCCTCGAAAATGTCATCCACATCGTTGTTAGCCGAAACCTTTTCCAATTTAATCTGTTTTCGCTCGGTTATTATGAAATACGTCATCAGAAAAAGGAAAAAAGCAAATAAGCCCAGATTTGTGCAGTAAACAAACCACCCATACGTGCGCCATTTACTTCGCAGCAGTTTTCTGCAGAGATCATGAACCAGAAGATCTTTCTGTTTGCCTTTTACCATCTCCTTGAGGCCAAAGAATGGCTCATCGCACGGTCCACTCTGGTCATCAGGGCCAGGATCCAGAAGGCGAAAATCGTACGTGATGGATCGCTCAGCTAGAGAACGCTCGATACAACGATCCATAACTGATTTAGCAGCATCCGGGAACCGTTGAATAAGTTTTCCCATGCGGTTCTCGCCATCCGGGCTTTTTGCTGATAAGGCTTCTTTCCATCTGAAAAAAGGAAAGAAACGTTTTATACAAAAGAGAATTAACTGAATAACACGGTCGTTTTTTTAAGACTCTAAGTGATATGGGATGTATAGGTTGGCTTATCAAACTACATGTATGTACACATCCCGAAACGTTTGCGATAAGAATACGCCCGGTGGGGGCACCTCCACATGTAAGTTATATAGCTATGCGCCGCGGGATAGTGTATGGTTTTTGAGGTGCCCAGTCCTCAAATAGGGTATACTTTTTTGATGTTGCGATACTTGGAAGGGTTTCTTTAAATTGTATAACAGTACCAGGAGCAAGCCTAGCTAACTTTCCATGTACTGAAAAACGACGACCTGTTCATACAATTCTAAGTTATGAAAGGCAACCCTAATTTTGAAAAATTGGTCTTCCTTACTGGATATCACTCTAATGTCTGTTAGTCTAAAAAAATGGCAAATGAATCTCTAAAATACAAATACAATATGTCTAGCCTGTTAAGGGACGGACCATTAGATTTTTGAGGAGGGGGTGGGGGGTTGGGCAAATACCAAAAAAAAATTCGAGCACGGCCTTGAACTGCAAAAAAAATATCGTGCAAAACAAAAACCCCAGGAAAAAAAATTCCTGCAAAGCTTTATATTTTTAGAACAATATTTTATATCCAGAAGCAGATGGTCAGAACACAAATAAATCACACTACGTTGTAGAATGTTAGCGACTTATATGCACTTGGGGAGGATCGAATGTTCTATCTTTTCATTGGCTTGTTTAGTTTAGCCAATAACAATGGTTTATTTTTGACTCGACGTAAGTTGTGTTTCTTTGTAGGCTTTTTAGCTGATTTCATAAGCATGTAAGATATTTTCTGACATAAGGAATGGCTCTTTTATAGTTGTACAGTGGCATTGTAGGTACATGTATATCTCAATGGATGAGAAATACTTTGTTTATGTGTTGTACAACAAGCTTGTAATTGCTGGGGCGGCGCTACCGGTGGAGCAGGTGGGGCATTTGCCTCACCAACTTTCGACAGCTCAAAATGGCGGTGGGCGGAGATGAATAGTGTAGCAACATCCTTTGACCAGATCTGATGGCGGGGCGCTTTAATGCATTAGAGTTTGCAAAATAAATATTCCGTTAATTAATCAAAAGCCTACAATTTTAGCATCGGAGATATTGTGACTGACTTTAGACTGGAGATTGGATATTGTGAACCAAGCATTTCAATCCCCTTGAGTTACTCGGACGTCAGCTATCGGACTCCAGCTACCGACAAATCCATCAAACAAATCCATCAATGCTGTGAGTTAGCGCTCGGCCTCTGCTCTAAGAAGGCTCAAGACATATCTACGAACAAACTATGTCACAAGAAAGATTAAATCATTGCATTATCCAGACATTGCATTAACAAACAAATTGAACATGGCTGATATCGGAAATCAGTTTCTTTCTGCCTCTAATGACAGAGAAAATCGCTTTGGAAAATTCGTTTCCAAAGCCTTCCCATACTGAAAAGAATTGACAGAGAATATTCGAGTGACAGTCGAATTTACTTTGAACAAACAACCAAAATGGAGTTACACCCAAATTTCAGAAAGTGTTTCGTGTACATGTACTTTTCATGAGAATTAAACTGAACTCAAAGCTGGCCTTGGAAACTGTTTCTCCGGTCTCAGGATCGCTGGAAATAGCATTTCAGAGAGTTTCATTTCAAAAATTTCCCGGGGGAGCATGCCCCCGGACCCCCGTAGAAGCTCGCGCCTTCGGCGCTCGGCACAGGAGATTCGCCCCACCAACATTATATTTCCGGCGCCGCCCCTGTAATTGTAAGATGGTTGGGTGTACTACGATGGGCTGTGGAAGCGACATCAACAGGGGGGCTGGAGTAAAGAAAATTGTAGGGGCAGTTACAACACCGTGACCAGGCTTCATGCTATCAAGGTGCTGTTACATCAGATCAGACTTGCTATAGTATTCCTGTCTCTAGTATGGCCTTTCTAGTATTCCTAACACGTATATGTGTCAGGCATTAAAACATATAGACTCGCAAAAAAATATCATGCAAGCAAATCATGGCAAAAAGAAAAATCCTGCACGGTCTCGAGCGTAGAAAAAAATATCCTGCACCAAAAAATTGCCCACCCCCCCCCCCCTCAAAAATCTAATGGTCCATCCCTAAGCAAATTCGTTCAACTAGTGACGTCCCTTAAAGGAAATCTAATCTTTAAACGACAGCGTTTGCAAACTCTGACAGCCGCAAGTTGACAGGATTCGATGTCGCGCGAGTAGAAAATGGAAAAATTTAAACTTCCTACATTGATTTTTTGTTCATTTTTTCACAATCTGTCGAGAATTGGCAAGGAAAATTATCTATTGAAAACAAATTGGGGGTCACCGACCATCCAAGCGAGTTAAATGTAACTAAAGTTAACGCAACGACTACCAACCTACAGGTATATGTGCTTAATAGATTTCTTCTCTTGCGCGCGCTCGTGCATGACGTAGCATGACGTTGCGACAAGAATTGCGTGCGCAGTAAGGATGCGCATAAACAATTAGCGCGAACGTCCTTAAGGCAAACCCCCATCCTAAATGAACGGGAGTACTGTCCTCCCCGCGAAGAAATAAGCTGGCAATATCAAAGAGAGCCAAATTGTTGCTGAAACCACTCCCCCCCTATCATGTTGTATCTAAAGTTGAATCCCTTGAAATTTCAACAAAAAGCAATACGACTGAGTCGTTATGACGGCAAATTTGAAATCATAAGGTACCGGTTTTAAGTCTCGCTCAGACCACTGGTGAAGGTTGCTGCACGGGAGTCTCCCTATACCTGCACCCATACCTATACCTGTCAATAACGTCAACTACTCTGCCTCCGTCACTTGGCATCCTTGAGCTTTTCCGTTGTGTCTCCGATGAAATGAACGCTCGGCCCCACAAGCATCTTATGCTAGAAACATTTAGCGAGGACATTTTTTATTCCTTGGGTTGCTTCCTCAAGAAAACCAGCGCTATTCATTGAAGCACTGCTGTTGTAGGCTACCCCCTTTGTAAATTCAACTAGCCTTGCTAAACATACTTTTACCTGGAATTCTTTAAAATAGCCATAACAATTTCCGCTTGCTGATTTTCAATGGCCACATCTAAACAATTCAATCCGTTGGCATCAGGTTTCAAACTTGCTTGTTTATCCAACAGGAATTGTACCGCTTGAACATGACCTCTTGCCGATGCAATTAGAAGTGCTGTGTTTCCCGTTTGGTCTTCATGGTCTATGTTGGCGTTCAGTTCAAGGAGGATTCTTATCAGACCGGTTGAACCGTTTTTGGCAGCGAATAAAAGGGGAGTCCAGCCGTACAAGTCAGGGCTGTCGACTTCCGCGCCCATTTGGAAAAGAATTGAACAGATTTTACTATGGTGAAATAGAAATAATTAGGAATTAAAAACAGTTAGTTTTCTATAACCCCTCGGACTTTGACTTTGCAGAATTTAAAAAAAAAAATTGCTAGAGTTGTAAAATATGATACATTTAATTATTTTGCTGCTGCTTTTGGTAGCATTTTATATATTTTGTAACCAAAAAAGATGAAAAACACTAATTAATTATTATTAAAAAATGACTTGAACTTATTCTACTTATTACATTCACGTGAATTAAGGTATGGCTCATCGTGTAATTTGGAGTTTTTATCATTTTTTTCTAACTTTATTCAATATCCCCTAATATTTTATATCACCTTATAACCATACACTAAGAAACAAAACCATTTTTGGATGGTACACTGTGTCAATAGACCATTTTCGTATTCTCGGTATTGAACTGGTACTAGCTTGCAATGGAGGCTAATGCGGGGGAATATCATTAAAAATATTTGCATGTGAAAAGATTCCCCCGCATGAGCCTCGACTGCAAGCTAGTACCAGTTCAATACCGAGAATACGAAAATGGTCTATTGAGGTCACACGACCAGCCACGCCGTAAATTATGCAAACTTTAGAATTTTTATATTATGGCATGAGAATTCACTTAAAAACTCTTGTTTTTCCTTCCTTAGTCTTAAATTTACGGTCGTTTGTTTTTGTTTTCAAATGACGAGTTCACTCGTGATTGGCTCTTTCGGGAATTTTCGACTGCGTTTAATTCAATCGACGAGGCATTGGGCGCGCAATGCATTTTGGGTGATACTGGGCCTTTAATATAAAAGCACACCCGACGATTGCATCCCAAATACGTATGACTGTAGGGATACTAATCATTACGTCGGGTACGTTTACGTATAGTATCAGTTGCATCCAACACAGAACACTTACCCATTCCCATTCAGTGCCGCGAAATGCACCGCTGTTCTATCATCGCGATCCTTTTGACAAACGCTAGAGAGGGAAGCCTTAGCTAGAGCCTCAACATGGCGGGCCTGTCCATTTTCAGCCGCTATGCGCAGTGGCGTTTTTCCAGCACCATCTCTTAGCATGCAGTTTGCTTTCTTTTCCAACAGAATGTGGAGGAGCTAGGAGAGTGCAAAGAAAATGATGTTACTGTCAGAATAGAGAGCCTGATGCACCTTATTTGAGCTCAAATGAATTCAATTTTAATAGCTTACTTATAAACTTGAACTTGAATTCTGTCACACCAATTTTCCGCATTTCCCGGCCGCCGCAGTACCACAGATTCTTAAGAAACTAACCCCTTTACCCGTATATATGGTACCCGTTTTACTCGTAGTTTTCCCATTTTTCCCGTTTTTCCCGTTTTACCCGCATGTTTGAAGAGGAAGCAGCGTAGTGAAGTGCCGTTCTTTCATGCAGATCTGGGACATTGGCAAGTCCTGACCCAGACCTGTCTAGCAACATCTTTAACACGCTCTCTTTCTCATTTTCCACAGCCAGATGAATACAGGATCGCTGGAACTTATCACGGGCCGCAATATCTGCTCCGGACTCCAAAAGCAGCTCAGCGCAATAGGTCTGACCAGCGACTACTGCACATAGGAAAGGTGTCATTCCATTTGCTTCCTGGGCATCTACAACTGCGCAGTTCCTCAGAAGAAGCTCGACACATTCTGGATTTCCAAAGGACGCTGCACTAATTACACGTAAAGAAAAATTGACAAAGTAACTGTGTCAGTTTAGAGTAAACATTTCGCAGCCAATGCAAAATCTTAACGTAGAGTGTAGCCATTTGAAAGCTACTACTTTCTGACGATCCTGTTTATTTTCCATTTTTGAACCTTTTTAGAACTTTTTGCGAGAATCAAGACTGCCCCGGCAGCAGAACGCTAATCTAGGATTGAACCAAATGGTTTATCTTTTTAAGAGGAGCCAAAGCCAATACTGGATTTTGGACAAAAAAATTTAAAGGAGTTCCATCGATAAGCTATGTGGCCCGTTGCTTTATATGTCTTATAACATAGCAACACTGATAACGAACGTAAACAAGATTTCCATAGCAAAAAAGGTAACTACCAAGGCAGGATGGAAGAAATAGCACGTTATAGGCAGTCAACAGGTACATTTTAATTTCAGTCTCGTTTAGAGTTTACGAGAGCTCAAACCTTGCTGTCATTGAACCTCCCTGCAACTCTCAAGTGCTTTTCATTATCGACACCATCGAGTGATAGTAATCTATTATGTTTTTGTTACATGATCACAAAGGAATCGTTCTTGTACGTTTTTACCATACCTGTGTAGAGGAGTTTTTTGTTTGCAGTCCTTGATATTCGTTTGCCCCCCTAGTTTGATGAGTAATTCCAGAATCTCTTTATTCTTCTGGATTGTCCCCACGTACAGAGGCGTGTGTAGGCATTGATTCTTTATGTTTATATTAGCACCATGCTGCAGAAGGACTTGGCACATGGACGAGGTGCCTGTCTGGACAGCTATATGGAGTGCCGAGTTCTGGGCTGCGTTCTTCTGGTTAATAAACTGGAGCAACTCTGGCACATCCTTGGTAGATCGCATAGCATTCCCGGGATAACTTAATATATATTTCGTAAGAGCTGAAAGAACATGATGAAAAAATAGTGATTCATTTTGTCATATTCAGAGTACAACTCATATTAGAGTTTCGAAATATTAAGGTGGCTCTGAACCCTTTCCAAAGAATTTGTTTAAACCGCTTTGCAAAAAGTTGTATCTTAACATGTTAATTATAATTCGATAATAAATCAAAGGGCTCTAAGAGTCATCTCGTGAATACGAAACAACGTAAGATTAAGTCCACAGATCGGTTTTAATTTTCCATACTGAGTTTGAAGTTAATGAATTGAAGACTAAAACAGATTTTAAACTACCAAAACATCTTAGCGTGACATAAATAAGTATTGCGTGAAACGAGACTGTCTAGACAACTGAATGACGTAATTACACTGGGGAATTGAAAAACGTTTACTACAGCAATTATCTTTCAACGACTGGGGAATTAAAAAAAGTTTACAAATAATATTGGAACAAGTGAAAATTTGCATATATGTCCCCGTATACTATATTTAAAAAAAATAGGGGTCATCGAGCTCGTATTTTAGTTATAAGCTAACATTACGGATGTCTTTAACTGGTTATCTGACTGTAACTATGGCAATGTTACGTAACCTGTTACGTCCAAAATGACCAGTTCAACAATGACTGGGTGTTTGTTTGATAACATTATTGTATCTAACTGATAAAGAGTGGTAGATTTGATCCATCAAAGTGTAATACTGGAAACTACTAGAAACTGTTGTTGCCACCTTAACTTCTGGTACCTTTCTGTCAGCGCACTGTTACCCCGTAATTAAGTAAGTCAGGAAAATAAGATGTATTAAGAATTAAGCGGTTTGCAATTAAGTGTCGTAAAACCAAAACCAAAGTAATTACTCTGACCAATCACAACCGATGCAGATAATCAATTAGTTTTGGTTTTACCACTGATTGTTTGAGAAAGTGGCGCGAAATTTTTTAGTCAATAACAAAGCGTAGCAATGCTAAACCAAAGCAATTGCAAAATTACTTCCGACACTCAATTGAAAACCGCTCTACCTCCAACACTATCTCTCTCTATTATGAAAAACAAATGGTCCTCTGGGTAGTGCGGCCGAAAGTGTCCGATAAGCGGGAGTTGAATCTTAATCTTCTTGAAATATAGGAGATAATATACAATCTGATGCAATGTTTTTAATTTTAAAAGAGTAGCGAGAATGGTAGAAGAAGTGTCAAAATTTAAATTAACCTCTGAGCTGACGTAACTGGAGAATTCGTCACCGTCATCGTCATCGTCATCATTATCGTTATAGTTATTATCATCGTCCTCGTCGTCATTATCTTCGTCATCGTCATCATTAATATCACGACAATCATTGGCTATTTGTTTTGTATCACTACTTTGAACTCTATATACCTACCTGACTGAACAACCAATGATACAATATCTGTGTTGCCACTCTCTGCTGCTAGATGAAGGGAAGTATCTCCCTTCGCTGTAGTCATGGTAAAACTTGCTCCGTTGTCAACGAGTTCTTTACAAATCTCCTCATATCCTCGATTGATCGCCACATGAAGAGCCGTCATACCTTGCTGGTTAGTTGCATCAAGGTCCAGGCCTTTCTCGTTCATTAGCCGATGGATGATCTGCTTGTGGCCAAATTGGGCGGCAAGGTGAAGCGTTGAACAGCCGCTGTATTTAGACGCAATATTTGGATTGGCTCCTTTCTTTAGTAAAACATCAAGAGCGTCTAAAGAATTTGATCTGTAAGACACAAGACAAATCAACTATAGTGATAAGACATCGAAAATAAAAGGGCTAAAGATAACCTGCGTAGCTGGCGGTTTTGTTGACATGCGTGATGCTGAATTCGCTGCTCGCAAATTCAGCATCATCGCGCCAGCTACGCGGGCTAGAGAAAGAAAGCTGAACTACAAAGATGTACTACCTTATCGCTGACAAACTTCCATTTTTCCATTTTGGCATTCTTAAATACACATGCGGAAGCACTATTTTAATCTTAGAACAATCCACTGTTAAAATGTGTTCGGAAATTAGTAATTAGTTTATTGCGTCGAATATCACTGAATTAAACAAACGACGGCAACACAACTTCATCGCGATATTGATTCTGCTGCGTTGATAAGATTGCGGGTATACGAATCGACTCAGCCTTTAGTTTTGCATAATGTGACAGTCCCCGGTTAGAACTTATCCATGTTTATCAAATTAAAATATATAGCTGTACCTGGCTTAATCATTATTTTGAAAAGTTTCTTTAGTTTGTAATATTGCAGTTAAAAGCAAGAAAACCCATCGAAATTCCTTTCAGCTAGCTCAGTAGTTAACCCATCGAAATTCCTTTCAGCTAGCTCAGTAGTTCTTTTAAACTAAAACGGTCACTGTCCTGCCGAAATAACGAAATCGTGTTTACTTAATTTCCATGTTATATCACTAAATGCCACCAAATACGTATGAACTAAATCGAATAAAAAGATTCTATAGAGCAAAACAGAAGTAGAAATTTGGTGGAAAAGTGTGTACAAGTCAGAGGAACATGTCTCACTCACTAATATTTGTTTGCCACACTGATTTTAAAGCTGCATTCGGCTTCTGGATATCAGTATGTCATCGTAGATAAAATACCCGATGTAAACATGTCACCTGAATATTGTATTGAACCGGCTGAATCGTAAGTATCTCAAGCTCGTAAATGAGCGTCCCCAGTAACAGTCGAAATATAAGGGTTTTAAGGAAAAATATTAGTTATTTTTGAACTAATGGCAATCAATCTTTATTGAAAACTTGTTCTTATCTTTCACTCAAAGAGTAACACAAAAAGATCCATAAAGCCTTAGATCATTTGATACGCAACACGGACGCTCCAGCGTATTTCAAGATTGGGTCGCACTTGCGGTTAGAATTACCACTAGTATTCGATAAAGTAATTAATCCTAAAGTTAAGTTTTTACCTAGCAGCCACATGGAGGGGCGTGAAGCCTTCTTTGCTAAACATGTTGACAAAAGCTCCAGCAGTTAGCATAAACTCGATAACTTGAACTCGGTTCATTCTTGCCGCGTGGTGCAGAGCGCTTTCACCGTTTTGGTCCAAAATGTCTGCCTTGTGTTTCGTCGTCGACAAATACGACTGGATCGCATCCACTTGTCCGTTGGCCGCGGCCTCAAAAACATTGCGGTTTGTTTGGCACAATAATGGTTTCAATTCGAAATAAAAACCATTAGCAGATAAGGCATCATCCGACGACAACGGCGATGGAGCAAAGTCGATGTTCATTGTCAGTGGCTTTGAGCCGGGCTTTGAGTGAATGCCAGTAATAAACTCAGATAACAAGCGATTGAATTCACGCTAAACTGTGGCCTCAGTGAGCGAAAAATATGACGAACAGAACGAGCTGAGCTGGCCCATGTTAAAGCATTGAACTACTGTATACCAGAATTCCAGAATCAATATACCATACATTTACATACAGGCCGCCAGCCGAAGCACGGTTCAATTTATCAGGTTTTATATTGTTTTCGGGTCTTTTCCCATGAGTACACCGGTGGCTCCCGACACCTTCGCAAACCTTTCGACCTCTCACAGTCTTGATGTGCTGCAACTAATTTCCATAATTTTACGGCTGAGGTTTTGCCATTGTTGTTTTGTTTGCATAACAAAGTAACCATAAGACAGTACATACAAAATGTAAACATTCGCCGTTGCCACTGATTCTGAGATATATAAACCTGATAAACCTGAGAACTGAAATCCAAGAATCGAAGGACAACAAATCGATCGAATAAAAAATGACATTTTCATGTAGTTGTCGTTTATTTACATTTACATTTACCAAAATGAGAGCAGTCCCTCTCTTCGAGGCTTATGTGCTGATTTCCTCGAGATTTGCTTTACTCGCTTGTCAGGAGCACTCGATGAATTGTTTCTCAGAGTTTCGGATTCGATTAGATGAAAAAGTTTACGTTCTCAAACCGGAAATGTTAACTGACGTTTTCGGACCACCTGACGTTTTCGACAGGATGAAAAATATTAGTTTTGTTTCTCACAAAGGGGTACTTTTATGAGACGGGAGGTATATAAAAGGGTAGGGATTTCGCAAGTTGAAGGTCGCACGTATCGGCTAATATATAATTCGTCTATTAAAACCTTAATGTCAACTGATCAGAAGTGAAAAGTGAGTAAACGTTGATCAAATGTTAGCCAAAAACGATTATTTTGTTTTTCCTTTGTCATTACAACGTGCATCAGAGATGTAAGTCAGGGATGAAAGTCAACTAGAAATATGAAAGGGTTACCTTTTTTGTAAAACTGGTATATAAAAGGGTAAGGGATTGGGTACTAGTACAAGCGGCTTTTCTCGAGCTCTCATCTCTCAAAATCACACATGTCAAATTTTTGTGAAAAATTGGTCACCAGGTCGCAAGCTTCAATGAAGCGGCTTTTGCTTGAAAAAAAAAAAAAACTGAAGAAGAAGAGCCATCTATGTTTTAATTAAAGAATGAATGTTTTCTCTTTTGTTACACAGCTTTTCGGCTTTTCGAGGACATGCTGCTCTCCTGTTCCAAAGATTGCCGTCACATAGACAAAAAAACTTGACAATAAAAAAAATGTTCACTTGCATATAGGGGCAAATAATTTGTCATAGAAAATTTTCTTGCGTGCATTGGGCTCGGTTATACACGTAGAACGACATGTATTAACAGAAGCTTATAACAGCTTTTGGTACTAACCATAGCCTTACTCTACATGCCTCACAACATTTGGCTTAGAATTGGAAATTTTACTCGTTGTTCTCTGTAAGACCCTGAAGAAGAAAGGCTGTGCCTTTCGAAATATTGGATATTTTACAAATATAGTCGTTTCCGTACCGTTTATTAGCCTTGCTTTTTTATCAAATCGTTTCGTTGCTGTAAGCCGCAAAAAGGCTTAATTATTAAGCTAACCTAGTCTGAAAACTAAACGATAAGGCCTAGATTTTCAGGGGCACCCAACGAATCCGTTCCTCACTTTATCTGTTCCCCAGCGGAATTCTTGCTGGCTGGCAAAATATTCTGTACATATTTTTTTAATTACCATTTTTGCGCTGGTTGACTTGAGAAAGGAGTCGCAAGAACAAACTGTGCTGGCTAACTTGAGCAGATCGAAAAGAGACTGGATTGAGGCAAATCAGAGGACACTTTGGGGCTTAAAAGGGTTCAGCTTCGTAGTAACAAATAAGCAGTACTTAGAGATACCCAAACAGGTTAAGTTCGAGACGGCAGTAAATGTACAAAACAATAAACAAAAAGCTTCAAATAGTTTGCCATTAATGTTTCATTAGTTCCCAAGCCCCTTATGGTAACTTATTATTATTATTGTTTTTTTTTTTGTTTTTTTCATTTCTTCATTTTTTAATTGCTGGCTGGGAAACAACCGAAAAAAATGCACATAATAAACATATTACCATAAAAATAAGAATTAAATCTCACTACTAGACTGGACAGGCCCGTTACAGGCCCTCAGGTCGCCCTCAGATATATTAAAGTGCCCATAACGATTTTATTTTTATTTTCTTATCTAAATCTACACGTCACTTTATGAACGTCTGCGAAAAAAATTTTTGATTTCAGCAAAACGTGAATTTTTTATGATTTTTTAAAGTCTTCGAAATTTGCCGCCATTTTGGTCCACCATTCGCATTAGTCTCCTCTCGGTCCCTCTCGGTTAACAAAGGATCCGTGACGTAGATTAAGGAACACGTGACTTCAAAAAAAGAAACTTGTGACTTTAAACAAAGCAACTGTGACGTAGATTAATTAGGAACATGTGAGCCCGTTGGCCTTCTTAACAGCGGGACGGGTATACCGCAAAAAAATAGGATTTTGAAGATTTGAAATATTCATAAAAAATTCGCGTTTTGTGCAAAGCGCGAAATTGTTTCGCAGCGGTTCCTTGTGTGATGTTTACATTCAGATGAGAAAATAAAAAAAATAAACGTTATGGGCACTTTAAAGCCTGGGTTAATCAGCGGTACATCCAAAAACTGAGGGCAGTCTATCTCATAAAGTATGGAAGGTTCATTTCAATAAGTAATTGTCACGAAACTGTCACACAACTGATTAAGGTATTTATGTTTACTCTAAGTGCAGGAGAACTTGAACCACTCTGACTTACAAAATAACTTTCTAAGAGGGCAAAGTCAAACTAACTGGAAGGCGAGTCCAGGTCGGCACTTCACGCAATAACCAGAAAACAGTCATGCGCGTACGTGTAGGTGGACCACGTCTCCAGTTACATTTAGCTACATTTGGAAAGTACCTCTAAAAGAGAAGAAATAATTGGGCTGACAGCTGACAATGGAAGATATGAACAAAAAAAATAAAAAAAAATTATCCTCGCAGTAATGTACACAATTCAAAATTAAAGAAATTGCAATTCAGCCTGCAAAAATTAAAAACACTAACATATCAAGGTTCCCAGCATATGTGGCCTTATATAATGGTATCTGAGTTGTTTAGAACACTAGCACTGGCAACGTGAAGGTCACAAAAAAGGGTTTTCAAGCTCAATCGAAATTTCTTTAATCTTTCATCATTCTGAGGATCATTTCTTCATTTGATAGATTATATATGATATGAAATTCTTTTTAATTTATAAGCGAGTGTTGTGCTCCAAATTAACATTAAAGCTCGTCCAGTTAGGAAGCTGGAATGTTAATATAAGATGGCATAAGAGTTTTGAATTATTTATATTTGCGTGGGTTCATCTTTCCCTTAGTGCGGCAAATATTATTGATAAACCTTTTGTAGCTGGGTGGAACAGGCTTGCTTTTCTTAAAACGTTCTTAGGTACATCAAAATTAAATTCCGATCTAATGGCGGTGATGTTTTAACCGCAACGCAGACCAGTTATCCCGGCCGACTTGTTTCGTCATCAGTTAGATATAAACCGAATTCACCTTTTGTTAGTGTTGTTGCGAGTTTTGCGCGAAGTGATCAATTTACAAAAGTGAGTCATCAGTTATTATGGCGATAGAAAGAGAATGGTTTAAATTTTCCGGTAGATAAAATTGTACGTATGTTTTTTTTTTAGTTAAGTAGTTTTAATAATTCATTATTGTAACAAATAAAAATAAATGTTTGGACTTAACAACGGGAAGTCTTCATAACGCAAAAATGAAAACGATTATAAACTGAAGTGTCTTATTTCTGTCAACTCTGCGCCCGTAAAACAGACTCCGTTGCAGAAATATTATTTATCTTGAATATCGTTATATACAAATGAGAGCTCATGTTCCAAATTAGCATTGAAGCTCGTTCACTTAGTAAAAAGCGAGAATGCTGTTCATAGTAAAAAAACCCGTGAAATTAGAGAAAAAAGAAGAAAAAAAGTCAATAGTCAGTCTTTCTTTTTTGTTTATTGGTACATCGATCTTTATGATGAGTTTCATTCCGCCACGGTGAAACTTGTTATTACAATTTAACATCTACATCAAGTTTTAATTATTCTGTTTTACAGGTTAGTCCTATGCCTTCTGAAAGCCTCCATACTTACACTAAAATATAAAGTTGAAATGAGTCTTTTGATGGGTGGATATTCTAAAAGATACCTTATTTACAACGATTTTGGCGTAATGTTTATCTTACATAATACATTTACATTTACATTTACCAAAATGAGAGCAGTCCCTCTCTTCGAGGCTTATGTGCTCTGGTCGCGGTCAAGTTCTTAAAGTTCTTAATGCGTCAGCTGACGTGACATACCCCACTCTTAAAAGAGTGAATACATTTATCTTACATTGGTTTTTTGGTTTATAACTAAGCAATTAAGTTTTTCTCAAAAGTTTAAATATGGATGAATATAAGTACATGTTTTTGTTGATGATTTTCACTTTAAGTTTATAAGCGCGCAGCGTTACACGGGTGTTTTCCTGTGTTCTTTCGCTTTATAATAAAACACTCCTTTCAGTTGTGTCCTGGTAGAATATTCTGCAGAATGTTTTTCATGGTTTGTCGAATTTGTTTCATCTTCCAACAATAAATTAGAGGATTTAAGGATGAATTTAGCCAAGCAAGTGTCCAGGTGTAAATTTCGAAGTACTGTGACAAGTTCTTTTCCATGTCAGTTATAAGCGTAGCAATGTACCAACAACTGAATGGTAAATAACAAGCCAGAAACACGACATAGACGTAGAAAGTTCCGATGGCAGACTTTCCCTGCCTCGCAGCATTAATTCCTTCATCATTTGGTGCCTGCTGTTGTACTTGCAGGGCCTGAATCTCTCTTGTGTGGCGTCGAACGGCTAAATAGATTTTACTATAAAGCAGTGCTGTAGTCAAAAGACATACTAATTCAAAAGTTAAATAAATATGTCTGCGAATTGTCTCTGGGATCCAGAACGAAAATAAAGAAAAAAAAGCACTTAGTATCCATATTGAGGTCACCAGAACAACAACACGCTTGTTAGTTACAAGTTCCTGGTATCTTAAATGGAGATGAATAGCCAAGAATCTATCTACAGTTAAAGCAGTAACGCCAGAGAAAGAAGCATAATAAAATAAATTAGCAAGGACGTGAAACACGGAGGATGTGATCTCATAACTGCTTCCAGCAATATCATGCTTCATATCCATGACAAACCTTGCAATGCCCAAAGGCTGTACCAGTAAACCAACACCAAGATCAGATACCGCCAGACTCAGGAGTAATGTTTTTAGAGGCTTTGGCAACGACATCGTTTTTGTTATCGCCTGGATTGCGAGACTGTTCAGCATGATGGCGGTAAGACAGAAGAAAGCGTTAAAAACGCAAACTGCGATGTACGACGAAGATAAATTTGCATCTTCTGTCATTGTGTACTTGTAGCGAGCACGCAGTTAGAAACTCTTAGTTGCATGTAGTTAGAGTTTTCAACGATAAATTGTTATGAGAGAAAATATCATACCTTTGAAGTTTGAATCCCACGCAAGCATGATGCTTAAGCAAAGTTTAGTCTACTTTAAACAGATGTCGCGAAATTTAAATTGCCAAAAATGGCTGATTTTCGATAGGTCAGTCTCCAAGCAGCAAATTGACTCGTCCAGTAAGGAAGCAGCAAAGTCGGTAGATTGTGTTCGCTTTATTGCAAGTTTTATGAGAAATTAGCGCTTTGCAGCTGTGCGTTTATCGACAGGTTTAGTATGATGACGGTAGCAAATAATTAATTTGGAAGAGACTGAAGGTCTGTCAGAAAATATGGGACATGAAACTTCGTATTGCCATACATATTAATTTTGAATATAACTGAATTCGCAATTAGTAACCTGTGAAAATAATGACGCTTGTTAGATGACCTCTCACGACGGACATTCTAAACCCTAAATAGACACCATTTTTACTGGGGGCGTGTTTGTTTACCCATTTCAGATCATGTAAATTTCGGCTAGTAATTGTTCCTTTATTAAGCCGGTCGTCGCCACATATGCCCGCTTCATAAAATGCAACTTTTTTTTCGAGGCTTCCAACGGCGTATGTGGCCTTTGTAGCTAAGTTTTTTTATAACATAGTACTGGCAACGCTTACGTCACGAGTTTAGATCCCGTCCAAAGCCTCGAAAATAATGCCTTTTTAGCTTGACTGCAATTTCTTTAATTTCTTTAATCGTGTACATAACTCCGAGCATCATTTCTTAATTTAAAAAAAATTATGATATGAATATTTTTTTTTTATAAACGAGGGTTGAGCTCTAAATTAACATTAAAGCCCGTCCAGTTTAATAGGAAGCTTTGAATTATTAATATTCGCGTGGGTGCATCTTTCCCTTTATTACTGAGGCAAAATATTATTGATGAACCTGTTGTAGCTGGATGAAACAGTTTGCTTTTCTTAAAACGTTCGTAGGCATATCTGGCCCGAAATCTATTTATTTCAAAATTCAGTTTTGATCAAATGGCGGTCAGTGCTGTTTTAGCCGCAAACTAGACCACTGATTAGCCCGACTTGTTTCGTCATTTGGATATCACCGCTTAACTTTCAAAATCAACAAATAATGGAATCTTTGTTGGTAAATATTCCGCACTGCACACAAGATAGCTTTTTGGGCCAAAAAAGTGTAGGATTAAGAACATTGACGCATGTAATTGGAGTTTATTTTTTCTTGTATGAGTGCAAATACATTTACCTTTTCTTAGTGTTGCGAGTGTTGCGAGAAATACTGAACCAATTTACAACTGGGAGTTCATATTAGTTATTATGGCGATAGGTAAATTAAATTTTCCCGTAGATAAAAATTTTATGTTATTTGTAGTTAAGCAGCTTTAATAATTCATTATTGTAACACATATATAAAAATAAAAGTTTGGACTTAACAACAGCGAGTCTTTACAACGCAAAAATAAAAACGATTATAAACTGAAGTGTCTTATTTCTGTCAACTCCGCGCCCGTAAAACAGACTCCATTGCAGAAATATTATCTATCTTGAATATAGTTATATACAAATGAGAGCTCATGCTCCAAATTAGCATTGAAGCTCGTTCAACAACGAGTGCGAGGGTTTCATCAGGGTATCCAAACACCGAGAAACAGATGAAAGCACGAGGCCGAGTGCTTTTATTGTTTCAAGAATCTAAGAATGGAATGGACGAAAAGAAGTCAAAGTTTGTGTGTTTGAAGAAAAAAGTGAGAAGGTTGTTTATTTTTTAATTCAGCTTCGCTGTCAAATTGTGAAATTAACATTATTGTTAACGATGCAAAATGAGCTTAGTAAAAATAAACTGCTGTTTTGTTTAATTTCGTTTGTTTTGATGCGCGAATCAAAAACCGACACTAAGATCAGAAACCGCCCGACTCAGGAGTAAGAGGCTTTGGCAACGACATAGTTCTTCTTATCACGTGGATTGCGAGACTGTTCAGCGTGATGGCGGTAAAACAAAAGATAGCGTTGAACACACAAACTGCGATGTAGGACGAATAGAAATTTGTATCTTCTGTCATTGTGTACTTTTAAAACTCTTAGTTGTATGTAGGCAGTATTTTAAAGGCTAAACTGCTGTGAGAGAAAATATGCGTTAAAAATATACGTTTGAAGTTTGAATCCCACGCAAGCATCGCAAGTATTTTAATGATTTGCCTCGCAGCTACCATGTTACAAATTTAAATTGTCCAAAAATGGCTGATTTTCGATTGGCTTGTCTCCAAGCAGCAAATTGACTCATCCAGTAAGGAAGCAGCAAATCGGCAGATCGAATTTATAGAAATAAGAACACTGACGCCGTAATCGGGAGACTGAATACTCTGACTCATTGCGTGAGTTTACTTTCTTTCACTTAGGGCTGCAAGTTTGACGAAAAATTAGCGCTTTGCAGT
The DNA here is from genome assembly GCA_024195265.1 of Dendrophyllia cribrosa. Lineage (NCBI taxonomy): Eukaryota > Metazoa > Cnidaria > Anthozoa > Scleractinia > Dendrophylliidae > Dendrophyllia > Dendrophyllia cribrosa. Next base: position 51,131,472 of record JAJLRJ010000004.1, read on the forward strand.
TGTGGATATTGACATTTGTTAATTTTAATGGTGATAGCAAACAATTAATTTGAAAGAGATTAGGTCTGTCAGAAAATATGGTTCATAAAACTCTACTGCTTTAACTGAATTCGCAACGGCATTTGGTCATAATCACAATGTAGCTTAAAATGTTTAATTTTAATGATTTTAATGATTTTCTCGGCGTGGCATACAGCACCACAAAGGAGTGCAGCAGATGTCTCGTAATTTTACTTGTCCGTCATAGACTGGCTGATTTAAATTGATAATCTCACTGGCAAAGATGACAGTCAACTGTGGATATTAACTCCGACCTGCAGTTAGGAATTATGAATTTGTGTTGCGTGTTTTGTGATAAACAATATTCTGTAATGTAATGTATACCTTTATTTCGACACCATAAATTTTTAAGCTACAAAGCTTGTGGGTCGTGTGTATAACATAGAGGTGAAAATTAGAAAAAAAAAGTAGCGCTAAAAAAAGCTGTACACAGCTTGAACTCGTGACGTCTTTAACCCATTGTAGTATTGATTCCCGATTGTTTTTAGTGCTTTTAAGGAGGAACATAAAATTATGTCTAAAACGGAAGTAAGACCACACTCCATTCACTTCATTCAGTAGCCGACACTTGAAACTTCGATCGCTAAGCTGGCTAAGCAAATGGCAAGTTATATAAAACAATAAAAGGCTTGCCGGAACAAAATTCCTACAGCAATAAGCGGCGAACACAATATCAAACGGTCCTATCCATCCATGAACGCCTTGCATTGTCTTGAAAAGTTGTACGCTGTAATTCTTCCTTCTGCTTCTCAAGACAACACACGGACAGGTTTTCTCGCCATCTTGAAATTAAGGTGGCTTGACTGGATTTTTTTGGGGGCGATACCCAAAAAACAGTCAAGCCGCATAGGTGGACCACGTTTCCAATAGGCCATTTCCGAGTTGCCTTCAGCCTCTCTTTGAAAGCGAGGCTAGGTGCGAAACCTTTCATATGAAAAGGAGTTTTTATTCACATGCAAATACGTTTTATTTGCATGTGAATGAAAACTCATTTTCATATGAAAGGTTTCGCATCTAGCCTCGCTTTGATAGAGAGGCTAAAGGCAACTCGGAAATGGCCTATTGCATTTGGAAAGTACCTTTTTCCTTGTCTGCAAGAGCACTGAAGAACAAACTGTGAGAAAAAGCTCAATTGGTCACGTGATATGTTGCCATGGAAACATCAAAGTCAAAAAATAATGTCTCAACAAGTCGAATGCCGTTGCCAAGTCTCATACTTATGACACGTTTCCCTTTGAAGATAGACACCGCTTTTCTTTTTTGATAAAATAATGGCCGGACCCAGTCCTTATTAAATATACCTGAGGCTCGTTCTGATCATGAACGAGTAGTCAATAAACCTCGGTCATGGCCGCCAATATTTTACTCTCGGCTTGAATAAGCAGCGAGAAAACTGGGGAGGTGGTATTCACTGGTCGTTACTAGATTGTGCAAAATGAATAATCTTGATGTTTATTGCTTTTTGGTAAAGTTTTCACTTAAATAATGCGGTGACCAAATAAATTTTTGAGCCCAATACAATTGCTTCTTCAAAAACAACACAAAATTGTAGCTCGTGTTTCAGACTTCGTCATATAACGATATTGAGCTGACAGCTGACAATGGAAGATATGAACAAAATAAATAAAAACATTATCCTCGCAGTAATGTACACAAGTCAAAATTAAAGAAATTGCAATTCAGCCTGCAAAAAATAAAAACATTAATATATCAAGGTTCCCAGCATATGTGGCCTTATATAATGGTATCTGAGTTGTTTAGAACATAGCACTGACAACGTGAAGGTCACAAAAAGGGTTTTCAAGCTTAATCGAAATTTCTTTAATCTTTCATCATTCTGAGGATCATTTCTTCATTTGAAAGATTTTATATGATATGAAATTCTTTTTAATTTATAAGCGAGTGTTGTGCTCCGAATTAACATTAAAGCTCGTCCAGTTAGGAAGCTGGAATGTTAATATACTAAGACGACATGAGAGTTTTGAATTATTTATATTTGCGTGGGTTCATCTTTTCCTTAGTGCGGCAAAATATTATTGATGAACCTTTTGTAGCTGGGTGGAACAGGCTTGCTTTTCTTAAAACGTTCTTAGGTATATCAAAATTAAATTCCGATCCAATGGCGGTGATGTTTTAACCGCAACGCAGACCAATTATCCGGCCGACTTGTTTCGTCATCAGTTAAGATATAAACCGAATTCTTTAGTGTTGTTCCGAGTTTTGCGCGAAGTGATCAATTTACAAAAGTGAGTCATCAGTTATTATGGCGATAGGTATAAGGTAATAAAAAAGAGAATGGTTTAAATTTTCCGGTGGATAAAATTGTATGTTTTTTTTTAGTTAAGTAGTTTTAATAATTCATTATTGTAACAAATAAAAATAAATGTTTGGACTTAACAACGGGAAGTCTTCATAACGCAAAAATGAAAACGATTATAAACTGAAGTGTCTTATTTCTGTCAACTCCGCGCCCGTAAAACAGACTCCGTTGCAGAAATATTATCTATCTTGAATATCGTTATATACAAATGAGAGCTCATGTTCCAAATTAGCATTGAAGCTCGTTCAGTAATAAGTGGGAATGCTGTTCATAGTAAAACAAAACCGCGAAATTAGAGTCATATATTTTTAATATTGGTGCAATTAAACCGCAAATAGGCCCTTAGTAGCCGGGTTCACGACACGTTCGCAAAATTGGAAAAGAGTTTTTATTTATTTTGTTATCATGACCTTATTTGTAAACAGACAACAGACAACTGTACGATCAATATACAGAGCCTAAAAGCGATTACACTACTGTTCACTGTTTTTTCAAAACGTCACTTTCTATTCGGCCTTCTTTAATATGTATTCAAACGCCACCAAACTTTGTGACTTTTCCTAAAATTTATCTGGCAACAATTTTATGTGACAGTTTTTGATCACGTGACTTGATGTTTCCATGGCAACAAGATTTTGACAACCATGTTTTTTACATTTGCATATTTATACCTTTGAATGAAGAAAAAACAATGTTTATTGCTATAACGTTTATACTTTTACGTCAGTTAGCGTTTATTTATTGGTTTTGATTAATTTTGAGTGAATTTGGACGGTTTTTAAGAGGTTTTAAAAAATTCAGAAATCCAAGATGTCTGATCCAGGATGGCGGCCGTATAACTAATTACCTAATAATTACGTCATATGACGTCATCGTTCCATTGTGCGGACCGCAAGGGAGACAGTTTTGGACGTACTATATACTCTCTAGGTTTCATTGTCATAGCCTCAATGTTCTTGAAGTTACGAGGTAGGGGGGGGGGGGGGGGCACATTGTGCCCCCCCCCCAGGCCCAGAAACTAAAACAAAAGCCCAGACTGAATAGGGTTAAGAAACTATTACAAAATTAATAACACTAAAATCAAACATTAAGGATTCGAAGCTAAACCTCGCTCTCGACGTTATATTTGACTGACATAGTCACACATATGGAAGCTCCGAGAGGTACACAAAACAGCTTACTTTAATTTGCTATCAAGAAAAAAAGTCAATAGTCAGTTTTTCCTTTTTGTTTATTGGTACATCGATCTTTATGACGAGTTTCATTCCGCCACGGCGGAACTTGTTATTACAATTTAACATCTACATCAAGTTTTAATTATTCTGTTTTCCAGGTTAGTCCTATGCCTTCTGAAAGCCTCCATACTTGCACTATTAAAATATAAGGTTGAAATGAGTCTTGATGGGTGGATGTTCTAAAAGATACCTTATTTACAACGATTTTGGCATAATGTTTATCTTACATAAAAATTACAAGCAGCAGCGTTACACGGGTGTTTTCTTTTTTTTTTTCGCTGTAATAAAACATTCCTTTCAGTTGTGTCCTGGAAGAATATTCTGCAGAATGTTTTTCATGGCTTGTCGAATTTGTTTCATCTTCCAGCAATAAATTAGAGGATTTAGGGATGAATTAAGCCAAGCAAGCGTCCAGGCGTAAAGTTCGAAGTAATTTGACAAGTTCTTTTCCAGGTCAGTTATAAGCGTGGCAATGTACCAACAATTGAATGGCAAATAACAAACCAGAAACACGACATAGACGTAGAAAGTTCCGACGGCAGACTTTCTCTGCCTCACAGCATTCATGGCTTCTCCATTTTGTGCCTCCTGTTGTACTTGAAGGGCCTGAATCTCCCTTGTATGGCGTCGTACGGCTAAATGAATCTTACTGTAAAGCAACGCTGTAGTCAAAAGACATACTAACTCGATAACTGCATAAATAATCACACGAGTACTCAGTGGGATCCACATCGTGAAATAAAAACATGCAACTAGTATCCATATTGAGATCACCAGAAAAACAGCACGCTTGTTAGTTACAAGTTCCTGGTATCTTAGATGAAGATGAACAGCCAAGAATCTATCTACAGTTAACGCAGTAACGCCAAAGAAAGTAGCATAATAAAATATGAAGGCAGGGACCTCAAACACGGAGTATGTGATCTTATAAGTTGGACTGGTTTCAACGTTTAGTTTTATCTCCATGACAAACCTTGCAATGCCCAAAGGCTGCACCAGTAAACCAACACCAAGATCAGAAACCGCCAGACTCAGGAGCAATGTTTTTAGAGGCTTTGGCAACGACATAGTTCTTCTTATCGCGTGGATTGCGAGACTGTTCAGCGTGATGGCGGTAAAACACAAGATAGCGTTGAACACACAAACTGCGATGTAGGACGAATAGACGTTTGTATCTTCTGTCATTGTGTACTTGTAAAACTCTTAGTTGTATGTAGTCAGTATTTTAAAGGCTCTGAACTGCTGTGAGAAAATATGCGTTGAAAATATACGTTTGAAGTTTGAATCCCACGCAAGCATCGCGAGTATTTTAATGATTTGCCTCGCAGCTACCTTAAACAGATGTTACAAAATTTAAATTGTCAAAAAATGGCTGATTTTCGATTGGCTAGTCTCCAAGCAGCAAATTGCATGACTCGTCCAGTAAGGAAGCAGCAAAATCGGTAGATCGAATTAATAGAATTAAGAACACCAACGTCGAAATCGGGGGAATACTCTCTTTGCGTGAATTTACTGATTTATTTTTTCTTAGGGCTGCAAGTTTGACGAGAAATTAGCGCTTTGCAGTTGTGGATATTGACATATGTTAATTTTAATGGTGATAGCAAACAATTAATTTGATAGAGAAGGTCTGTCAAAACATAAAGTTCATAAAACTCTACTGCTGTAACTGAATTCGCAACGGCATTCTCAAGCATGTTAAGGCATGGGCAAAGCAGCAATATTTCAACGTCCTTAAACCTTTTGAGGTTTAACAACTGTGGTCACGTGACTGATGACGTCATAATTAAGGAAAAAAGAGCAATCTGAAACGGGCCGAGGATGGTTTATTGTGGCGGCCAAAAAAACATGCGGTATTTATTGACTTGGTGCATAGATACAATCCGTGTCCTGAATGGAGAAATATCTTCTTTCATTAAGAAGTTATTAAAAGAATAAAAGGGTCACGTGACCTATTTTTGAAAATTACTTTTTAACGGTAAATCGCAGTCACCCATTCAGGACAGATTCTTAAAGGGGGGAACCACAGAATTACGTTGGTATTTCAATATAAACCTATTATACGGCATTTCGGCGGCCCATTTTTACTTTTCTCTTCGCGTAAGAAAACTGTTATAACAGGTCACGTGATGTAAACATTCCACACATAAAGTAAACGCTATTTTTACCAAGTCTGAGAATGTTTATGTATACCTTTTTAAAGTAACGACTCTTGACGGATTTTATGCAAATTAGGCTCTGGGTCATGCCTTAACATGCTTGAGTTTGGTCAAAATCACAATGTAGCTTTAAATGTTTTTTTTTTTGGGGGGGGGGGGGGGGGGGGGGGAGGGGGAGGGGGCATTTTAATGATTTTCTCGGTGTGGCGTACAGCAGCACAAATGATCCCAGACGGCAACCGTGCAGCAGATGTCTCGTAATTTTACTTGTCTGTCATAGACTGGCTGATTTAAATTGATAATCTCACTGGCAAGGATGACAGTCGACTGTGGATATCAGTAACTCTGACCTGCATTTACTGAGTTAGAAATTATGCGGCAATATGTTTGAATTTGTGTTGCGTGTTTTGTGATAAACAATATTCTGTAATGTAATGTATACCTTTATTTAGACACCATAAATTTTTAAGCTACAAAGCTTGAGGGTCGTGTGTATGACATAGAGGTGAAAATTAGAAAAAAAAAGTAGCGCTAAAAAAAGCTGTACACAGCTTGAATTCGCGACGTCTTTAACCCATTGTAGTATTGATTCCCGATTGTTTTTAGTGCTTTTACGGAGGAACATAAAATTATGTCTAAAACGGAAGTAAGACCACACTACATTCACTTCATTCAGTAGCCGACACTTGAAACCTCGATTGCTAAACAAATGGCAAGTTATATAAAACAATAAACTTGCCGGAACAAAATTCCTACAGCAATTATATAAGCGGCGAATACAATATCAAACGGTCCTATCCGTCCATGAACGCCTTGCATTGTCTTGAAAAGCTGTAAGCTGTAATTCATCCTTCTGCTTCTCAAGACAACACACGGACAGGTTTTCTCGCCATCTTGAAATTAAGGTGGCTCGACTGGATTTTTGGGGGGCGATACCCCTCAAGTTTGAGCATTAACTACGACGTCATTAACAATGCAATGGAAAAATGGTCACCGAAGCTGTATTAGATAAAGATGAAAATTTGTTAAGACCAGTGTTATATTAACATCGGAGTTGCCATAGCAACGTAGTAACGCTATGACGTTGTTTACTTGCTGTCGGCTAAGATTGAACAAATTTTATAAGAGCGTTTTAGAAATTTTTGGGGATGAAGTTTTGGGGGTTATAAATACAGTGAAAAACATACTATCGACAAAATTAGCTAATTTCTAAAGAAAACGATACGCTTTTTAGAAAAAATTGACAATCTCGAGATTAATCATCACTTTTATTACGGCCTGCAAGTTTTAAGGACATTGAAAACGTGTAAGGCAATAAAATAGGGCCTCCAATGTACCAAATTTTCCCGCTGATTTTGTGTTTACAAGTGAGCGTCCTCATTATTCACGGGTATTGTTTTCAATGAATTTCAAAAAATTCATTTGCATGGAACAGAACGCTCGATTGCGTTCCAAAGATTTTTCCGAAATATGCTAATAATTGGCTTGAGAATTGTAATAACATTGCGCACTCGATGTCACGCTATTACGCTGTAATGCAGCCATGGCGAGGGTCTCTTTGTTCTGAAAACGAAAAGGTTTTAATTTCACACAACAGCAGAGCAGGATAAAAGTCTAGACCCACGTAATAGCGTGACACCAAGTGCGTAATGTTATTGCAATTCTCAAGCCAGTTGTTAGCATGTTTCGGAAAATTCTTCGGGAAGGCAATCAAGCGTTCTGTTCGATGCAAATGATTTTTTTGCGATTCAAAGTTGTGCACGTGCTTATGAAACTTGAAAACAATACCCGTGAATAATGAGGACGCTCACTTGTGAACACAAAATCTGCGGGAAAAAATTGGTACATTGGAGGCCCTATTTTATTGCCTTACATAATTTCAATGTCCTTGAAACTTACAGGCCATATAAATTGATGATTAATCGCGAGATTCTCAAATTTTTTAAAAAAATTATCAAGCGGTTTCTAAATTATCATCACATTTGTAGGCGTAGACCAAATTACAAACAAAAATGGCAACAAGAGCAGCTGAACGCACGCTAATCAAATCCTTCTTTCTCGCAATCGGTCAAAACAATCATCTCACTTTTTCACACACGATTTCAAATGGAATCAAACTACTATGATATTAAACTGCATTTCCGAAGCGCATCGTGTTCTTTAGATATTAGCCAATTATGTCAATAGTGTGTTTTTCACTGTATTTATAATCCCCAAAACTTCATCCTCCCAGTGCTGAGAAATACGACGGCAAGTAAAAAGCGTCATGGCGTCATTACGTTGCTATGGCAACTCCGATGTTAATATAACACTGGTCTTAACAAATTTTCATCTTTATCTGAATACAGCTGCGGTGACCGTTTTTCCATAGCATTGTTAATGGCGTCGTAGTTAATACTCAAACTTGGGGGTATCGCCCCCAAAAAATTCAGTCGAGTCACTTTAAGAACGAGATCACGATGTAAGAAGCTTTATTGCAATAAAGTGAAGCAGGGAAAATTGGTTGGATTCGAATAAGCACGGTAAAGGTCGACTTAAACAGAATTATAACTTATTGAGTTTTTCCTGTTGATAAAAATTCATCAAATTTATTACACATTAATATGTTTTTTGTGGTTTCAAAATTTGAATAAATTATTATTATAATTATATAGACCTTTAAATCCAACACCATTTAATCTTTAACACAAAATGAAAAACAATAGAAACTGATATTTTAGCCTATTTAGTTCGTGTCTCTGTGGTAAAGACAGACTCAGTCACACAAGTTGAATATTTTTATAGAAAAATGGGAGGTCGTGCGCCAAATTAACATTGAATGTTGTCCTATTAGAAAGATGTAATTTTGTAACTAAAAAAACCCTCGTAATTATAGAATTAAAATGTTTTTATGTTGGCACTTAGCCGCTAGGTTTACGGCCTGTCAGCAAAATGAAAAAATGAATTAAAGAAAAACTGAAGAAATAGGGAGAGTGAGTTTTATGTCAACGTCAAAGCTAAACCTTTGTTATCAGAGTTTTATTTTACTGACAAGTTAGTCACACATAGTGACTTGATGATTTTTCTCCGTTCGTTTTCAAATTCATCCTCTTTCGGCTTCGATCGTTTCAAAACGACGCGACGTCGAATCTGAATATTTTATAGACAAACGGGAGGTCGTGGTCCAAATTAGCATTGAAGGGTGTCTTGTTAAAAAGCAATAATTTCTTAAGCTAAAGAGAGATAATAGCACACACAAACAGACCGTGCAATTTGAGTTTGAAATGTTTCAATCTTGATGAGACACATAGTTAATTGATGAGATGATGACTGATAACTGATGAGACACACAGTTAACTGTTAGATTATTATTGAAGCTACAGTGTAGTTAGGTGTCCCCAATTAGTGTACATTGTATGCTAGCTATTTTGACACGTTAATAAAGTTCTTATCTTATCTTATTATCTTATAGCCCATAGCAGCTGGGTTCACGGCGCGCATGTCTGGAAAATCCTAGCGTCAAACCATCTCGCGCTCAAACTATCATGCCCTATATCATTCATTTTTAACTTGTTCAAAAAATTTTCATGATAGTTGATGATAGTTTTGATCGCTTGACCGAGCGCGTGATAGTAGATGGTAGTTTTAACTTGTGCCAGCTGTAATAATGTAGCCTAAAGTAGCGCGCTCAGCTGTAGCTTTATCAAAATGGCCGCGAAAAGTCAACAGTCTCAGTCCGCAGAGATCCGAAAATAAAGAAAATATCAGCTGAACAAGTTGTTTTTGTTTTTGGTAGGGAAATAGTAGCTCACCCAACCTATCATCGACTATCGTGCACCGTTTGATATGATGGGGGCCGGCTTTATACGTATAGTGACGCGACGATTTCGTGTGAACACTTGGTTTGTTTTTGCATCGATCGTTCCAGTTCAGTTCGATCATTTCACAATGACGCCGAAGTTAAGTTAATCGCTTGTCATTTACTTACCACTGGCTGAATAAAAGTGCTTTAATATCATAAACTCATAAAGTCAGCTAAACTTAGCATAGACCAGAATAATATTCAGAGTTTCGAGTAAGGTAGTAGTCAGGGAATAATAAATTTTCCAGTAGCCAGTTAGTTTTCAATGTGCGAAAATCATCTGTTTTTTTTTTTAACCCTATTCGGCCTGGGCGTTTTTTGAGTTCCTGAGCCTGGGGGGGGGGGGGGGGGGGGGGCACATTGTGCCCCCCCCCCGCTTCGTAACTTCACGAACATTAAGGCTATGACAATGAAACCTAGAGGGTACATAGTACGTCCAAAACTGTCTCCTTTGCGGTCCGCACAATGGAACGATGACGTCATATGACGTAGTTATTAGGTTATTAGTTATGCGGCCGCCATCTTGGATCCGCCATCTTGGATTTCTGAATTTTTTTAAAACCTCTTAAAAACCGTCCAAATTGACGCAAAATTAATCAAAACCAATAAGTAAACGCTAAATGACGTAAAAATACAAAAGTTATACCAATAAACATTGTTTTTCTTCATTCAAAGGTAAAATATTCAAATTTCCAAAAACATGGCTGTCAAAATCTTGTTGCCATGGAAACGTCAAGTCATGATCAAAAAATTGTCATATGAAATTGTTGCCAGATAAATTTTAGGAAAAGTCACAAAGTTTGATGGCGTTTGAATACATATTAAAGAAGTTATGAACGTTGAAAGTTAGCGCGGGCACTTTGTGCCCCCCCCCCCCCCCCCCCCCCAGGCCGAATAGGGTTAAATTAATGATAACTAGAAATTTGAATAGGCGTTACTTGTTAGTCCGTAATCTTGTAAAAGTGAACAAGGCTAAACAATAATAATTAGGTTTTAGAGTGATTTTACTTAACCCGTGAAATAGTTAGTAGTAAAAGTACTCACTGTTATACTATAATTCCATTGTTTTCTTTTGTTTAATTTGGACTATCACACACTAATTGTTAGATAGTGTTTGACGGGTTTAGTAAAACCGCTCTATTGTGGCTTCGCATAGGATGTAGTTAATTTCAAGAAAAACATGCTAAAAAAATTATTTAGCATAAAAACAACTGAATGTCACTTTTGCAGAGAGTTTGCCAACATTGTATGCCAGATACCCGAGAAAATGATATTTTAAGACGAAAACGTTTAATTTCAAACTTTTCATAAAAACCATTAACTCATATTTTAGCTTCTTTGTTATGTGTCTACTGTGTCTTTGAAGTTGACAGACTCCTTCATACAAAGATTCCAATTTGAATATTTTTATAGAAAAATAGAAGTCGTGCTCCAAATTGGCATTGAAGGTTGTCCTATAAGAAAGCAGCAATTTTCTATGTGAAAACAGAAAACGCGTAATGAGTCAAAATGCGCATGTCCGCAAAAGGAAAGACATTTCACAAAATTGTACGCCAAGAAAATATTGTTTTTTATTTAGACGAGAAATTTAAATTTCAAAGTTCTGTTTTTCGAAACCAATTGAGTGAAATCAATTTCGTGAGTGGCCCGTGCATGTACATGAACCGCCAGGCATTGGCAGCGATGAAGTTTTTCTTATCTCGTGGATTGTGAGACTGTTCAGGATGACGACGATTAAACCAAAAAAAAGATGCGATGTAGTAGGAATAGAAGTTTTTAGTTGCTGTCATTGTGTACCTGAATATAGAACACTGCACTTAAGCGCGAATTCTTTTTTCAGTAGGCGTGAAGGCACTTCCTGGACTCCATTTAATACTGGCATAGGAGAGAAAATATACCTTTAAGTTGAAGCCACGAGCCAAGACTAATTCTGAACGCAATGTAGTTTTACTGACTGGTTCAATTAGGAAGCAGCCGAAAATGATGTGCAGAATTAAGAACATTGACGCAAATAATTGGAATTTAATTTTCTGTTTGCGTCAGTGTAATTTCTGTTACGTTATATTAGTGTCTCGTGAGTTTCGCGAAAAATAATCATTTTACAGCAGGGTGTTATGGCGACTGAATTTTCCCTGTAGATAAAATATGTTATTGGTAGATAAGTAGCTTTAATAAATTCATTGTTGTGACAAATAAAAATAAAATTTATTTTTAGCAAGATGAAAACCATAAAAAGCTAATGTTAATAAGCTTCTTTATTCTGTCAGCTCTGTGCCCGTAAAACAGACAACATGTTTTACATAACTATTACAATAATTATAACACTTACAATACAAAACTAGTTCAGCTACAAAACGATCAATGTACAAACTTTAAAAGCGATTACAATATATTAAACTCAGTTTACAATACAATGCAAGTGCTTAGGGTCTTAAAATAACTGGTAACATCATGCTGGCTGTGTGCTCAACATCTGCCTCAGTTCAGATGATCGAGTCATTGGGCGGTGATGACCCGTTGTCACTTACCGCGATCAGCACCGCGCATTGTCTATTTTGATTTGGATCCAGATAAATACGATCTCTCGCGAAGCGAAATTTTGGCCTCTCATCTCGAGGAAGAAATGAACACTGCGTTTGAAATTTCGTTCGACATTAATTTTAAAATTACTTAGTCCCAAGAAGCGGTCGATGCCGAAACCTCGAGCGAGCCGAGAAGTGTTTGTATTTTGTGGGCTGTTCTGTCGGCGTATCTGATTTGCATCGGGCATAATTAGTGAGCTCCGCTGGCGAATGAAGATTTATCGGCTTCAGAAGTTCGACCGCTAGGGACGGGAAAAACCTCCTTCAAATTCCATGAAATATTTCACATAGATGCTGGCAAAAACGACTCGAGCCGAGAAGTTTTGAGCTTTTTCTGGTCTCCTGGAGCATTATTCATTCTGGTCGATCGGTCATGTATCGATAGTAAGATTTCAATGTCAACTCACAGTATGTAGAAAACGAATGTACTAAAAAATTACAACGAAAAGATTCGAAGATAAATCTTAACTAGTAGGCAATCTAATAGACCTATTTGCTTTTCACGGACGACCGAATTTCTGATCCAAACTTTCTGAAGGTTCTCGTTTCTTGACAGCCGCCTCGAGCCATTGGCGGCGTTGCCTAGAAACGTACTAGTAAGCCGGTAGTAACGATGGAAAATAAAAGAAAACATACAAAAACAAGATGCAATGCCTTGAATATGAACTAACTAGCTATAGAAATACGTGTCTCGCAGAACCTCGCGAAGCTCGGGAAGGATGCACCGCAAAATTTTAACGACGGGGGAAGGAGAGATGGAATTTCTGGTTTAACTGGAGAGTTTGGGTTGCATGGCTACAATGGCCTCGAAATTTGAGGAAATATTTGAAGCTAATAAACGATACAGCTTTCCCGATGTAAACGGATTTTTTTAGGAATCAAACTTCCCAGCCATAAAACGGTTTTTCATGGACCACGAAATTCAAGAACGCCCGCAATGCATCACGGAAAGTGACAATGGGTCTTTTAGCCGTTGTCAGTTGTCCTTACTGTAGGGGACGTTAAAGTTCCCATAGCACTCTTCGCAAAGAGTAGGGGACGCAGTCCCCGGTGTATGTAGTCTGCTTTGTTTAAGGTTACAGTGTACCTTCGGGGGTGTCTCCAGTATAACAGCTCTAGCGTCTTAAGATTACACTTAATATACCTAAACCCAGATATCAAATTAAAGCTTATAGAGCTGGCTATCTAAATATGGAAACCATTTGGTAATAAAATGAATTGTCGAATTTTTTACGACGTCTAAATTCGAACGTCCGAATCAGCTTTAAAACGCTATAACTCAAAGCGATTATTGTATTTTGCTAATTTGATTTGTTCTCGGGTTTCCGAACACGAAGCGCTAAAAAAACGTGTCGGCGATTTCCCATATTCAATTGCAGTGAAAAGTTACAGAATATTTTCGAAAAAGGGAGAAAACAAATTGAACGGAACTGGCTTTTGACGAAAAAGTTTTCGGAAATAAGAAATTCGCCGACACTTTTTTGTTGATTATATGTTGGCCTAGCTTGTGTCCAAATTTGAGGAAAATCGAACAAATTCCCTTTGAGTTGTAGCTCTTTAAAGTGTCCCCTACAAGCGAAAAATTAACTTTGAGAAAACAGCGCTTAGAAAAACATATCGCTTCATAAACAAACTCCGCCCACAAAAGTTATACCGTCATTTCTCCGTCAATTTTCACTATTTTTCGATAATTTGTTTTTTGGATGAAAGTTCATTCTGTAAACTTTATTTTGACGCCAAAAAAAAAAAAAATTTCAATAAATTTTCGATCTGAAGGTACACTGTAACCTTAAGTTTTGGGGCACCAGTGTGTCACATTCGACATTAATTGTAAACTGCATTGGCAGTCTGGCAAAGTTCTCCTAACTGTGTTGTAAAGCGCATTTGAGTATATTCACACTTGTGCGCTATTTATGTCCGTTATTCCATTGAGCTCAGTTCTTAGGATTAATCTTACTCTCCTATTATATTCTTTTCTTATCTTCTCTTTCATTTTGCTATGCTGGATACCATCACTTTCATCTACACCCAGGTATTTGTATACTCCTTCCTGGTCCAAGTCTTGTATTTCTGTGTCATCATCTATTACTATGTTTCCAGTTGAGGCCAGTTTACCTTTCTTGAAACTGGCTTTGGCACATTTCTCAAGTCCAAATTCCATACCAATATCATCACTGAATTGTTTCACTATTTTCAGTTCTCCAACTTGTTCTTGCTCGTTCTTGCTATACAATTTTAGATCATTTATTATTATTATTATTATTTTAGATCATTTATTATTATTATTATTATTGTCACTAAAAAAAAGAAAATCATTAAGGCTTCAAAGCTAAACCTCGCTCTCGACGTTATATTTAACTGACATAGTCACACATATGAAAGCCCCAAATGGCACACAAAACAGCATACTCTTAACATCAAGGAAAAAAGTCAATAGTCAGTTTTTCTTTTTGTTTACTGCTACATCGATCAGGACTTTATGTGTTTCACTCCGCCACGGAGGAAATTGTTATTAAAATTTAACATCTACATCAAGTTTTAATTATTCTATTTTACCTGTAAGTCATTAGCCTTCTAAAGCCCCCATACTTACACTAAAAGGTTGAAATGAGTATCTTAATGGGTGGATATTATAAAAAGTACTTTATTTACAATAGTTTTGGCATAATGTCATAAAATATAACACTAACACGAAACTGCTTTTAAAGTGGGTTTTTGTTTTATACCTAAGCAATTAAGTTTTTCTCGAAAATTTAAATATGGATGCATATATGTACATGTCTTTGTTGATTATTTTCACTTTACTGAAGTGTATAAGCAGCGTTGTAGGTGTTTTACATTGTTCTTTCGCTTTAACAAAATACTTCTTTCAGTTGTGTCCTGGAAGAATGTTCTGCAGAATGTTTGTCATTTCGTGTCGAACTTCTTTCATCTTCCAACAATAAATTAGAGGATTTAAGGATGAATTTAGCCAAGCAATCGTGAAGGCGTAAAGCATTAAGTGATTTGACAAGTTCTTTTCCAGGTCAGTTATCTGCGTGGCAACATAGAAACAACTGAATGGTAAATAACAAGCCAGAAACACGACATAGACGTACCAAGTTCCAACGGCAGACTTTCCCTGCCTCACAGCATTAATAGCTTCACCATTTTGTGCGTGCTGTTGTATTTGTAACGCCCGAATCTGCTCTGTGTGGCGTCGTACGGCTAAATATATCTTATTGTAAAGCAGCGCTGAAGTCAGAAAACATACCAACTCAAAAGTGAAATAAACAGCTGTACGAGTTCTTACAGGCATCCACAACGGAAATAATGAAAAAGTTGCGCTTAGTATCCATATTGAAATCACCACGGCAAGAACACGCTTGTTAGTTACAAGTTCCTGGTATCTTAGATGAAGATGAACAGCCAAGAATCTATCTACAGTTAAAGCAGTAACGCCAAAGAAAGTAGCATAATAAAATAAATTAGCAGGGACGAGGAACACGGAGTTCGTAATCTTATAAGCTGGACTGCTTTCAACATTTAGTTTTACCTCCATGACATATACTGCAATGCCCAAAGGCTGTACCAGTAAACCAACACCAAGATCAGATACCGCCATACTCAGGAGCAATGTTTTTAAAGGCTTTGGCAACGACGCCGTTTTTCTGATCGCCTGGATTGTGAGACTGTTCAGCATAATGGCGGTAAAACAGAAGAAAGCGTTGAAGACGCAGGCAGCGATGTGCGACGAATAAATGTTTTCAGTTGCTGTCATTATGTACTTGAATATAGAACACTGACACTCAAGTGCGAATTCTGTTTTCAGTAGGCATGAAGGCACTTCCTAGACTCCATTCAATACTAAGAGAGAAAAGCCAGGTAAGATTTAATTTATTCAACACAATGTAGTTTTACTGGCTGGTTCAATTAGGAAGCAGCCGAAAATGTTGTGCAGAATTAAGAACATTGACGCATGTAATTTGAATTTAATTTTCTGTTTGCGTCAGTGTAATTTCTTTTAACTTTTATTAGTGTTGTGACGGTTTCGCGAGAAAGCAATTTACAGCAGGGTATCATGTCAGTTATTATGGCTATAGGTTTTTCCCTGTAGATAAACTCTATGTTATTTTTAGGCTCCATTTACATGGAAAGAGGAAGATCCAAGAAGGCTCATTTGGTTTACATGCATAAATGCGGCTTCCAGGATCAACTTTTTATTTGGTTAACATGAAAAATTCGGCAGGATGGCCCCAGTTCCTTTGAGTTCGGCGCGGTTGCAAAGCAAGACGACGGGCCGTTTACTGAAGACGAGGATGACCCTAGCGCTAGGGCCAAAAAAATGCAACCCGTCGCATGTAAACCGAAAGCAGAAACCATGTTGCGCTCGGATGATCCTAATCCTAGCACGAGGATCATCCCCTTTCCATGTAAATAGGTCCTTAGTTAAGTTGTTTTAATAATTCATTGTTGTGACAAATAAGAATAAACGTACTATAGACATCGACTTAAAAACGTTGAGTTCAACGCAAAACGAAAACCATTAAAAACTGATGATTAAGCTTTATTAATCTGTCAGCTCTGTTCCCGTAAAATAGAAAACAAGTATCTCTTTCAGAAGCTACCAATAAATTAATGAACTCTCGTAATTATTTTGTAAACATTCAAATGGTGTTGTCGCACACAAACGGAAACGTTCCAAAGAAAATTTGTGTTCTTTCGTACACAAATTTGCTCGTGTGCATGTGCACATAAAGTTAGTAATAAGGCAACATCTGTTGGTCAGTTAGATCTAAAAGTATGATAATGAAATGTTTTTCTTATTTCATTGATAACGGCATTCTGCGAGAGGTTGTAAATTATGAAGTTCTTGAACCTTTGCTCATTCCAATTGCAATGGACCGACGAGTGCGGTCCATAACTGTGAAAAAATGAACGATACCTTATTTCCCTCAATAAATACCATCGCACTGCAAATGTGTATGTCGGCGAACACATGCTACAAAAACGAACGTATGTACTCTTGCTGAGTGTTTGTCAAAATAGTAGGCCAGACGTTCCGCCCAAGAAAATAGTGTGGAAATTATTGTAATAAAATAAGGCTGGGGAAACTGCTCTAAATTCGAATAAGTGGGGTGAAGTTTGCATCAACTAGAGTTTAAATTACCGAGTTTTTGCTGTTGATAAAAAGCCATGCAAAGAATAATTCGTTGCTGTGACAAAAACTAAACGTTTAAATCGAACACCATATTTACCTTTAACGGTACTCCCAACCTTCGCGGATGTCCTTCAGAAACAAGTTCGTGTGCATGCCAGTTTCAAGAGTAATATGGCAAATACACTGGTAGTTTCTTGGTGTTGCGGATGGTGTGATCACCAAATGACGTAAAACAAAAGATGCAAAAGACACTGAACAATACCCACACCACAACACAAAAGCTAACCAACAATGGCTTCCGCAACACCAAGAAACACCCAAAACACTGTATATAAATAGAAAGCTTAGTAAATGCAGTTTTCAAAAAAAATGTAATCTTAGTGACAATATATTGGCCAGGAGTCGATAAACCGCCAAACGACCGAGGGTTGTTGAATTGAATTTATCGGGTATCGAATGCCATGGTAAGGACAATGGATCAATCAACAAAAGCGTGTCAGGCTTTTTCGATATTCTGATTGGTTAGCAAGATATCTACGTCTAAAGTTGAAGTAGATTTATCGGCTCCTGACTGTTTGCAAAAGAAAAAGTCGCTAAAATTATATTTTTTATCGAAAGCTACATTTATTAAGCTTTCTATTGATATATGATCATATAAAGTTTGTCATATTACTCTTGAAACTGGCGCGTTAGTTTACGAATTGTTTTTCCGAAGGAAACCCGCGAAAAAGCTACTTTGCTGAATGTACTGAAAAACGTATATATTATACCTCAGTTATGGATGTTATACCTCAGATCTTATAGGTATGGTCGTTATACCAGAGACCTGAACCTAGCACTGTTATAAAAAAAAGTCTCAATTTTCTACATATCTTCAGTTTAAAAATGACAAAAAAATCTTGTTACTGCATTTACACCGGCATACAGTAGACTATATGGTACAATTTGTAAATAGATTTAGCATGCTGTTTACCAGGCTCTTTTTTCGTGGAGTAAAGTGAAAGTCGTCGAAATGAATATCTTTAAAATACACTCCATTGTCTACAACTTGGAAGTTCTGTTCTTCTCCGCGAAAAATGCTACCGAAATTGAAGAGAAACTTAATGGTGAACTGAGTAGGGTTGCAACATGGCTCAAGGATAACAGTTTGCTTCTAAATGTATCAGAAACCGAAGCAATGCTTTATGAAACTACTGGCAGACTGTCAAGACAATTAATAGTTAAAGATGTACAATTTGCCTCCGTCGTCTTTACCTTCGTGTTTTTTTTTCTTAGACAAGAAACTTTATTCCACATTGTCTCTCTTCACTCATCTGTATAAATGGGTATCGGCGATATAATGCTATGGGTAACCTCGCGATGGAGTAACATCTCATCCAGCGGGAAGTAGCAATACTCCTAACTGTTACATACTGTAGAAACCGGATTAAGCTGCTCAGTGTTGGCCACTTATGGCCGCTCATGTGCGACTTATTACCTAAATTTCCCTTTTAAACATGTAATGGTTATGGCGGAATTGTTTGCAGATCTTCTAAAATTAACATCATTATTTTTTCACTTGCAAAAAGAAATGCAAAGAGGCCACCAAAAGAGTGCCACAAAGCAAAATAAAAGAAAACAAAAAAGTTATCAGTTATTCTTAATCAAACCAAAGTTAAGGCAATCATACGATGCTTTATTTCTAACCCAATGAAAACTACGATTTAAAAAGACATATAAAAAGAGATCACATGGCATCGACATTAAAATATATTGCGGATCACCAAAAAGTGTGCACAAAATATTCAAAGGACAATAAAAATCACAATATATTAGTTAACCAACCGACAGTAAATCTGGTTCCGTAACACTAAGAAATATTATAAGTTGCCTGACTAAACTTATCAAGACTCTGCGAATTTCTAGTTCTTCCAAGAATTACATTAAAATTCTCAAATGTTATTCGTATTCTGTAATTTGTAGCCTATCTGCCATCGCCTTGATAATTTTTCCTTGTGCTTCTACAGTGGCCTGTAGTTTGAGGATGGTTTCCTCTTGTCTTCCCTGCCTCATCTGCTCATGACTGTAACAGTCCTCCTTTGAATAGGACGTCCCAGATCTGTGATTGAGAAGCTTGTTCAGTCGTATTCTGTAATTTTCAGCCTATCGGCCATCGCCCTGAGAATTTTTCCTTGTGCTTCTACAGTGGCC
This sequence comes from Dendrophyllia cribrosa, assembly GCA_024195265.1. Lineage (NCBI taxonomy): Eukaryota > Metazoa > Cnidaria > Anthozoa > Scleractinia > Dendrophylliidae > Dendrophyllia > Dendrophyllia cribrosa. The sequence continues at coordinate 51,150,999 of JAJLRJ010000004.1, forward strand.
TGTAGTTTGAGGATGGTTTCCTCTTGTCTTTCCAGCCTCATCTGCTCATGGCTGTGCCAGTCCTCCTCTAAGTTATTCAGTCGTATTCTGTAATTTTCAGCCTATCTGCCATCGCCTTGAGAATTTTTCCTTGTGCTTCTACAGTGGCCTGTAGTTTGAGGATGGTTTCCTCTTGTCTTTCCTGCCTCATCTGCTCATGGCTGTACCAGTCCTCCTCTAAGTTGGACGTTCCAGATCTGTGATTGAGAAGCTTGTCCATAAAATCTTGATCGGTAAGATCACTGCCAGCAAGGGCAAACCTGTGAAATTAAAAGAAGAGTGAGGGGATTTATGTTTTCGCGTTAAAACGCGGCTATGATTAAAACGCGATTTTTTAACACACGAGGCAGAAGAACTTGAAAAACATCGGTCCAATTTTGTCAAGTGTCAACCATTTCCATCCTGGTTATCAGCAGTCAGAGACACGTTTCTATAGTTTCCGTGCATCGTCAATCCCTTGTCAAACGCGTTCAACATCGCGATTTTACGTCGTTCAACGTTGTTGAATTCAAACATCTGATGATGTTGAACTTGGTTGGCTATGCTGTTGAAGCGTTAAACATTTCTTTTGTTTTCAAGTGACTACATATTAAACTTAAAGGGGCAGTATCACGAGGTCGAAACTTGAAAACATCGGCCCAGTTTTCAAGTTTGATTCCGCAAATTCACTGAAAGGCCGTCGAGAAGTGGAGGTATTTGTTGAATCAAAAAATCCGTTTTGATAGCCGGAAGAAATTCCGGTGCAAGAATAGTGAACAGTGCCGCGCGTGGAACCTCGTGATACTGCCCCTTTAAGGTGAATTCTTTTGATCAACATCGGCCAATAAGAATTCAACCAGGCTATTTTCTAACAAAACTGGACCATTCATTGTTGGTTTCTATTAGCCACCCAGATATACCAAAAGTTGAGTGACTACTTGATTGATACGGGTACTAAAATTAGCTGACATAACTCTAGGTTATTCCTTATCTCAGATAAAAAAAAACGTATAATTGAATTAACAATTGTGACAATTAACCCAAACAAAAATTAAAATGGCGTTCCGAGAGAGCAAACAAAATTCATTTAGTAAACTGTTTCTCTATAAATCAGACACCTTCGTGATACGGACACTTATTATGGTTTGGCGAGGTATGACTGTGTGCATAAACCATCAGTTGTGGCTGTTTGAAGTTCTTTGCATGTCAAACTGGGAATGAAAACATGCTAAAGTTATACGACACTTGAATAAAGTTTATTATTATTATTACTTCCAGCAGAGCAACTGTGTTTATAGTAGAAATAGACGACTAATGTTAAACAGGAACCTACAGGTACTGTAATTATACTAACTATCTAAGTAACGATTAGTACAGGGAAGCTAATTAATAAATCGAAGTTAAAATTCATGTAACAACCGTTACATACTCGCCTTTTAAATATGGTATTACGGTTTGGTTTTATTTCCAAAACACTTCTGTGAACGCGTCGTAGAATAAACTTTGGGTAGCTTTTCATAAAGCTTTCAAGCAAAAGCGTTTGCTCTATTAACGCTCGTAAAGATGCTGTTCTCTGAATTGACTCGATGTCTCCAACAGCGAGACCGACCTATTAAAGATGAGGAACGAGATTGAATTATCATGGTAAAATCATATACATACATACAGTAAATCCTCTATTAAGCCGTCAGGGTCGGGGGGGGGGGGGGTTATTTATTTCAAGAGCTTAAGAGGGGGCTTAGTAGATGGGGGGAGGGGGCTTTATGAAGAGGTTCCAACATGTGGATAAGTAAGGGTTATTGACCAGGAGCGAGGGGATATGTGATATATTCCCCTCGTGGCGTTCCCTCGGGCAACGCCCTCGGGTACGCCACGAGGGGAATATATCACATATCCCCTCGGGCTACGTCCTCGGGTACGCCACGAGAGGAATGTATCACATATCCCCTCGGGCTACGTCCTCGGGTACGCCACGAGAGGAATGTATCACATATCCCCTCGGGCTACGTCCTCGGGTACGCCACGAGGGGAATATATCACATATCCCCTCGGGCTACGTCCTCGGGTACGCCACGAGGGGAATATATCACATATCCCCTCGGGCTACGTCCTCGGGTACGCCACGAGAGGAATGTATCACATATCCCCTCCGGCTACGCCCTCGGGTACGCCACGAGAGGAATGTATCACATATCCCCTCCGGCTACGCCCTCGAGTACGCCACGAGAGGAATGTATCACATATCCCCTCGGGCTACGTCCTCGGGTACGCCACGAGAGGAATGTATCACATATCCCCTCGGGCTACGTCCTCGGGTACGCCACGAGAGGAATGTATCACATATCCCCTCGGGCTACGTCCTCGGGTACGCCACGAGAGGAATGTATCACATATCCCCTCGGGCTACGTCCTCGGGTACGCCACGAGGGGAATATATCACATATCCCCTCGCTCCTGGTCAATAACCCTTACTTATCCACATGTTGGAACCTCTTCATAAAGTCCCCTCCCCCCATCTACTAAACCCCCTCTAAAGCTCTTGAAATAAATAAGCCCCCCCCCCCCCACGTCACGAGGGGAATGTATCACATATCCCCGAGGGACAGGTCAATAACATGCTTATTTTTCACCTTGTGAGGTTTTCTAAAACAAAGAAAGTATTAACTTTTCGGAGAGTAACATTCCGTTCAATTCAAATGCAAAAAAGCATGATTCCGCAAAAAATGACGAGTAAACATGTTTTGCTTTTGCCAAATTTGCATTGAGCACGTTGCTTCGTTATGAGTAGAAGGAGGGAGAGAGAGAAGAAAATGTATGAACAGTACTTGTGGTCTCGCCATGGCCCAACTGCCCGCCTTCATCTTTTGAAGATCAATGGAGTGGTTGCGGTGTGTTTTCCAAGGGAAACCGGCGGAAACATATTCAGGTTCAAGCGTAAAACGAGGCGTCATACATTATTGAAGACTCGAAACCTGAATCGAGGTACGATACCATCGAATAATGTTATTAACATTTCGCATTTGGTAGTGACCGGCAAGTTAATTGCGTAGGAATAAGATTGATGAAGCTGTCTTTTTCATGTAAACAAAAAATATTGACCGATGCTAGAGTGTTTTCCTTGTTATGCCCTATTTTGTTTGTGTTATTCTATTATGAGGGAAATAAGTCGAGGGGACTAAGGCGAGGGGAATATGTCGGGGAATATGTCGAGGGGAATATGTGGGGGGGAATATGTCGAAGGGAATATGTCGGGGGGAATATGTTGGGGGGAATATGTCGAGGGGAATATATAATCCTTTGTTTTGCTATTGTTATCAGCTATTGTTTTCAGCCCCGCCTCTCCCCTGATACAATCAAAGCCGCACCCAGCTTTTCAGACACTGTAATGAACGGGGTTATGTGATATATTCCCCTGAAAAGAACAAAGAAAACTGAGCTAGGTGGAAAATAAACGTCCATATACCATACTTTCACTGATCAATAAACTGAGTGTTATACATTCATGATGTGACTTATTTTGTGAACAGTTTGTACTTTTTTTTTAAACAAGAAGTTTGTATCTACAGCATAAAATAATAATATGTCTATGGTAATTAATTAAAACATTATTTTTAATGGCGGGACGTGTGTTGCGTGTACAGTTCATGTAACCTGCAATGCCTTACCACGTCATGTATCGAGCTCGTGCTAAAGAAGAAATCTAAAATCAAAAGGCCGGTTGAAAAGAAGTGAGAAGGAAGTTGAAGAGCAGCACTTTCTTAGCACTTTTAGTTCTTCAATACTTTATTACATTTCGCCTTCTGTCGATCACCAAAATGAAATTCAATGTCGGTGATATTCTCTGTGATACACATACAGCTATCTATGTAGTAGATAAAATATTCGCGTCCGATCTGTATGGGCGTTTACAATGGCGAGCCGAAGGCGAGCCATTGTAAACGCCCATACAGATTTCCCGCTCATATTTTATCGTACTTATGAAATGAAACAATGAGTAGAGATCTGTATGAAAAGTTAATGCATACTAATTAGCTGAGCAGTTGTCTGTATCAAAAGTTAATGCTACTGTTTAATAATTAATCAACTCAGTTGATTTGTATTGGGGTTTACAAACCTTCATTAAATTTTCATTTCTTTTGTACTTTCCTTATGAATTATTAATGAATTTTATAAATATATATAAATGTAGGTTTAATCATTTGATGATTTTTTTAGTACGTCGTTTTCTGGATGCAAGGTTTTCGTCAGAAAACGGTGTTAATTCGATTTACAAATGCATTTGTTACCATTACACTCCTAATTAATGGTGAACAAATTCAAAGTGAAAAAAATATCGAAATTATATTTAATACATACCAACAAGTTAACTAGCACGACAGATACCATCAAAACGAACAGGAAAAACAAACCGACGGTGAGGTGAGGCAAAGGGACAAACAAAACATCTGTTCCTGGTACAGTGGCGTTATTCACGATGTTTTCGACCAACATATCAGTGAAATCCAGTTCTCCAATCATCATAACATGAATCTTTCCCAGGGCAAACAAAAAGCTTGAGAAATCACCCTACGAGGTAACAGGTATATAAAGTGCATTAAATTACAGAATGATTGCGTATCATTCAATCACTGTCTATGGTTTGAACCCAGGAGTATCAGTTGTCCGTCGAGTGTGATCATCCGGGTTAGTGTTGTTCTGAAAAGAACTGTCACAGGACGAAATAACGACTTTAAGTGCAAGTAAAGGTTCATTAAAGAAAACTTAAAGAACAATTTCGACTATCTTTAAGTGCACCGTAAATTACTTAAATAAGCGTTTACTTGACAACACTTAAAGCTAGTAATGAACAATTTAAGTTGCCTTTAAGGGTCTTTAAGTTGTTGAAAAGTTGAATTAAAGATAACGTAAAGGTTCTTAAACACATATTAAAGATACTTACTTACTTTAATACATTTAAGAGTATTTACGTCTCAACTTAAAGATTTTCGATACCTTTAAGTAAAATTTAATTTTCTCTTAAAGATTAGTAAATTCATTATTTCGTCCTGTGTGTTGTTGTTGACATTGACGAACGTTTCGACAACATGAGCGGAAGTCGTCTTCAGAGTCATGTGAATTGTGAATCCGTGTATTGTTAACCTAAGTTAGTTGGTTTACTAACTTATAACAGACAGCACTAAACCGATGCCAACAGCTACCTGCGGCGTACAAATGACTTGTCAACAGAACAGACAAACACTAGACTGAACTGCTCACCGACACTGAATTCGACTAACAATACAACGACAGAAATTACACTAACAATACACGGATCGAAATGCACCAATCACTTACTTGAGTCTTTATCTGCAGCCAATAACGTCATGGCTCAACTGACCAATAACAGCAATAAACCATCAATTGACAATTCACAATTCAGTCACTGTTATTTATCATTTCTCGTATGCGAGAACTTTTTTGTAGTATATGTTACTTTCTTGTAGTAAATATTACAAATTTAATATCATTTTGGCATTTTTGTTTGGTTTTGATTAATTTTGACTCAATTTTCTAGCATGATAAAAATCCAAGATTGCGGATCCAACATGGCGGCCATTTGGAATAATGACGGAATTCCCACGTCATTAAATAGTGACGTTATCACGTCACGTGGTCTAACTTAACTTAGATAGTTTTGGACGTATTATATAAGCCCTCCAAGTTTCATAGCCATATATGTAATATTTTTGTAGTTACGCTCGATCCCAGAAAGAAAACAAAAGCCCATAGGGCTATCTGGTTATCTGGTGGCGATATCTTGATGACATTTTTATGATTTGGACCGGAAATGAGGACGAACTGAAGGAATTTATTGACTATTTGAACAATTTCAGCCCGACAATCAAATTTACATAAGAGCATTCATCAACTTCAATTGCTTTCCTTGACACAACCGTTTGCATTAAAGGAGCTATGTCATGGTGATTTTGAGGCTTTCGGGTCAAAACCGTCCCAAATTAAAACTAAGTACCTTTGTCGTACACGAAATGCTTAAAGAACACTAACAGGGAGATATTAAGTGAATTTTAGCAGAGAAAATAAACCATAATCGGAGTTTTAACGAATTTTCTAAGACACAAGCGATAAACTTGAAAAAATTGGCCCAATTTTTTCAAGATACAATCCATTCCCATCCTGGCCATCTGCAGCCCAAGACACTTATTTTTACTTTTAGAGCACTAGTAGAATAATTTTAGTAGTAGTAGGCCAGCAAACTTAACCCCGCTACGGCATTCCCCTGCACTCCCCTGCATTCCCCTCATTAGCTATGCTTAATCATGACGTCACAACATGCCTTCCTGCATACTAATTTGGATTTCCTGTTTAATAAATGAATATTAATAAACGGAATGCCTTTTCATGACGTCAACTACCTATTCCTTTTGTCTTGCTGTATACTAATTTGGATTTCCTGCATATTCATTTGGAATAGGCATAGGTAATTATTTACCTATGCCTATACCAACACAATAG